>JAWLRI010001085.1:421107-502148 GCA_034781795.1 Crypturellus tataupa
CCGCGGCACCCGCAGCCGCCGGTGTTTCCACGCGGGTCCCGACCCGGGCGCCCGCCGCGGGGGCTGCCCCGAGGAGCCGCGTGTTCCTGGCCGGGGAGCCTCCCCGAGCAGCCCGGCCGCAGGGAGGGCGAAGAGGAACTCGCCCTCGGGGGAGAAGCGCACGGGGAGAGGCGGCAAGAAGGGACGCGGGGTTTTTAACTCGCCCTCCGAGACCTCCCGGCCGGTTCTGGTGATTCGTGGTTTTAAGCACGGGGGTGTTGCTGCTCAGACTTTCCCTTTCTCTGATGAAAAGAGGATTTATTTTTTTTTTTTCTTGGTGCCGTCTGAAAGTCCCAGCAGTAATGAGTAGCTCTGTGGTTTTCTGCTAGACACCCGACTGCTGTCAAACCTTAGCAGGAGACAGAGTCTGGGACTTTGTTAAGGCAGTTGCAAGGCCCTTATGTGTGTCTTATGAGCTAGGATGGTTTTCCTTTTTTATTTTCTTTTTTCTTTTTTTTTCCTTTTCCTGGGAGAGAAGTGGCCCCGACGCTGAGTAATCCCCTTTATTTTTCTGCTGGCAAGGTTTCTCTGCACAGGTATACGTAGATATCTAGTGGTTTGTAATGTCTGGAAAAGTTCCTATAAATACCTTATCTGGAAATGCCTGAGCGCTGAGAGCAGGCGCTGCCGAACCGGGAAAGCAGACGGCCACTGGGAGCCCTCCTCCGTGCCCCGAGGCTGCGGTGCCGCCCGCTGGGCCCAAGTTCCCTTTCTCCAGTATCGGGATGCCTGATCCCGAGGCCCGTGCCCTGCGTTGGGATGTGGAGGGGGATTTGCCCCCTGCTTCCTCCTGCCCCATGGGAAGCATCTCTCCCATCCTCTTCTTCCACCCCAGTGTGTCCTGCTCCCCTTTTGCTTCCCTTTATTTACTGTTTGGGATTTTTCTGCGGGAAAAGCACACAGCTGCTGGAAGAGGCCAGTGCTACCTAACTGAGTGATGCCCTATGGATTTGCAGTGGGCACAGCCTGTATTTGATGCGCGCTGCTGCCAGAGGGGACGGTGGCAAGTTGTCACTGCGCGGCGCCTTCGCGCTGGGTCCTCGGCAGCAAACCCGCCCTCCACCCAGGGGAGCTCCCGTGCTCCGTGCTCTGCAGGAAGCTCCACCACAAAGTTAAGGGAATTGCTTTTATTCCGAGAATCCCCGCGAAGCCCCTGCTCGCCAGCTTGGTGATTCCAGCATCCCTGCGGGCTCTGCAGTGGATGCGAGGACGGGTGAGCGGTGCCTTGGGCTAGGTGTGGGTTTGGCAGCGGACACTTGGGAAGCAGGAGGGATCTGCGGTGCCTGCAGCTTTCAGGAGTTTTTTACAGTAGTACCTGAGAGCAGGTCAGCACTAAACTGGCCAAAAGCGTCATTTGGCTCTGTAAAAATCCCAGAACTGGAAGAGTTTTAAGGCTTTATTCTGTCCTGTTGTTTCCAAGCAAAATTTACTCAAGTTAAAAATGTTTATTTCCCAGCTGCCAGCCTGGCAAATCCAGCTTGCTTTCCGCAAGCTCTTGGTTTTCAGGCTTCGCCGCTGCTCCGGCCTGAAGGAGCTTCTGGCCTATGCCCCTTGGAGCTGTTGCTTCTGACGGGGCCCTGCGCAGCGCGGAGGGGCCAAGGAGCCATCCCTGATTGTGAGGGATGGGAAGGACAGAGCTCCTTGACCTGGAGCACCACAAACTCGTTAGGTTTGTGGTCCAAAGTGCCTTTTTTACCACACTGCTCAGGTAGCGACCATGGCCTCTTTGGGCTGCAGAGCGTGGGGAAAACGGCTGAAACTCCTGTTCTCACACAGTGACTGGCTATTAATATTGTGGTCCCTGTGGAAACTTCAGTGCTTGAGAATATTTTGTGGGTTTGGGAACATCCCAGGAGGATTTGGGGCTCGTACAGCAATTTCTTCTTGGCAGCTTTGGGATGGATATAATCTGGTTCCCATTTGTGACCTGGATTTTTAAATGGATCGTCCTTCTTTCTGTGCAGAGCAGAAATAGGAAATACTAGAAAAAGACAGTAAGAAAAAAAAAAAACAGCATCATCTTTCTTTACAAGTGAGTGTGCTTCTTAGGGAATTTTTTCTTTGGAAATGTCAGGCATTTAGGAAGTAAATCATTTTTTTTTTTTTCTTCCTGCAAGTGACTTTTCCTCAGTGTGTAAGATTCTGCTTTGAATTTCTGGCATGTAACTTGGGAGTAAACCTGTGGAAATCAGTGAAATCCTTCCAGATTCGTGCCAACTCGTTGGTTCCCAGTGCGCACGCTTGGCACCTGCTTTTCACCTGGCTTCCCTGCTCTGTGCCCAGCTCCGGAGAGGCTGTAGCGGCACCATCCCAGCTTCCTGGCCCTATCTTGAAGCAGGAGCTCCTGGGGACACCTGGCCGGAGCCTCTGCGGTGTCTTTCGGAAGAGCTGGGTGATTTAATTCCTTTTTTCTTTTAGATGTGACATTACAGCTAGTAATAATGCATGGGTGCTGCCTGGTAGGGTCACAGCAAGGAGTTCTTAAAGTTGGTAAAAGGAAGCACTGGGGATCCTTACCTCGTGGTTTGTTGGCCCTGTCAAAAAAAGGGGGAAAAAATCCAGAAATGTGAAGGAAGATGTATAAGCTCGAGTTCAATGCTCGCATTTTTACTCAAAAAGTATTGTACAGTCTTTGTACTATTTTTGTTCTGCCTTTACCCCAGACTCCTTTGTACGCTCGCAAGTTTGCAAGTTTGTGGGAATGACTCAGGGAGAAAGCTATTTAACCTAAAGGACACGGCTGGCAAAGACACCCATGGACACGGAGCAGTGACAGCGAGTGGCAAACCAGAAGAGCGTTTGTATCAGAGGGACAAGCTCCTGAAATAGCCCCCCAAAGGGAGGAACTGGGGCAAAAAGCAAAAAAAAAATGCCAATTTTAAAATGCAGTGTGTTCAAAGGGGGTGTTTTGTTGTATGGTTGCATGAAATAACAAGGAGCTAGATTTAATGATCCACAGCATCCTGGCAATGTTAGCTCCTATTTCACTCCTCTGTTTAATTAATAGAAGGACTTAAATATCTGAGTGACATTGATCATGCCGGCGCTTTTCTGTAATGTGATAATTTTTAAAGGCAGTAAGTGCAGCAAAGTCAATCATAGCTTCATTTTGAAGCTTGCAAATGTCTTGTCTGTACATTGTAGCCAGTGGAAAGGTGACTTTTTTTTTTTCCACATCAAAAATATTCTCCTTCCCTGAGAATTTGTGTCATGAATTTCTTTTCTTTTTCTTTTTCTTTTTTTTTTTTTTTTCTGGAAGAAAAGGGTTATTTTATGCCTTGGTAATTGGAGTTAATGAAAATGTCTCTTAACTGTCCTGCCAAACTGGTGCAGCTGTATTCGAAGCGTTGCTCCGATGTGAAGCCTCATGTCAGCCTCTGTGTTTCACCCTTTCAAAGGGACTTTCTTTCCTTTCTTCCCACTTTCATCTCCCCCAACACTTAACTTTTTATCTCAGAACAGCAACACTGACGTAAATCACAGTTGGGCCACTGGCACTTGGATCAAAGTGAGAACTTAAATCCCGCTTTGGGATTGCATCGTTGGGGAGCATCATCCTCGGCGGGCAACCCTCGCCACCGCCTGCACGGGGAGCTCTGAGCCGCTGTCCTGTGGGTCCTGCAGCTGCTCTGGTGGCTGGGAAGGCACTTGGAAGCTTTGGGAAAGCGGCTGGAAGAGGCTGGGGTGGGTGGCAGCGACTGCGGATGCCCAGCGGTTCTGGGGGACAGCAGCATGGGGACCTCTGGGCAGGCAGGGTTGGCCCCACTCTTCCCAGTATCCATGAAGCAGGAACTGGGGAGCTGCGCTGCTTGGTCTAGAGCTTTGTGTTTGGTTGCTTTCAGGAGAAATGTAGATGAAAAGAAGTGAATGGCACTGAGTATCCTCATACGCGTTTAAATTTGGGTGTGCTAACACGATGCTGGGAAGAGATAATGCCGGGAAGAGACGATGCCGGGAGGAGACGGCATTCGGCTTTTCTCATTGTTCGGACAGGCTCCCCCGCTCCCTGTGGGGAGACCCTGACTGAGGAGCCAGACTCCGGGCTCTCTTCCTGGCCGAGGGCTGTGGGAAGCTGGGCATCTCCATACTGCACTCCAGCAGGATGTTTGGGGCCGGCGGAGAGGCAGCTTTTCCAGCTGTGGCTGCTGTTGGGCGCTAGCGTGGAAGGCGGAGGTTGGGCTTACCCACGTCGGCTGTGGTGGTCACTGGCATTGCCTCCTGCACAAGGCTGCTCGTGCAGGGCGGAGGTGCCTTGGGCTGCGATTTCTCGGTGTTTTCTGGGCTCAGGGGCTCAGCCACTGCCTGTACTGCCGGAGCGGAGCAGGAGGGAAGGGGACATCCCCAAGGGGACCTCCCAAACCTGCCAGTGACCAGGGAACTGCCTCCAGCCAAGATTGCCTCCTGCCCTGCTCCTCTTCGGAGCAGGGATCGCAACCAAGTCATAACAGCCTGGGTGATAGGTGCCCATGGGAACTGCTCTTCCCAAAGCACCCGTTGGGGCAGTGCTGGAAGTGGGGTCGTGTTTGCATATGCAAGACCAAGTGATTAGAGAACTGAACCAAAGAAAAAGACACTTGAATTGATTCCTTTTTTTTCCCCCATCCTGAGCCTAAGAAAACTCAAATCTTTCCCTTCCCCCTCGGGAGGGCAGCCGTGTGGCCGGGGCAGAGCAATCCCCCCACGCACGACTGCTCTGCAGATCTTCACAGAATGGTTGAGGTTGGAAGGGACCTCTAGAGTTCACCTAGTCCAACCCCCTGCTCCAGCAGGGACACCCAGAGCACGGGGCACAGGGTGGCATCCAGGCGGGCTTGGAAGATCTCCAGAGAAGGAGACTCCACAGCCTCTCTGGGCAGCCTGTGCCAGGGCTCTGTCAGCCTCACAGCAAAGAAGTTCTTCCTCACATGTAGATGAAACTTCCGGTGTTTCAGCTTTTACCCATTACCCCTTGTCTGATCAGTGGCCACCACTGAGAAGATTTTGGCGCCATCCTCCCTACATTCTCTCCTCACGTACTTGTACATATTGACCAGATCCCCTCTCAGTGTTTCCTTCTCCAGGCTAAACAGGCCCAGCTCACTTAGTCTTTCCTCCTAAGGTGCTCCAGGCCCTTAATCATCTTTGTCGCTCAGATCCATGGGCCGTGAAGCCGGCGGATGGGAGGCGGACTTTGGGAGCTGGGGTACTTCTGAGGCTGGGACTCATGGCTCTACCCTTGGGAATTCGTGGCCCGGCCCTCGGACAGGCCCCCCCCCTGCACTTGGAGCACTTTGATCATCGTCGCATTGTTTCCCTTAAACAATTATTTTTCTTTCTTGTTGACTCAAGATTTCTGTGCAGCAACAGGAGAGAGAAAATATTTTAAATGTGGAACAAGGTATTTATATTCCTCTCTGGCTTGGCTGTGAGACAGGAAGGCAGATGTGGGCTTTGAAACGATGTCATTTTTGTGCTGTCATTTTTGGACCTCCTGTGCAAACCACAGGGGAGGTTATAGGAAAGTGTAAAGCTGGCTTACTTATTTTTTAATTTCCAGTCATTGCTTTGGAAGCCATTTGAAATGCCTTGGTCTCGTTCGGAGTGTTTGAGCAGCGTGGGCCCGGCGGGAAGTCCTTTCTCCTGGGACAAGGACTTACTTTTCCCCGAAGCTGGGGCACGCGGCACACACGGCTGCACCGGTAGAGCACATTGCCCTGGCTCCCTTCTTTATTTATTTCTCTGTGTATTTAACTATAAGAAAGCACGTGTTGCAGGCAGCCTGCCTAGCTGCTGCACTGGCTTTGGGACGGAAATCTGCTTCTTGCGGGGGCTGCTGTTGCTCTGCAGCCGTGGCTCTCCTGGAGTGCTGCAGCAGCGAGGTGCCCGCTAGGCTCCGTTCCCAAATCACATCAGAAAGAGGAAATATCGAAGAATTGCTCTGCTGTCTCTTGGTCCTTGCCGACTTGTTTTCATTAATCTTAGTAAATGATTCATTAAAATAGTTATGAATCTTCAAATGAATTATGCTGCTGTGTAATAAGCCCTTGGGATAATACATCTCATTCTGAGAGGCATAATGCATGTTTATCCTAGAAGAAAACAAATAAATTGCTATCCAGGAGGCAGGCAGGTAGGAGGGAGGTGATAATGGTGCAGCAGTGGGGCTTGTGGCACCTGCTGAATTTGACAAGGGCTGAATCAGGCCAGAAATGTGAACGCGTCCTGCAGAGCTCAGGGTAACAAGCAGTAGATATATGGCAACTTAACACATAGTGTCTCTTGGCTAGATTGAAACCTGCTTCCACACTATCCCTATCCCAGAGCTGTTCCAGGTAAGCAATAATTGGCACTGGCCAAAATCCTCCCAGGGATGGTCACAATTTAACAGTATCCTGTTAGCAGAGAACATGCCCAGGCTCTGTTTTCTTTACTAGGGTGGTAGATCCCGTCTCCGTGTGATTCCTTAGTGAGATGGGATATTTGAGGCACATGCCAGCGCGCAGAACTGCCCGCGCACATCAGCCCAAGCACAGCCCATGAGAACGGGCTGGCTCGGCTGCAGGACAGGCTTGTTCCCAGCAGCCTGGAGCTGGGAACACTGCTAACGTGTGTTGGACACATCTAGGATTACCGTGGATTCAGATGTTGGATCTCCCTCCTCCTGGTGTCTTCGTTTATTCAAATGGCCCCCTTGGTGTGTAATAATAGGAGCTGAGGCATTTATATTCCCTGGGCAGCAAGGCAGGGGCACAGAGGTTGACCGCCACAGGCCTCTACGTGGCAGTGGGGGGCTGTTCCACCAAGGAGAGACCGCGCAGCGGCCAGACCTGCCTCTTCAGCCAGGCTGCAGGATTTGGCCGTGTGCGGCTACGGTGGGAAAAGTACATTCCAATTACCGAGGAATTTTTTTTTTTACGATGAGTCCTTCACGTGCACATTCCTCGGAATCAAAAATAAACTGTGCTCAGGCTCACAAGTGCGCTCAGAAAACCTATCGGCAGCTGGGGCTTGTGACAGATGCAGCAGCAAATGCACAGCTGCCGGCGGAGCCCCCGGAGCCCTGGGAGAAGGATGCTCCGTCCCAGCGCTCAGCATGGGCAGTTACACCTGGCACCTGCAGAACTGTGCAAACAAGAAGTGAAAATAGCACAGGGAAAAGGCAACAAGAGCCAATTCCCTACCGGAGGGGCCCAGTAAACAGATTAAAATTGCATGCAGTACTGCATTGCATTACCATAGTTATTCAGATAAGTCGGATACACCAGTGACTCTCTAACTAAGTGTTTTTCATGTTCATAGTTAGCAAGTGTTTGCATTATTTGTAAGGGGGCTGGACCAGTTATGTAGACAGTTTTTGACTGATTGAACCAGTGGGTTTCCATAAAACCATGGCATTTCATTAACTCAACACAGCTCCTCTGGTTTGAGCTTTGAATACATTTAAATTGTTATTTTATAAAATTTTGGTGAATGTGATGCAAATCCAACTGGCCCAATTAAAGTCGCATGGGAGAAAGAGACTGGCAGCATTTTCTGTGCAGAGCAACATCCACTGCAGCATGAGCTTTGCCAGGAGGCGGGTTTGGTCTAAGCTGCATCTTCTCCATGGGGCCTGGGTGCAGTGTGTAACTTAGTGGAGTTTTCATCGTGGGCTCCCTATCGTCGTTGGAGCAGGACAGATGCACAAGGAGGTGGCTCAGACCCGAGGGTCCGTCTCTGAAGATGATGATCTCACCTATTTGACTGTGGAAGGAATCTGAGACAAGCACACGTCTAACCCAAGCATCTCAGCAAGTATGTGGTGTTGTTCCAGGCCTCAGTCTCTAAACGCCTTAAACTCACGGATGTTAGTGTTTGGTGGGCTCTTCTGCAGAAGCAAGCAGCAAAGCTTGTTGCTGGCCCTGGCTTTCTCAGCTGACCTTTGCTGTAAGAAATAATAAGAAATCCCGTGTGAAGGTGTTGCAGCAGTTGAGCCCTTTCTGATGTGAGGCGATGAGGCGACTCCCGTGCTCACGGGTGCCTTTCCCAAAGGAAACCATGTGGAAGATGTGCCGCCTCTTGCCATGGCTCCTCTGGGCCAGGCAGAAGGGTTTCCCAGGAGGAAGGAAGCAGGAGCCTTTCTCCTTATGGGAGACACGGGTACCCCTCAGGCCAGGCCGCAGCTGTCCTGCCCGGGGTCCGACCGGGCAGCTGCTCCTCACTGAGCCTCGCGGAGCGTTGGTGGCCGCAGGGGAAGCGTCCGTCATCGGCTCCCCTCGGCACCACCCGTCTGCGCTTCCTCTGCTGCGGAGGATGAAACGAGGCAGGGGCAGCTCTGCTGTTGCCCCTGCTACAGAACCGCTGCTCATGAAGGGCTCCGTGCGTGCGGCCGTCGCGACCCTGCGTGGTCACGGTCCTGCGGTGGCTGGCAGGGGAGCACAAAGGCGCTTAGAGCAGTGGGAAGGAAGGGGTGGGATGGCCGCAGCCCTTCTGTCCCTTCCCCTGAGGATGTGGCTCCGCTGAGTCAGCTCCTCGGAGCAGTGCCTGTTTAGGGAGTAGCATCAGCGGTGGCAAAGGCTGGGAGGGAATTCCCGGCTGGCAGCAGGAAGCCCTGGCTGGAAATGGCCTGGTGTGACTTCAGGGCCATGTGCCCTCCCTGACACCACCCTGCTGGCGTTGTGGGTGCGGGAGGGCCTGCTGTCTTGGGGAAATGAGGAAAGGACTCATTCCGGCAGCCCAGTATCGTTATCTGCTGGTGAAATGGCCCTTAGCTGGGTACCTGGGGTATTTTATCCTCCCAAATGTAGTAAATGTGGGGTGATGTCTTCTTTTCCAGCTTGGAAGTAAGTGTCTGACTTGTGCGCTGTGCTGTTGCACATGGACAAGTAACGTTCCCACCACGTGTTTGTGGAGGGAGTCCCTGGAGCTCCTTTCAGGCTTTCCTCCTGCAGCCCTGCTCTGCTTCCCAGTGCTCTGCGGCTTCTGACACTGTCCATTCTAACGCCTCTGGCGCCAGGACATCACCAGTGCCAATTCTTATTTCAAGGCCATGTTTTTTTCCCACTTGACCCGTTTGTTCTTCAAATTGAAGATCTTCAAATTGAAAGTAAAATGAGTCTCCAGCTGTGAGTAGAGCTGGAGGTGCCTTTGGTGACTTTTCTGGGTGTGACATCGCTTTGGCCTTGAGCTTTGCTCCTGTGTCACACTGGGTGTGGCCTCTGGCTGTTTCCAATGCATCTTGGCCATGTCTCTGTCTCTTGAGGTTCTGCTCCTCTGCATGACCTTCAGTGTCCCTGCTGCCCTCAGGACATGGTTACCACACAGGACTTGTGTCCCAGCAGTGTCTGCCACATGGTCGTCTGCTACTGCTCTGCAAGGAAATCTGGTGGATGGAGACGTGCCCCTGTATTTCGCCTTCTAGAGCTTATTGGCTTGTCCCAAGTGTGTTGCACCCCGCAAAAAGGTCTGCGTTTCTTGCCAGAGACACCTCCAGAAAGAGGATCACCCAGATATGGGAGAAATAATCTGCCATGAACAGGTGCGACCTGTGTTTGTACAAACATGCATGGTGCAGGCCCGGTCAGAGAAGCTCCACGATAACCTGCTATAATATCAGCAAGAGGAGCCCGCTCCTTGTCGCATGGTATTGCTCTGGTGGTTGCTCCCACTGCATTCGCCGATCTACATTTTTGTCTTGCACTTGCTGTTCCAGACAGTAACCACTTCCGCTTTATTCTGTGTTGCAATTTTCAAGCAGAGTCGTGAGGCAAGTGCCTCTCAGCCTGTCCATCGGCCAGCGGCAGAACAAATGACGGATTGATGAAACAAGAAGGAAAGAATGAAAAGGCCTCTTTCAATGCAGCGGAAAGCAAAAGACAGAGTGGGAGCCAGGGCTGGAAAATAAACACTTGCCACATCCGTTGCTCTGCTTTCCTGGTTTTATTTTCCTTCCCAGCACTGCTGCTGCATTGGGTTTGTTTTTTCAGACTGGAAGATAACCTGCGGCCGCACAAGATCCCTCCCGCTGCCGTGGGAGAGAGCACTGGCTTTGCCTTTCCCGCCTGCGGGCAGCCCCTTCTCCTCTAGAGGAGGGACTCAGCTGTATGATGCTCCCGAAATAAGAAGCAGAAAAAGGAAAAAGCTGCATCCTTGCTCTGAAACAGCTCACGAGGTGACCGTGAGCTTCCCAGCTCCGTATAATCGTGCACCGTCTGGATTGCGGCCATGCCCCGAGCACTCATCTTTGGGCAGCCGTTATCTGTTTTACACATAAGCTGCTTTCCTGCGCCGATTAAACCCAACATTTTATTAAAACCTAAAACCTGAATGAACATAAAACATCATTACAGTATAACAACAGCACAAGCAAAGTGGAATGATTTCTGCCTGGGTTGGAGCCACTTGGTTTTTACTTGTGTATAATAGAGATCTGAGACTGAGTAATTTGACAGATGATTGCTTTTACCAGTCCTTGTGATTTTAGTACAAGATTTTACATGATTGCTGTGCTATAGCCCCAGCCCCCAAAGAGAAGCTGTTAGTTGAGAAATTCCGCTGTTATTACAGAAAAAAAAAGGGATAAAAAACCTCACATCTTTATTCTCCATTTTTGCATCTAGGAGAATTTGAAAACATAACCTCAGGGCATTTTCTCACTCAACATTCAGAAAGCAAGTAAAAGCAAACCAACATTTATTAACAGTCCCTTCTTTTAAATTCCATTTGGTGAGTGGGGTGGCCTAGCTGGTAATTGCTGGCTATTTAGATTGCCTGTACTGCTCGAAATGGTTCGTCTTCCTTGTGCACGTGGAATTTCTTTGTTCCATTGCATTTTTTAGCTTTTATTCGTAAAATGAATCTAGGAAGTTTCATGCAGAATTAGTGATTCCAAAGCAGGACTCTGTGTGAGCAGGGAATGCTACTGTTAATATGATTTTGTAGCACAATACATCAATAATGTTGGAAATTGAGATTTTTGAGATTTTTCTTGGTTGTGAATCAGCATCAGCATGAATTCCTGGACAGTCTACCGTGCTAATTTTGACAAACATATTTGGTTTATACCTGCTCAATTGAGCAATATTTCTCTCTTGCTCTCTAAATACAGATAACTGCTATACAGATTCATGCATAATATGAATAATAAAGTGATGAATTCATTAACATTTCACAGAAATGCCTAGTCCCTCTCCCGTGGGCACAGAATAAAACCGTCATCTTCATGCCTGTAAAAGGGAAGGGCCAAACATGATCCCTCATTACAGCCCCGCTGCCCTAGTCAGTGCAGGAGCGTTGACTTTAGTGATGATTGTAGGGAAACGAAGAGCAGAGCAACATCCCCATGTGATTCATCGTAGTGAGTGCCTGGGTAGTGGTGTTTCTGTTTTAGGTCATCTGTGGCTCAGAGCAGATCCTGCAGAGCATGGCGTTGCCATGGGGCACCGCTCTATTGGAAAATGGTCTTTTCCATTAGCCAGGGTCCCTAGTGATGGGCCTCCTGCCACACCAGGATGTACATATTCTCCTCCAAGGCCACCACCTCCAGGGTCTTCTGCCCAAGCAAGTCGATGCTAGAGGTTGATAGACGTCTATTATCTAAAATAGGGACCTGGGAGTGTAAATGAGCAGTTCTGCTGAGTCCTGGGAACACCAGAATGAACTCAGGGCAAGAAGATGCTCACATTCACGATCCTTGTCCTGAAAGAGCCTTTGATTTTGAAGGCCAAGAAAGTGCTCCAAAAAAGGAGCAGGAAGCAGGGAAGGCGAAGGTGAGCAGAGGGTAATGTGGGGTGAACGTTGTCAGGTTTTAATGCTGTGTGATGCATTTTGAAGGTACTTGTTAGAATAGACACCTCCAGAGACAAACAGCCCTGACAGCTGGCTCCAGGAGAGCCTGTTTCTACTCACTGCTTGTGAAAGGAGCCTGGGGTGACTAGTTCAAGCCTTAGATGTCTATTAGATGCCTAAGTTAGGGCATGTGAATCCAATGCTGGGAGTCAGTCAGCCTGAGATATTTCTGTGGTTCATCCTCTCTTTACCATATTAAGAACATCTGGACGAAGTGATTTATAAACTCTCTCTTGATAGTTTTGGCTGTATTCTATGTCCCAGTAATTTTTTGTGTTACTGAATTACTGTTCGTATGTGGATGGATTTTGAGGTAAAGCCTTTCACAGACTTTGGCTGCTATTGAAAGTGTCTCCAGGTGATCAACTCTCCTTTCCTTTTTACCCTCAGCATCTTTCTGTTTTGCCCTCACTGTGCTGGATTCTTGTTCTGGGCCATACCATGATTTGTGAGCTTGTTGCTACCAAATTCGTCTCTACTGACTTTTGTAAGCAAGGCTGGGTCAGACTTGTGTAGCACCAGGACTGGGGACCTCAACAGCTAGGCTGGATCAGTGCATGAAACAGCACTGACAACCTGGTGGCTGCTGCTTCATCAAAGTTAATGTGTTATTAGGGTGCCAAAGATAGCAAAGGCATTTGCTGGGTGATTCCAGCAGAGCTTCTCAGCTCACCCAGCTACTCAAGAAAATTCTTTTGAACTTCAGTCACAGGTCATGATTTCATTTTTTTTTTCATTCAGTTGATTTATTTATTGACATCTCATTTTTCTTTCTTGCAGGCTCCCCGTCTGTCTGTTACAAGCCTACCAGCCCAGCCCAGATACAGGAGGACACTGGTTTTCTTTACCCAGATCACCAGTTATTTGCTGGCAGGCATGAAGTTTCTCCGTTAACAGCTGAAGCAATCAGTGGTGCTAAAGAGAAAGCTGGTAAGTGGGTGGCTGCACTTACACACCAACCTATCACATTTACCTCTGTGTTTTCCCTGAACATAATTTGAACAGTTTAGACCATTTACAAATAACACTTAAAGCATGGTAGGCCAGCTCCTCACCTCTAGCAGAGTCAAAGGTGTTTTTGACTTCAGTGTTATGACCCATCATCATTTTTCACCACTGCTTGTGGAGGAGACACCATTTCTACTTCTCCTTCGTTGCTCTGCACTTAACATCTGGGCCAAGGTCCGTAGCTTTTTGCCAAAGGAGCAGGACTGCAGGCACCTAGAAAAGACACATGGAGTAAAATCCTCAAAACCCAGCCACTATATTGTATCTCTCTGATGTAAAGATGCCAGCAGTGCCAGAGTACAAATCCTAGCGATGTATGATAAAGAACCACCATGTGACATTGTCACCTGCCACTTTCCTCAGGCACATCTCAGTTGTGTAACCCAGACTGGGAACTTTCTGGTACATGAGAGAGATTTTGTACTACAGTTCTGCAAAAATGCCCAGTATGGTGAGGCTTCTGTGCAGTGCAGTAATGGGAATAAAGCTGTAATAGCTGTAACTGCAGTGGCATATAAATTAGATGCCTGCTTGGCTATTGGGCAGACAAGTAAATGCATGTGTGTGTCCTTATGCGTCTTGTTGGCTGCAAAAAAAACATAGGCATCAGTGATTTTCAGGTGCCAGTGAGATATCTGCCATTTGCAGTGGGGACAGGCTTTACCTACCAGCGTGGGTAGTTGATGCCTACACAATGATGGAGAGCCCAGGTCTTGTCCTGCCCTGTACAGGCGTCTCTCAGCAGCATGTCCTGGTAATGCTCAGCATGACTTTCAGGTGTCACAAGTCCTGACCAGGGGTGAGTTGCAGACTGGCCCTGTCCCCTCTCATGTGTATCATCCCCACTCCCACACACTGGAGACCCAGCAAACCCAAGGCCCGTGGAAACCTCCCCACCCAGCCAGGCAGGTGGGCAGGCACTATTGTCCCAGGGAAAACAGGAGAGTTGTTGTTTGTAATGAGGCAGCCTGGGAATCTCCCTCCTTTCAGGGTCCCACAGTCCTCCCTAATCCTTTCCTGCAAAAATGTTAGTGGAAATGACTTATTCTCGCAGCTAAGAGCCGAAGGCTGTTCTTCTCCTCTGGCATCCGGCTTGTATATAAGTTATCCCACAGCATGTGCAATAACAGATGAAACCTCAGGGAAATACCAGGCCTCAAGAGAAAGTTTGCCTTTTAGCTAGTTTCTAATGCCAGAAAACAAATGTTAGTACTGCTGAACAACTCCCTTGAGAATTAGAAGCAGCAGGATAGAGATGCAAAGTTGCCAAGAATGACCTCAAAAACTGAGCTCAAAGCAGCCTAGAGAAACATGAGGACTGGCCAAAGTGGGGGACTCAATCTCCCCTTCATCCCTACCAGGCTCTTTGAGCACCCTCGTTGGCCTCAGGCACAGTCTGTAGCGATGTGTGACACCAGCTGGGATGGGAGCGCCTGGAGGGTTCGAGGACAGGAGGATCCTGGCCTCCCAGCATTGCCTGTTTGTCATTAAATGCTTAGCAAGCGCCACTTTCTGCCAGGTTATGACGACAGAACAGGAATCCATTTCAAATACCTGGCACCAATGCCCAACCTCTGCAGCTTCCTTGAAGGCTGCAGAATCACTCAGTATTTTCTCCACACAAATGGAACTTGCAGGGCTTGTAGATTTACTTAAACGTGACTGTCCTGTGTGCAAAACTTGTGCCATTACCTCTGAATTATTTCACTAATCTGTGTTTTAGCTTTTTACCTAATCTGTCTGTGTCTTTTTAAAGATATTTTTAAGATGTACCTTTTTTAGGGTGTTGTATCTATGGCCCTAAAATCTTCCTTATACTCACCCAGAACAAGGTGGTGTTAACTCATTTAGAAATACCATTATTAGCCAGAAGGGAAATGACTGTACTAAAATAAAATGCCCAAACACAGACTCCTCTTTAAATACACTTTTAGAATCTTTTTGTTTTCAGTATCATTTCAAAGTTTTTCTGTGAGAAATGCCACATCTTACTGCATTGTGGCAAGCAGCATACCCAGGAGGGGATGCAACTCTCTTTAGCTATCAAAAATCTCGCATCTCCTTTAGTATCACCATGTAGGCTGCCTCTCTAACCCATGAGAGGCATTTCCCAGGAGCGATTCACCCAGCTCATAGTAGGCTTTTATCTCAGAATGGAGCCAGTTTCCCTCTGAAACTGCTTGATTGTCCAGGGAGGGAGCTGGGAGCCATGGGTATGGGATGGGTGCATGGAGCATATCAAGAGGATATTGAGGGTGTATTGGGGGAAGGCAGGGGAGGGGATGGGGATATGTTTCGGGGGAAGGCAGGGAAGGGGATGGGGATATGTTTCTAGATGCTTATAGTGAATACAGAAAGGGATGCAGCTGCGGCAGAGGGCTGGCCCAGCACAGGGGCAAGGGGTGAGCATGGAGGAGTGCTGAAAAGCTTTGAGGGGAAGACTCCATGGTTTTCACTGCTCCTTCAGCCACATCTTCTCCCCACGTTCAAGACTTCCTGAAAGTGTAACCCCTGCCTCTGCTCTCTCCCTGCCCAGCTGAGGAGCCACTCTGCACCTTGCACCCTCCCAGCTTCCTCCGGCTCCCAGAGGTGGAGATGCGAGGGTCGGAGGAGGTGGCCGCGGGCACCGTACTGCAGCGCCTGATCCAGGAGCAGCTGAGGTATGGCAACCCCAACGAGAACATGAACCTGCTGGCAATTCAGCACCAGGCCACGGGGAGCGCAGGGCCCTCCAACAGCACTACCAGCACTCTCTCTTCCACAGAAAACCTCGCGCAAGAAGAGCCACAAATGCTCCAGCAGTCGGCCCGCCAGGAACCTCAGGGGCAGGAGCACCAGGGGGACAATACAGTGATGGAGAAGCAGGCGCGGGCTGCGCAGCCCCAGCAGAACAACGAAGAGCTGCCCACCTACGAGGAGGCCAAGGCCCAGTCCCAGTTTTTCCGAGGTCAGCAGCCGGGGGCGGTTGGCCCAGGCTTTTATGTGGCTGGTGTGTCCACGCAAAAGTCAAGGACTGAAGGACGGGCAACGGTGAACCGGGCCAACAGCGGGCAAGCGCACAAGGACGAAGCGCTGAAGGAGCTCAAGCAGGGCCACGTCCGCTCGCTCAGCGAGAGGATCATGCAGCTCTCGCTGGAGAGAAACGGTGCTAAGCAACACCCGCCTACCTCAGGGAGCAGCAAAGGGCTCAAAGCGGCGGCGCCGGCCGCACCACCCGCCAAGGCCATGGACCCGCGGGGCCCGCCGCCCGAGTACCCCTACAAAGCCAAGCAGGCAGTGGCCCCTGTGAGCAAGGCGCCCGAGCACGGGCTCTTCTTCGGCGACCAGCATGCAGCCATGGTGCAGGATGTCCTCAAACCCTCCTACGGGGCTCCGCAGCCCGCGCGGACCGAGGTGGCCGTCGTTCGGTACCAGCCGCCTCCGGAGTACGGGGTCACCAGGTAATTCTGGCGTTCCGGGTTTGCTCCTTGCTCTCCTATGTCCTCCTCGACTGGGCGGTTGTTTGCTCTGAAGTTGTGCTTGCTTTGAAGCAGGTGACTGCAGTTGATGTCTGCAGCTTTTCAGACACACTGAGGTGACTTCTTACGTTGCAGTGGTATAAACAAGCCCACGAGCAGAAATAAATGTCACTTATTCCCATTTTGAGATTTTTTTTGCACTCTGTGCCCTTAACGATGTCACCTTCTTTGGTGCCCCAAGGTATCTGTAGTGCTTAGTCGTGGCACTGTGTGCTGACTTGTTTCTTTGGTCTGCCTGTCTGGTCTGGTCACTGATAATTTTTGAGCCTTCAGAAATTTTATTTAAAAGTTCTCAGTTTCCCAATCTGTCCTAATTTCTTTTTTCATGAAAAGCCAGAAACATCCATATTTATCCTTTTAAGCTAGAGTCTGGTTCATGGTCTAGTTTGGCATTACGGGGTGAAATGAAACCCTATGCTGGCCCATGCAGAACTGCTTCTCATATTTTGTAATTCACACAGAAGGTAAATATCTTAGAAATTAAATTTGTCCTGTGGTATTTTAT
Source organism: Crypturellus tataupa (assembly GCA_034781795.1). Taxonomy (NCBI): domain Eukaryota; kingdom Metazoa; phylum Chordata; class Aves; order Tinamiformes; family Tinamidae; genus Crypturellus; species Crypturellus tataupa. The sequence continues at coordinate 437,983 of JAWLRI010001085.1, forward strand.
CTGAAAGTGAAAAATGCTACTTCTGTGATTTCTGATTTCACTTAAGCCTGACATCCTTCATATCTTCAAAAGCCCAAACTAAAAAAAAAAAATTTTTTTTAAACTTAAGTCTGAGGTAAAGAGGCATCTCTATTTCAGACCTGCCTTGTCACTAGATGATACTTTCACTGTTAAAGTGTAATTCTTCCTTTCCCAAAGAGGGCCATATAAAGTGTATACATCACTTATGTCCTACTTAAATCTTCCAAACAAAGCTTCCACAGGACTTTTATGGTGCTTGGCCCCTTGTGCTGGGCCTCCGCATGAGAGCAGGTTTTATTCCAAGCGCATTAAAAATAATCTTAAGTGTTTACTTCCTGTGAGCCGATTCCTGAAAGCCGCTAGGATCCTGCCAAGCGCCGCGGATCCCGCTGAGATCTCCCTGCTCGCGGGTGAGGGGAGAGGCTGCTGCGTGCAGGGCCTGGTGGGGCCACCTGCCGCAGGATTGTGCCACTAAGGTGGTTTTCCTGCTGAACATGAATTGAAGAGTTCCTCTATCTCATCACACCACTCTTCGACCTCTTGCAACAGTATTTTGCCAACCTTGGTGGATTTGGTGGGTTCGGGTGATCACACGTGGATGGCAGTTTTCTGTTTTGTAAGTTGTTGTCCAGCTAGGCCTTTTGTGGCCCCAGGCCTGGGAGTGCTCTTGGCGCTCCTCCAGCTAAACACGTGTTTTGATTGCCAGCGTTTGCTGTCCCGCATTTGTGTTAAGTTTTCAGAGCAAAATTATATCTTTAAGAGCTAAGCAAAAATCTCTGTTTATGCTGAGAAACAACTGTATGAACTTGACGCTGAGGGGGTCAAGTTGAGGCTGTGCTCTCGGGAAGTGCACGAGATTCCTCAGCCAACAGACGTTTTGGCCCCACACAAAGGGAGAGCTGCGGAGAAGGAGCTGCTCTGATTTTCTTGAATTCTTCCCGGAGGAAGCAGCAGGTCTGACTCATGGTGGGCAGACAAGGGTTTTCAGACTTTTTCTCATTCCTTTCCCATGGGACTTGGCTCTGAGGGGGATGTTTCCTTGCTGTTCCTGCTGGGTGCCTGGTGAGCCATAATTCCTGCTAGCAGCAGGGTTGCTCTTGTACATCCTGTAGATCTCTGTTTGCCAGCCACAACTTGGTAGGGGTGCTTTGGATTTGCAGTTGTGCTCCATGGATCTTGTGCTGTTGCTCTGCAAAACAGCCATGGATGGGGAGTGTGTGACTAGGTGAGAAACGAGGCTCTTGCTGGCTAGGTGGTGATCATCCTGCTCATCTTGGGTTCCTGGTACGGTGTTTTTTTTGGTACAATGGCACCAGCTTTTCATAACAAATGGCTGGGTATGCCAAAATAATCAGCACTGGCACTATCTGGACTTGTTCTTAATTGCTAAGAACTTGCTGGTTTCTTCTCCAGTGCTATCCTCAACTTGTAACCGGCTGCGTGGACTGCAGGCTCCCCTTGTGGCCTTGCTGTCAGGGAAGATTTGGGTGACAAAAGCCTTTAGAAAGTGACTGTAATCCCTGTGTGCTCATCACTTTTCCTCTCTCCAGCTCTGTGAGTGCATTTCAGCAAGGCTTTTTGTGCAGCTCCATTAAACAAAAGGCAATGTGCTCTAGTGCTTCATTGTGTGGTTCACAGGACACACTCGTCCAGGTCTCGAATGCTCTTGGTTAAAACACAATTCTACAAAATTGCCTGTTCCCCAAGTGCTCGTCTGTATCGAGGGTGTTAAGATAAATGAGCTGTTTGGTGGTGGTGACTGCTTCTCTGGCTGGAGTCTTCCCACATCTCCCCATGAAGAAGCTGCAGTTCAATGAATAAGAAGCCCAAAATGGGAGGCATCCACTAAACATCCCTAGAGAAGAGCTGTGAGGGTGTTAGGCCATCCAGTCATTTCCAGGCATGAGCTGGGTGACAGCAGCTTTTCTGTGCTTCTGCCGTTGCTCAGAGTTTTCCCAGTTAGCTGGGCTGAGAACACTCTTCCATTCATTATTTGACTGGGAAGACAGATATCAATAGAGTTGAAGTTGAAATCTACCCACTTTCCTAATGTTAGCAGGAGAACAGGGTTTGGAGATGCTGTATTTTCTTCTCTGAGATGAGAAGTTTCAGCTTTCACCTAGTTGGGAGGTCTGGAGATGGGGAAGGAAAGGAGCTAATGCAAATAGAGCTTTCCCCATGGTCATGTGGCAGTCACATAACCCAGCAGGTCCTGTCTTCTCTCCTGGACGTGTGGTACCTGTCCCTGGTCCATCAGGACAGGCACTGTGCAAAAGGCTTCTTGTCTTTCCTAACACAGAGGGGTGAAGCATAAAGCAGCTTAATCTAGAAGAGGAGCCCGTGAATATGGGGAATGGAAAAGACCTGGGGTCATTAATCCCCCCTCTCCTCCCTAGACATTGTATGATCAGGAAAATGTGGTTAGAAACCCACAAATGTTGGCAAGGAGTTGCTGAAGGGGATGGAATAACTGCAGCTGCTGCTAAACTTGTTTTCTTTGGTGTGATTTTTATTTTTTTAATTTTTATTTTTTTGCAAGTGGCTGGCTTTTAAGGCATGAACACTGCCTTTATAATCACTGTTGTCAAATCTTCCAACTTTACTGTAAATCTCCAGATATTTGGTAGTTTCCTGAAGATCCCTTGGAGTCATGCAATGTTGCAGGAATATCATCTTTCACATAAATTTGATTTAGTGACCTCTGCTTTATGGATATCATGATTGCAAAGCAGAGCTTGAAGCCTGAAGCTTAAAAGGCTGAAAACCAGAAGACAAATAGAAAAGAAACCAATATTTATTCTTGTTTTAAAATACCATTATTTTTAAGGCAGTCACATGATGCTTAGGGCCCTGACTCACGACTTCTGAATGCTTTTTGTGGGCCAAGTGTAATAACCTTTAAAAATCCTTTCCTAGATTCTAGCTACTCTTGAATGATGCCTTTGCTAATTTTCCTTAGGTACATATTCAGAGAGACACAGACTTTTAGCTAAAGAACTTTGAGATAATCTAATTTAGTCTTTTGCAGGGGACCCCAAATTAATTCCAGTTTGCGGAGCATTCAGTCGTGATGATTAAAACATTCTGCTTCTGGAGAATTCATCATAGCTTTTACCGACTTGTTCCACTAGCTAATTGCCATTTCTGGCAAAGATTTGCATCTTAGTTTCAACCTGTATTTTCTAGTTATTGGTTCGAATTCTGGTTTGGTCATTGATAACCTTTTGCTCCTCATGGAAAGAAGAGGACACTGATGCAGTATTCACTTTTAATTCTGATTTAATCCATGGAATTTTGAGGTACAAAACTGAAGAGTGGAGTGGGAATGTTGTAAAGATCACACCATTTCTTGTGAGCCTCAGAACTTCTCACCCTACCTGGAAACAGAAGCCCATATTTAACTGCCAGAATAGCGTGTGGGTTCTCTGGTTATTTGTATGTTAAAAAAGTCCTACATTACTGCTGTTTTCAGGCAAGCTGTTTATGTTTACTCATTCAGCCACATGTCTGTGGCCAAACAGGGACAGTGAAATCCTTTCATTGGCTCTGAGGCACCTCAGTGATGCTGGTGCTCTGGCAGTGTGGCAGAGCTCATGGATGTCACTGGGACAAGCACCTGAACTCCATTCTCCAAGCTGGCTTCTGCTGATCTTGCTTTGCAAGCGTTTAACACAGCCCTGAGCATCAGGCAGAAGGCTGCACCACTACGGTGCTGACAGCTATGAGTGACATAGGAAGAGAGAAGGATCATGGCTGTGTTGCAGGATGTTACAGATTGTAGTCACTCCAGAAGAGCTTTAAATTGTCTCCACCTGCTCTAAATCCATCTGGTCTAAACTGCTTTTCATTAAAATAAATGAAAGCAAAAAGAAGCCAGCCCAGCAACTGCAGTGATACCAGTGCCATTTGACTTCCCCCATCTGTATTGCAATTCCTGCTGTTTCCTCCTCCAGGAGTGTTGAGGGAGATGGGGCTGAGGAAGGCATCTTCTCTTATAAGTCAAGTGGGCCTTAACAAAACTTTCTAAATTAAGTGTGAATTACTGTGAAGAAGTATGGTGTCCTGTCCCTTCTTAACTATGGAGAACAGGGTGAGACACTGTTTTTCAGGATGTTTTTCAAAGCAGATTGTATTTTTCCCCTGCAAAGGCCCAAACCAGAAAGAAGTCCTCTGTGATGGTTGTTCTTGCTCCCAGGGGTTCCAGTCCAACAGGTGTATTAAGGTAATGCCTACATTTAAAGTTGAGGGAGTCCTTGCAGGATTCCTCATGAAGAACAAGGGAGGACTATGGCCAAGTATTTTGTTGAATTCAGATCACTGTTAAGGCATTACGTAAGCTGCATTGCAAACTGTACATCACTTAATGCGGTCTATGAGCAGGACATGGGATCCACAGGATCTCTTCTGTTCTCCAATGCATAGCACTGGAAGGGCTCACTCTTTTATTGCTCTCTCTATCCCTACAATCTTAACAATCTTAATGATTTTCTTTTTTTTTTTCCACTTTGTATTGCAGAATTATTTAGGAACCCTGCTTCTAAAATAATGCTAAAAAAAGCCAAGTTTTTAGAAACAAAGTTGCTAAAGGTATTGCAGAAGTATCAAAAAACGTAATGTACCACAGTATCATGCATTTAAAAAGAACAATTTAGAATGAAAATGTGTTTGGCTGGAAGATTGCCACCTTCTCTAATGCAACCTAAAATCAACACTTAAAGCACAGTAGAAGCATTTGAGAAAGCCTTTCTTAATATATTATGTCCAAAGGCGCTCAGGATAATCCTTATTCCTTTGTTTTTTTTGAGTTTTATGTGAGTGCTTGGATATGAACTAAGCTGATGTTATTATTCTCCTATTTCCAAAAACGTTGATGTGTTAAGATGAATTGCTGTGTTGATTTTATTGCATATACACTCATTTTACAGTTGGCTCAGTTATATAATTAAATTTGGACGAATGAAGCAAGTAAACAAAAAAATCATATGCAGTTAATCCCCATGATGTTTGACAGTCATACTTCAAATGGAGTAATGTAGATTTTACTTGTTCAATTTCCAAGATGGAAAATACTTCTGAGAATCTCTCTTATGCCCCCAGCTACAGAGAATTTTGTTTCTGATGTTGTTACAGCATGTAAATCGTTAGTAACTCAATGAGTAATTTGTAATTGAAGAAAATACAGATACAGAGGATGTTTCCTCACTCCGTAGTGTAAGACTAGACAGTCTGAAGGATATGTTAAAAAGGAAAATTGAGGGGAGGTCCATATCAAGAGTTCCTGCAAGTGTTTAAAGGGCTTATGTACAACAGAGAATTACTCTGACTTATAATTAAAAAGGAAAAGTGGTATATCTCCTCTGGTTTAGATTCAGAGACAAATATAAAATGTATTCTATTAGGATAAGCTATTCACACAAAGAAGTGAGAAAATCTGTATCTGAGCAAGCCACCTTTGTACTGAAATAATTGTGTCCAGCCAGTTGGGCTTTTACTTACAGAAAGTCAGCTGAGGCTTTTATTTTGGAAAGGCCAAACTAACTCACACTTAGCTGAATTAATTATCCTGGTAAAACCTTTAAGTGTAGACGAGCTGTCAGGTGCGCTGAAGAGGTGCAGCTTGCTTGGCTGCAGTTGCAAACACTCTGCATTGCAAATGGCGTCTCCTCTCTCTGATGTTTGTGTATTGTTCATTTTCCAAGTGAAAAAAAAAAGTATTCCGGTCCCTGACAAGGGCAGGGTGGCTTTTGACAGCTTTTGCACTCTGGGGAACCCTAAAAAAAAGGGCACAGCTTGTGGCCTGACAGCAGCATGTTGGCACGTGGTGTGGTGGCCCCAGTGGTCTTCTGAAATGGTCTCTGGCAGCAAAGGATTGCTAGAAAAAGTGGTTCCCGTGGTTTGCATTATGAGCAGAGTCAGGAGGGAACTCTCAGGAAAGAAAATCAGGAAGATACAGCTGGGAGCCAAATCTCCACCTGGTGTAAATCACTGTCATCTTCACAGAATCACAGATGTAAATGTTGAAAGGAGCCTCTGGAGATCTTCCAGTGCAATTACCCTATTCAAGCAAGGTCACTTAGAGCAGGTTGCCCTGGAACCTATCCAGATTTCTCTTGAATCTCCAGGTATGGAGACTGCACAACCTCTGTGGGCAACCTCTTCCAGTGCTCTGTCACTCTCATCGTGAAGAGTTTTTTCCCTTATAGGTTGCTTAGGTAACCTTATCTTGGTAATTTGATGTTATTGGATGGACCGTGTCTATGTTTCTGGTGTGTTTATGGCCCAGATCCCTTAAATGCACCCACTTTGCCCCAGTGAGGCTGGCCATGGGCTCCTGGGGCAGCCCATGCTCCGTGGTAGCTGCTGGTCCCTGCTTTCTCCTGGCTGGGGTGGCAGCCACAGGAACCAGGGGGAGAACAGCGCTGATGACCCAGTGCGTGGAGGCTGGCACCACCCCGAGGAGAGGTCGAAACCGGAGTCCAGCCGCACAGCCAGCTGGCTGAGGGCGCTCAAGGCAGGACTCACCTCAGCGAGAGTTGCCCATCAGCACCGCGTGCTCCCGCCTGCCGCCTCACGCCTCGCACCTCCTACCTCACACCTGCCGCCTCATGCCGCCTCCGTCCGCTCGACCCTTGTCCCAGCGTTGTTTCAGTTTGCTTGCAGGCCCAGCAAAGTGGTACTGCCACGATTTAAGCTTGGCTGACATTTTGCAGGATATCTTTGGAGTGGGGGGAGATGCATGCTTCAGATTTCATGGTTGCAGGGTTGCTGAGTATGCTAAGAACTGGAGCCAAGTAGCTACGCTCCAGCAGAGCCCCTACGGCCCTCGTGTTGGGTTACATCCCCTGCAACCCTGGGCTATCTCATCCCCCTGAGCTCTGAGGAGTTTGAGTGTAGAAGGAATTTCCCCACATTAAAGTGTTTTAATCTTGAAGATAAGCACAAGTGATCAGCACCCAAAATCAGATGCTGAGCTCTTACCCATGTCTGTCACATGGGTCTCCATCAGCACAGATATGCCAGCTGGTGGCAGATACCTTTTTGTAGAACCAGCTCCTTTGGGAGAAGAAGTTCCTGCCCGTTGTTACCGTGTGTGTCCTCCAGCAATACAGTGCCCAACAGATAAGGTGGCAGAAAAAGCTTGTGTCCCTGCTAGTCCGGTTCAGTTTGGTGTATTAATGTCTGCAAAGGCAGTGAACTGGTGAGGCTGAGGCTCTAATGATGCTTCTCCTTCACCTTTGAGTCATGCTGGATCTTGGCTACAGGTAGCATGCCATCCAGGGCTCTTATTTTTCCTAGCTGGAGCAGTTCCCTTTCCCCTGTTTATCTGTGGCCCGGCATTGCTGTTGTTGTAACACTGCTGGGACGGGGTGGGTAAGGGAAGACTAGGACCAGGAGAGTTTCTCCCAGTGGTGATGGGGCAGAAACGCAGTGTAGCCCTGCAGGCTGCCCCCACCCAGCCACGGGTACCTCATGCTTCCTCAGCAGGGGTTCACGTGCTTGTGAAACGGTGAATTAGAAAATGATCCAGAGCAGATTATACTACAAAAATATGGAGATAAAGACAGTACAGCAAGTAGTTTCAGGAGTGCTTACCCTTCCTCTGGCCTAGCAATTATTCTCCCCACTTTACAGTGATACCGGCTCTGTGGGCCGTAGGTTTCATACAGCACTTCCCCAGCTTAGTGTCCTTGAGAAAGTCTTACTCACTTTTTATAGAAGTTTAACTCCAGAGTAATTGGGCTGTGTCTCTACTAGAGAACTAATATGCCTGAGGGTCTTCCTGGGGCCGTCTGTCCTCAAGGTCCCTCATATCAAGCTCTTATGGCCTGGCTGGTGTCTCCATACTGCCCACAGGGAGTGACCTTGTGTTGTGCTCTTGAACTGCACCAGACACCTGCCTTACCAGTGGAGACAGATCCTATGGGATATGTACACTGGGCTGGTAAAAGCATATTGAAGACCAAGTGAGCACGGGCCAGGGCTGTCCATGACCAGGAACCCATGTGGGAGAGGTGCACACTAACAGGGCACGCCGTGTGTGAGTCTGGCGTGGCCATGGCTGAACGCTGCTGCTCCTTTCATTTCAGTCCTTTTCTGTGCCAGCGTTCCTGTTCTGGGCACAGAAGTAGGGCTGGGATGAACATGCTAGACTAGGTATGCACGTAGCCAGCCTTCCTGGACATTGAGTGACTTGATGGTGACAAGCTTCGAGTGGAGATGTTAGCTTTTGGCACAGGGCTTTCAAAGGACATTTGCTTCTCATTTTGTTCTGCTGCAATTGGAGGCAATAATGGGTTATTATCACTGGGAGCAGAATTAAGCCAACACTGAGAGCTTTTGAAAACCCCGCTTTGAGAAGGTGTGTAGGCTCTGAAGACCGCAGTAATCATATTTATTATGTATTTATATAGCACAAAATTACCTGTATAGAAAAATACCCGTCAAAGGTTTGTGAGACCAAATGAGGTAAATATATCCTATAGCTAGATCTCCCGCCTGGCACAGGGCACAGAAATAAAGGCAGTGATGCCGACAGCAAGCCTAATAGTGTGTCATTAAGGGCAGAGTATAACTTTTAGAAAGTGCTTGATTGCAAGACCACAGGTGTGGAAAAGCAGGTGGCATTAAGCAGCTGGCCACTGTAAATTGGGTTTGATAAGCTCCAATCTATGGGCATATGGCATATTAAAAAACCCTCTGTGGTCAACCCTTTCAGCCTCTCTACATTGTGGCTTCTATAATGCCCTCCTTTTCTGACTGCTCAGCCTGGCGCCCTCCTGTCCCCAGAGCTGACGCTGTCACGTTCATGCGGCAAGGCCAGTGAGACATGGACACGAGCTAGCTGCAAATGGACTCTTTTATGTTTTCCCCTGGGTTAGATTTTGGTTATCTCAGTTTTCTGCACTTACCTACAGCCTTGACAAGTAAGCAGTAGTGTTGGCCAGAGGTAGAGCATGGGGATAGGGGAGACTGGAGTATGGGAATGGCCAGGAGGGACCAAGGTATCAGGAGCATCACTTGTATCAGCTTGAGCTGCCGTAGGTCTGAGCTTGAGATGTTGATATAGGACTTGGAAGGTTCCAGCTCAGACATATGAGTCCAGTGTGGCCAGGGTTGAATCACAGAGGCCTGGGAAGTGCAGAAATGCCCGAGTCTGTTCTACATAGCCTGATTTGACAGCGAGGCTCTGCTAGCCAAGGAGGAGCTTAGGCTGTGCGCTGTGGGGCTGCATGGTTTCATTTAGCATGGCAAGGTTCCAGAGGTCCACACTGACCCCGTTGGATCTCTGGGCTGTTTCTGGTACTGCAGGCGGAGTTAGGTACAGAGGAAGCAGCGTGAGGTCTGGCACAGACAAGCCTTGAGCTCCCCTGCCATGAATTTTTCTTCTTACGATAGGGACAGTCTCACTTCTGCACCTTGCAAAGCATTGTGAAGTGTATGATGGATGAAAGGTACTTAAGTCCCAACTGGATGCCAGCCTCAGGGTTACTCTTACTCTTAAAGCACATTCCTGGATTATTGTCCAGCTGCCCCAAACTCTGTGATGACTCTGATAGATTAAATAGCCCTCTGCTGTCAGAAAGCTGAGCCCACAAATAGGTTCTTACAGACTGTGACCAACTCAATCTTCCCTGAGACCAGACTGGGGGTGATGGATGCCTTTAGTCACCGACTGACATAATGAGGTCTTGCACTGGAAGATGACTTTTATTATTTGCCATGATTGATCAGTGCTGTCCAGCCAGCAGTCCTTCCCTTTGCTGCTTGCTAAAGCTATTCGGGGACACTGCTTCACTCCCGCTGCTTCCTTTCGTCTCCTACAGGAACCCGTCAGCCCGCCTGCTTGCTCCAGGTGGGCACCGATCTTTGCAGGGTGAGTAACACGTTGCCTGTGTTTCAGCAGAGTTCATGGGCTCCAGCTGCCGCAGTGGGGTTGGGGCAAGGTGGAGACAGGGGCAGGCTGCAGCATTTGCAAGCACACAGGCAAAAAAAGCTGTTTTCAGCTCAGCGCTCCTTTTATTTTTCACGTGACATGTATGTCCCTGTCAAGGACAGGCGAGGAGGCAATTTACCCGGTTACTGCTGTGATTGTTGATATTTAGTACTGACTAGAGACCAGGATCATGACTGCACAGTAATAATCCTGTTAATAAACCGTATAGAAACTGTGTGAATGCTCTTGCTCCCTAGCCACTCGGTGCATTTCCACGGATGCGCCCATCTAACACCTGCCCCGCACTTGCTTTCCTGCAGCCGGCAATGCCAACCATCCTTCCCGGCTGCGCCGGCACAACAGCACAGCCCCATGTCCTCGCAGGCCTCCTCCGCCAGCGGCGCCCTGCTCTGCTCTGCGGTGCCACCGCTGCCCGCCGTGGGGCAGCCCTCGCCAGGCACACCACCGGGCGCCCCACTCACGCCAGACGCCTTCGCCATCGTGGAGCGAGCCCAGCAGATGGTGGAGATGCTCTCCGAGGAGAACCACGTGCTGCGGCAGGAGCTGGAGGGCTACTACGAGAAGGCGGATAAGCTGCAGAAGGTACGTGAAGGGCAGCCGCGGACAGAGCCATTGTCCTGGCACTGCCTTCATTGATCCCTGCGAGGGGATCCACGTGGCCCAGGCTGCCTCGTGTCACTAGTGGCACGATGGTGGCACTCTCTAGACGCTACTCCTTTGTGGTGGACTTGCATGTCTATTTCCTTGGCATGAGGCTATTGGGGTGCAACAGGGCAACTTCTCAGGTACCTTCTACTGTGGTCTTTCCCTCTCCATCCTTCAGCGTCAGCCTGGCAGGAGTAGTCTCCATGGGCAAGGGCTGCTGCTGGTTCCTGCACAGAAGCAGAATCCCAGAATGGTTGAGGTTGGAAGGGACCTCTAGAGATCATCTAGTCCAACCACCCTGCTGCAGCGGGGACACCCAGGGCATGGGGCACAGGGTGGCATCCAGGCGGGTTTGGAAGATCTGCAGAGAAGGAGACTCCACAACCTCTCTGGGCAGCCTCTTCCTTAGTCTTGGCCCAGAAGCAGTGCTGCATGCAAGGGGAATTTGAGACAAACCTTTCCTGAGTGGTCTTGTTTAACACTGTATGCGAAAACTAGGCTCGACTCTTGTTAGGAAGGGGTAACAGCCTGCACTGGGGTTGGCTGTTGTTTGGAAATTTGTTAATGTGTTTGAGACAGAGGCTTTCAATGATTGCTGGATGGGTTTCTAAAACTGACCAGAGGCACTCATATCTATACATGAACATGGTGGTTCAAAGAGCACTGCCACTTTATCTGAATTATTTGGTAAAATTTTTGCCCAGAAATTCTTTGCAGATGGATCCTGCACCCTCTTTTGGTTATGTGTGCTTAGCTTCCCCAAGAAAAAATGATGCCTCGCTCGCTGCCTGGCATGACAAGGAAAGACAAAAGTGAAAAATCTAATCAAATAAAATAATGTTTCTTAAAAGTCAGAACTCACTGAAGTCCGATGCTCCCCAAATCTACTGTCTTTGGATCCATAAGGCCTAGGCCTTATGGCCTATTATAGGATTCTGCAGTACTGTTTCATGTACGACTTCCCACCACTTACACACAAATCAGCTTAGGCTGCAGGTCTTTTCCCTGCAAAATTAGAAATCTAAGCAGGAGTTAAAATTTGCTGTGTTTGTGTTGGATCAGGGTGTTCGTCAGAGACACTTTTGATGGGAAGAGAAGTAGCGTTGAGAGGCCATGTCCCTTGACCTCAACTTCTGGAAAATCTGTGACCAGGAAGTTCAGACAGGTTAGGAAAAAAAAAAGCCTTGTTCTGTAGCTGTTAATCTTTGCAGCATCCTTCTCTGCAAGCAGGTGACTTTCCTGCTGCAGTCACAGAATTTCCTAAACTTAGTTGAGAGTTTTTTGCAGCTATGTTAATCATTTGTGAACAAATCTGTGAAGATTTTAATTCTGGCTTCTCTCCAGCCCTTGTGGACAAAAATAAATACTGATTTTACAAAAATTATGTTGTTCAATAAAAGATATCTGAGTATGATGCCATAACAATACTCAGGTTCTCTTTATCTTGGATATCCTAGGAGTCTCTTGCATCAGACACCAACAGAAAGGTATTTAAGTGTGGACAGAAGTCTCACTTAAGTCAACAGAATATGGACTCAAATCCCATTGACTTCAGTGGAATGTGAGCAGATTCTTAAAGGGAAACACATGCTCGAGTGCATTTCTTCTTCAGGAATATTTCCTGAATCAAAACCTTAACACACATTATCCTTTCTTGGCCATTTTTTTTCTGTGTTTGAATGCCTGGACAGGGAAGGTTCTTTAACTGATTCCTGTGTTTCTTCAGTTTGAGCTGTACATCAGCTCTAAAAACAAAGAAAAATAACAAACCCAGAAAATGGTGAATTAAGTGATCTACTTCAGATATGGAAACTCTTCCCTGTTGCTGGAAGGGAAAGAGTCACGAGATGAAATTTTTTTTCATCTCTGCATAACATGTTTACTATAGGTAGGGCAATCCTCTCTCTGCTTTTATTCATAACAGAACAGGAGAAGAAATTAGAGAAGGAGGATCAGCATGACTTAGAGAGCTCCCTGGGCATTAGTATGAACCATTAGTATCAACCTTAAGGCTGTCAAATTTGAAGTCGGGTCTGAATAGACATTTTGCAGAGAGGTACAAGGTAGTGATTAATCTGTGTGCTGTTGTCTGGTTTTCTTATCTCAAAATTGCTGAGGGAGTTTTATGCTCTTTTTTTTAGCTTTCCTGTGCCTTCCTTTCTCCTTTCCTTTGTTTGTTGTTTTTGTTTGACAGTGTTGCCTTACTGAGGTTTAATTACCAGGCTAGACTATGGTTTCCCAGTGAGTTGGTTGAGTGGGCTGGCACCAGGCACTGCAAGGAAGAGAAGATAATAATATTTTTTTATAGATTTTTTAAATTCTTTTTTTAGTAGAAAGGATGGAAAATCACAGAGCTGCAGAGAAACATAAGCACGTTTTATCAGGATCCTTAACGGTTGCTCTTTTGGTATTCTCCTGCCCTCCCTTCCTCAGTGGTGCTCAACGCTTTTCCTGCAGCAGGTCCCTGTCAGCAGGGCTGGAGGAACCTGGCGTGCTGACGTGTCCCTGGAAATGCCTGGAAAAGCGACGGGCAGAGCAGAGGGGCCAGGGAAACCCCTGCCGTGCTGGCAGAGCTGCCTCACAGCGATAGCAGCTCCCTGCAGCCGGCGTGCTGCAGCGATGGAGACTCGCAGGAAACAGCAGGCAACAAACGCCAGCGGGGTGCGAGGCCATTTGGGATGAGGAGCCAGGAAAGGGCCTTAAAATGATAAGAGCTCAGCTAAAGTGCTCTTTCAGTAAGGGTTAGACAAGCTCAGTTTGCTTAAATGCACAAGGGAAGTGTTGTGAGGTGGCTTCAATGCAACCTATAGCCTGGGGACTCTATGCTATAGAAAAATGGTCTTCAGTATAGATGGCTTCTGATAGTGGAGGTCACATACATCTAAAAGAAAGGGAAACGTAGCAGGAGCAAACAGCTGAAACTGCTTCAATTCCACTCAAACAGGAACTAAGGCATATTAAAAGCACAAGAATACTGAGCTATGGGAACAGCTTCCAGTGCCGTGTGCCAGATTGTCCATCATCCAACACCTTCAAATTAACCTGGAGACTGGCACATCGGTGTGTCAGCAGGGCGTAGGCGCATGGTCCTTGTATTATGGCAGAGATCATTTTGGATAGATGCCTCTTGCCTTGAGATCTCTGATTCCCTGATGAATTTCACGTGCCACATCTGTTTGTTTAAATGGTTGTGGTTGGGGAAGACGTGATTCGGTGCTGTTGTTTGAGTAAATTGTTGACAGGTTGTTTTGTTTCTAGAAAATTCACCAAAAGAAAACAGATTTTCTCACAAAAGATCAGATTTTTTGACACACATTCTTACAAGTTTGTGCCATGGCGTATATGAGGAAGAAGAAAAATGATTAGCTGTGTTTGAACCATAAGAATTAGACTGAAATTTGAACTTCATGTTTGAACTCATGTCATTGAGGTTATGTTATTTTTAAGCCTGCTTTCCTGTTGGTGGGAAAAGAATTCACTGTGTACAAGAAAGGATACAAAAAAAAAAGAGAAAAGAAAAGCTTTGCATGCACTGTAGAAGTCTTAGATCACTGCAGCTCGGGTGTATCCAGCATCCCTCTGAACGTGCTGTCCCAATAGCCTGACTCTGTTGCTATGTGTCAGCAGAGTGGGGAAGAGGAACCTACTTTTCTGAAATGTCATTAGCTAAAATGCACCAGTGTTTCAGGGGGCTCCTGCTTTTAAACAAAACAACAAACAACAAAAATAACCCCACAAAGTGGAAACTCAGAATAATCATATGGAGTTCGCCTCCAAAGTGAATCCAAGAAGGGATTTCAGGATATAGGCTACATAGGCTACAGCCTGGTGCCACGGGTCAGCTCTTCTCTGAGCCCTGGAGAATTGCTGATTGGAAACTGTTGGGTCTATGGTACTTTTTAATACCATATGTAGAGGGGAGCAACCTGGATGTGTAGGAGATGCATGTTTCCTGGTAAATCACCGTGTGTTTGAGATATGTAATACTTGACAAGTTGGGGGGCTAATTCAGAGCTATTGGTGTCACTGGTTTCACTGCCGAAATGAAAGAAGCTGGAGCTGATTAACCTGAGCCACAAGACCCCTGTGACTCTCCTTTTGTCAATCTGTGGGTTTAAGAAGCAAGTTCACAGTCCGAGGCTGTCTCTGTACTGCCCGGTCCATCAAACTGGACAACATGCAATTTGCCAGTTTTCGAGGAGATAAAGCCAAGAATATTGAAAACCCCAAACAAGAGGCCTGGGTTATGACAGCGAGTCTCTTCTTTAATATAGCAGTCTCCAGTCAAGAGAAACAACAAAAAAGAAGAGCAAACCACGATAGTTTGTAGCTGAAATGAGGTCAGAGTCTAGCCTAAAACGCCTATAGTGGCATGTATTGCCGGGAGCTGCGTTTGGAACCGGGGAGTCATCCCTCGTGGCAGGGAGCCTTTCTAGGAAGGAGAGCAGCACCCGCGGAGGCGCGAGTTCCCTCCGCACCCTCCAGCTGCCTCAGCAGCCCAGGCTGGGGCTGCGATGGGTAGACGGGTACGTCAGACCACTCTGCCCACTTGGCTCGGCAGCACGAACTCTGTCAAGGGCACCTGTGTGCCCAGCGCGCTTCCCTACCCGATTTAACAGGAGGTCTCTCTCCTTTCAGTTTGAAATAGAGATTCAGAAGATTTCAGAAGCTTATGAGGGCCTGGTGAAGACCACCACTAAGAGGGAGTCTCTGGACAAAGCCATGAGAAACAAACTTGAAGGAGAGATTCGGAGGCTCCACGATTTCAACAGGGATCTCCGCGGTATGTCAGGCTTTCTTGCTTTTATTTTTTGCCCCAGCTGACACAGTTTCACTTTTCACAGAGTAGCAGGCTTCCGATGAAGAGCTTCATACAGGTTTTAGATAAACTTGAGCAATCGGGCTCTGCTCACTGGCATCAGATGAGGCTGCTGTCACCTCCTGGTTACAAACAAATCCTCTGGTAAAATATGAGACGGCCTCGAAAGCTACCTTTGCATTTAACACTTCCCATGCTGGGCTGATTGCAAGAGCAGCAGTCTGCAATTCGAGCTGTAACAAGCTGACAGAAGGTGGTAATATAGTGCAACCATGTATAAATCTCAATCATGGGTACCTTCACTAGCCAGTACATGTCAAAGATATCTCTTTCTTATAAAAAACACGTAAAATTGATAGATTCATCACAGAAGCGCAGAATGGCTGAGGTTGGAAGAGACCTCTGGAGATCCTCTCATCCAACATCCCTACTCAAGCAGGGTCACCTGAGCATGTTGCTCAGAATCATGTCCAGGAGTGTTTGGAATACCTCCAGAGAAGGAGCTCCACAACCTCCAGTGCTCCAATGCTCCAGTGCTCTGTCACCTTCACAGTCAAGCAACCTTTCCCAAATTCAGACAGAACTTCTGGTACTTCAGTTTGTGGCCGTTGCCTCTTGTCCCGTTGCTGGACACCACTAAAAACAGTCTGGTCCCATCCTCTCTTCACCCTCCCTTAAGATATTTGTATATTTGCGCATACTGATAAGATCCCCCCCTCAGTCTTTTCTTCCCCAGGCTGAAGAGGCCCAGCTCTCTCATAGGGAAGATGCTCCAGTCCCCTGATTTTTGTAGTCCTTCCATAGACTCTCTCCAGTAGTTCCACATCCCTTGGTCCTGGGGAGCCCAGAACTGCACCCAATACTCCAGGAGTGGCCTCACCATGGCTGGACAGAGGGGTAGGATTCCCTCCTTCCACCTGCAGGCAATGCGCCTCCTGATGCACCCCAGGATCCCGCTGGTCTTCTTGGCCACAAGGGCACACTGCTGCTTCGTGGGCTCACCAGGACCCTCAAGTGCTTCTCCCAGAGCTGCTTTCCAGCAGGTCAACCCCGACCTGTCCTTAGGCCTGGGGTTATTCCTGAGTGTATCAGCCCCTGTTTCTTGAGGTGTATCAGCCCCTGCTGCCAGCTTCGTGTCACCAGTAAACTCACTGAGGAGACGCTCTGTCCCTTCATGCTGGTCACTGGTGAAAAAGCTAACCAAAATTGAGCCCAGTACTAACCCCCTGGGCTGTCACGTCGATGGGTGCACTTCATTGCCTCCTTGTCCGGTGGGATGTCTTCTGAAAAATGGGTCATGCTTCCCTCACTGGTTTGAGGAGTCTGGCAGGTGTTTTTGGAGGAGCAGGAGCACCTGAGGGCAGGAGGCAGCAGGAGGGGAGACGCATCTTGCTGGTGGTGGCCCTTTCCAGGGGGAGCTCTGTCCACATGGGAGACAGTTGTGGAAAACCACCCTTCTCCTGACGGAAGGGCAGAGGGACCCGGGCACAGCAAGGGTGTCTATGCGCCCGAGCAGGCCCTAAGTCACCCCCTGCTCCAGTGGGGAGGACGATGCAGACTCTGTTCGCCACCCAAAGTTGGAGCAACTCAGCCTGCAAATTCAGTGCTTTTTGCAGTGTGAAAAATGAACTGCTTAGACGAGTCTGCCATGGATGCCCGTGGCTTTTCCCCCAACTTCTGTAAATCGAGGCATTCTCAAAGACAGATTCATGGAAGAAGGCTAGGGCCTCATCTTTTATGTATGTGTCAACCTCCATTTTAATGTCCCCCTTCAGAGAGTCTATTTATACTGTGCTACTGGCATGCATCTTATTTTCTTGGTTGGCCTACAATTTTATATACATATATTTATACTTAAAGTATTTCCTGTTTTGTGCAGAACGACTGGAGACTGCCAATAGGCAGCTAGCCAGCCGGGAGTTCGATGGGCACGAAGATAAGTCAACAGAGGGCCTTTATGTCACTCAGAGTAAGTACTGCATTCATCTGTTTTGGAAACACACACATATATCTATATGCATATACACAATATAGATATGTACTGGAATGGAGATGAATATTTTTCTATATTTTTTATTTTCCTTATGGCTTGGTTTTGCTCAGCTAATTCATCATATTTAAGCTACAGATTGGATTGTTTAGAGATGTGTTTCTCTGAGCACCAGAATCAGGCAGTGGGAGTTATTGGTAACACAGCTTAGCTTATTTTTGATAAATATTTATTGGAATTGTGAAGTGTTGCTCGCAGGGATCGTGTTTCAAGATGCCTGCTTTTCAGAGAAGCCAAATCCTGCTCTTGTCTGGGAAAAATCTAAAGCAACCTCAGTAGATTTTATTGTCAGTGCCATGGGTTGACTAACAGGAAGGAGAGCGTGGTTGGACCCCTCCTTTCTACCAAGAACTGAAGAGACAAAAAATCTCCATTTTCTGCCACTGTGCAAGTATCTATTTCCTTTAAGTTTTAGGCTCCCATAATGACAGTGCGCGGTGCTGTAGTGTTTCCCTGTCATACGATGATGGCTCTGCATGACCAGACAGTTTAAACCACGGCAGCCTGATGCCATCTCACCAGGCAAATACCCTGCTTATGTATCCAGAGCATCTGCAGCTTGCAGGTCTGACCATCCACGAAAGTCTGACCATCCAGGACCTGCAGCAGCTTGCAGGTTTAAAGCCCTCTGAAGCAAATATACTGTGTAAAATTGATCCCTCTGCTTTATTTACTGCAACCAGAGCTTCTCTGGAAGCTGAGCTACAACTGAAAATATGGAGCCAGAGAGCTGTCTGCCTCCGTGAACAGTGCAGTGTGTAAAAACTCTGCACACCCACCTACTGCCAGAGTATAACCATGCTCTGTGCATCTGTGGTGAGTATCTGGCAATAAAGCTTTATGCTGTGCTCTCAGCATATTACTGCTCTCAGTCCACAACTCGTGAACAAATACAACTTTCAGGATCCTGTCATGTAAGAGGGGCTGGATGCTTGGAGTGTCTCCCTATCTAGGGCAGAGAGCTAAATGTTACCAATGTGTTATAAAGTGTGTCAAAATAGAAAAAGTGGGCACATATGACATAGGCCCTCTTTAGTCGTGTTTGTTGGGGTGCTTTGCCATACAGAATGACTAGCTTGATATTAGAGTATCAGTCAAACACCCGCCTCTGAAAGCCCCTTAGGGCTCTCTCTTCCGGCAGTTCAGGAATCATCTCACTGGCCACAATTATCTGCTGATGTTTGTGATGATTTCATCATACAGGGTGGGTAAAGCACAGTGTGAGTTGCATCCACTGCCAACCTACTCACTCATCCTGTTCCCTCTCTGGCAGCCTTTGGCAGGAGGCTCAGCCATAAAAGTGCAAGAAGATGGGGCTCAGCTCCAGCCTTGCTGCACTCAGCATAGCTTGTGTTTTGTCTGGCTGTGTGTGTCCTTGTCTGTTGAGACCAAAATAGTCATTTTTAGAAAAGGAGGAAAGGTGCCCACATGCACTTCCACTGGCTCTTGGAATTTTGTCCCCTTTTTTCTTTTTTTCCTGAAAGGTAGGAGCTTATTAAGTCATATCAGTAAATGCAAATCTTATAGCTTCAGTTAGGAAAACAAAAGGAATGTTTTAGTACCTAGGTTTATGAAAAATAGCCTGAAAACTTGACCCTTAATGCTCAAGAGCCAAAAGTTCCATAAAAAGAATCCAACATTGGCAACTTTGTAAATGTTATCATTTTTAAGTCAGTCTCAGGATTCCACAAGGAGGATGAAGAAGGATAAAATTGCTTAGGTATTTTTTGATGCTTGCCATTGGCAAAACTACAAGCATGGAATTAATAAAGCAGTGTAGCTCCAGTGACAGGAAAAACTCACTGCAAGAAGCCTTGCAAGGCAGTGTATGTAGGACTGTTTCTCAGTTCCTTCAAGCACTCTCCCTCTGAAGGATCTCCCGTTAGCAGTGTAGCCATGCAGAGAGGTCATGTGCTCCGAGAAGGAGATGAGAGGTGACAAAACCTCCTATTCTTTGTAATAATAATAGGCAAAACCAGACTACATGCCTTGAAGTATTAAGTGCTGAACATTTGGATGTAATGAAAAATGCTACTATTGTATTGGGTGCAGTAGAGAACTCATATGCTGTAGTTTCAAGATAATTATGTAATGATTTGTCAATGGAAAAGGTTATTTTAAAGAAAGGCATGAAACAGTGAGTCATTAAGCCATATGGGCCATATAAGAGAAAAAAGCAGGTTAGGAGTCTAAGAGGTGCTGTGATTAGGGAGAGGGAAGAAGACTGAGGATGCTTTCAAGGGTGTAGGACAGGAAAAAAGCTTATCACAGACAAAAAGAAATATTTCAGTGGAGTCTGGTAATTTTGTGTATTTTTTTCTGGGATTTCTGGACATGTAGGCACTCTGTTAGAGTAGGAGTTCAGCCAGGCTGCCATTTTTTTCAGTAATCGGAGGCAGATTGCAGTCTGTGCATGTCCAGAGTAACTCCACATGCACACACAGGGAGTGGGACATGGTCTGAACCCTTCCCTGGGTTGCACAGACATCCTTGCAGTGCCAGGGCCTTGTGCTCCTTATGAATGTCAGATGTGTGGCAGATATGCTGTGTAGTCTGTGGGTAATTATGGGTAATCCCCGATGAAGAAATATTCCCATTTTATGAATGTGGCCAACAAAAATGCTTACAATAAATGTGTTTGAGAGTGTTGTTTTGGGCAAGGTAATTAAGATAAAAAATAATTAGAGACATAAGTTTCAGGGCTTCTAGATGTCTCATTTCCCAGAAGTGTGTTATGCATGCGAGGAAGGCACATGG
This sequence comes from Crypturellus tataupa, assembly GCA_034781795.1. NCBI lineage: Eukaryota > Metazoa > Chordata > Aves > Tinamiformes > Tinamidae > Crypturellus > Crypturellus tataupa. Next base: position 458,230 of record JAWLRI010001085.1, read on the forward strand.
GGAGAATGTGCCTTGCTTTCAGAGCCAAGGATGGATGCAAGGACCAACCCAGGGAGCTGAAGAAACAATGCAGAAAAATGTGTTTGTTCCACATGTCTTGCCCCAACCCTAAAAAAGGGAGAGGAGTGGGAAATTTATTTTCAGTTTTCAGCACATCAAGGCCGAATTCTCCCTGACTTGTATTTTGTGAAATGCAAATGGAAGGGCCTTAAGCTGTAAATCCGAACAAGATGCATTTAAGCTGCTGCTGATACTTCCATAGAATAAAGCAACCTATTAGCACCAATAAAGATTTAGTGCCTTCATCTATATGATCCCCTCTGATGAAGGAAGAGAAAGCATCAAACTGAATGAATCCCTGCTTAGGTCACTAACCAGGAGTCTAACCCTCTCACTTGTTCCAAAAATAATTGATAGATGGATTGTGCTCATTTGTGATGAGTGGATTTGCGTTGTATGTTCAGTGCAAAATCTTACCACAAGATCTGCCATTAAAGCAGTGGTAGCTAGTGCTCTGACTGGCTTTCCTTGGATCTAGTGGGATCTAGTTCTCACTGCTGGCAGCTGGTAATTCTAAAGGTATTGCACAGGTACAAGGATAAGGAGCTGCCTAAAAGATTTGGGATTAAATATGCTGTTGTTTGAGCTAGTACCTGCTGAGAAATATAGAAATGCCCCTCTTATTTGCAAACGCTATCTTCTAATATTTAAGTACATTAAAATTCATCATAATTGTTGATGTTGTCATGGAATTCTTGTTAATTACCATCAAGAAAAACTGAAACAGAGACCTTATCTTTGCAGACCGTGAAGTCCTTCGGTCTGTCAACCTTTCCTCAGTCCTGACGTGGCAAGGACTCCAAAGAGCAATGTTTGCCAGGAAGATGCCATTTGTAACTGAAGCTGCAGGAGGAATGTAGGGTGGAGAACTCTAATGAGTTCTGCTGGCGCATGGCCAGGACACAGAGGTTAAAGCAGCTGCTCCTTGGGAGATGTGCTCCAGGGAGACCTGTAGTATCTGATTTTCTGAGCAGCGGAAGCGGTGGCTGTACATGAAGCGTGAAGCTGCATTCTTCATGCGGATGCAACGGCCTGCACCGAGCGAGCCGCTTGGGGAATTACTCTTGGCAGAGGTGTTCAGGAATGAATGGGAATAGAAGCTTAATCCTCCCCATCCTGGAAGCAGGAATGCACTAAAAAGAAACAGTGCTCTGACCCTCTGAGGCTTTACCACTGCTTTTCCAGCAATCAGTTCTCTTCTCAATGCGATCTTTTGTTTAGTTCAGCCTCTTGAAGTAGGCGCCTTTCGTGGATGTGGCCTGACAAACTTTGGATACCAACTGGAATCTTCCTTTTTTATTTTTTGGACAGTGATGGCAAAAAGAAATGCTTAATTCCCTAGATTCCCCAGTTCAGCTTTCTCCCTTAGGCCTGACTTAGCCTAACCAAGTCTTCATCCAGCATCTGCACCCAGCAGTGCAGCTGGGTTTGGGCTGGGGGGGTCTTCACTTTGCTGTTGACCACGTTCCAGCTCTCCAGAGGGAAACTCCTCTCTCAGGACCCAGCAACTTTGTCCTGTTTAAGATGTGAAGAATCTATTAAGAATCTAATTCTGAGAGGCAGAGTTGAGTGAAGGGGATCTGTTTATTCAGATGTTTCATGGGGTGGAAAGTGATTGTTGAAAGGTCTTCAGAGGAATACAAAAGATCCTACTGCATTTCGTTTTCTATCTGTCCTTCCATTTTTGTCTGTCAGCCTCTGACATTGTGGATGATGCCACAGGCTTCGAGGGCCCATCTCGCCCTTCAGCCCGGTGGCCCATCACCCCAACACCATTTGAAAGTTGGGCCCCTGGGGTTGGCCAAGTCCAGGGCCAACTCAAGTTGGCCATTCAGCTCCAAGCTGAATGAATTGGAGCTGAATGAGCAGAAGTGGCAGCTTATGTTCCCCAACACAAACCCCAGTGAACGAGCCTCCCAGGAGGAGGCTGGCAGCAGCTGTGTTTGTAGGTGGCTGATGGCAGGGCCCATCCACACACTTGTCGTGTCAGGAGTTGCAAGGCTCTTGAGAGGCTAAATACGTCCCACAGGTTTTACTTAAGAAAGGCAAGGTCACTAGAGAGCCTCTTTGGAATTAACAGCTGTAAGGAAGGAGCGATAATCTAGAAATACAAAACTGCATATGACAAATAGTTGGAAACCCCACAGGGAACGTAGTATGAAAGTGAATCTTATTTCAGCAGAACTTTCTGGAGCCAAATTCTGCCCTCCCTGCCACCATTCGATGTAATTTTGTTGATAACAATGATCACTCTGTAGGAATCAGGAGTGTCCTTAAAGGATGTTGGTGTTACCACTCCATGGTAGCCCTTCACGGAGAAAATTTAGGATGTATTGGCATGGTCCATAAATTAGTCAACTAAGTTGGTGCTTAAATGTAATGTAGTTATAGGTGACTCTGAGGACATGCTGATACAGGGAAGTGGTACACTAATAAAAATGTATCTCATTTTTCTCCTAAGATTGATCTGATTAAAAGCTTTCATTAAGCATGTGATCCCGTGTGAACAACAGGGATTATATCTGGTGGTAGGGAAGGGGTGGCATAGATTGAATGCATCTTTCTGTCTAATATTTCTACTTCAAAGCAGGGTTGAGCCTGGTCTGTTTTGGTGCAACTAACTATTTGACAGCTCAGAATGCTTGTTTGGGAAGTGCCTTATGAGACTCTTTGCTTTATCTCCTCTTTATTTTACCCACAGACATAGAAAATAGGTGTAATGCTCTCAGTGTATTAAAATACAACAACTAGAGGTGGAAAGCTGCAAGGTTACAGCTGTAAGCAGCAGAAGAGAAGACTTTGGGGAACAATTCCTTGATGGGATGCAGCAACTGACCCATGAGAACAACAGAAATATTTGTTAGTTGAAGACTATTAGTTAATAAACCTAATAGTTTATATACCACAGGTAGAAGTAACTTTCTTCATGAAGGGTAGGCCAAATGTAGCACAGTAAAACAGTATTTTTAGACTTTAGACATAAAGGTATTCAGCTTTGTGGACTTGAAGAGAATTTAAGGCATGTTCAAGAGAATACTTTACCAAAAATTAATGCAATTCAGGAAGGTAGCCCCAGCATTTTCAGTGAAAAGCTGATGTGGGGAAGTGTTGCAAGCTGTTGAGTAAATGATTCTTGCCAACTTTTCAGTGGATTTCAGTGGATTTCAGCAGTCATTCTGTGAATGACATAACCTCACCTGTCTTTTTAGGGAGGAATAAAAAACTTAACGCAAAAGGGCAAGTGGCTTCGAGTGCCACTGAGCTGATGGAAAGTGAAAGAGAAGCTCCCAAGTCCTGCTTTTGTATACACTGTCTTCATATAATATAGGTTTTAAATTCCCAGTGCAGCAAGGGTGGTCCCAGCACATGACAGTTTAATGCCACTGGACTGAAACAGCATTCATCTTTCAGCTCCCTCACTCTCTAATGAAATTAGCTACTTGATAATTTGTCTGGATTTACGCTTTCCTGCAAGGCATATTAACACCTCTTCTGATGTATCTGTTTGAAGTGAATGTATCTGTTTGGAAGGAAGAAGTTTGCATATCCAGTTTAAAATTCCTTGTCAGTGTGAGACAATTCAGGTCATGTCATTTTCAGGTGTCTCCTGATGCCAATTAATGGCATGGAAATCATGGGGATTGGTGTGTTTGGCTTGTGCAGGATTGCTGGGTTCTGACTTTTGTGAAGTGCTGAGTTCTTCCTTGTAGAGTAAATGGAAAGAGGAATGGGTTTGACCTCACCTTGTCCACACGTGTCTTGTTCCATGTGACTCATCTTGTATTCACACAGAATCCCAAAATGGTTGAGGTTGGAAGGGACCTCGAGAGACCATCTAGTCCAACCCCCCTGCTCCAAGAGGGACACCCAGAGCACAGGGTGGCATCCAGGCAGGTTTGGAAGATCTACAGAGAAGGAGAGTCCACAACCTCTCTGGGCAGTCTATTCCAGGGCTCTGTCACCCTCACAGCAAAGAAGTTCTTCCTCACATAGAAATGGAACTTCCTGTGTTTTAACTTATACCCATTACCCCTTGTCCTGTCATCTCTCCTCATGTAGATGCCTACAGTAATGTGTAAATTAACCTATTCTCATCCCGTCTATAATTAAGGAATAATAAGGTCCTTCCAGAGGGCAGCTCCAGACTGAACGGGATAGCACTACCCCTGTGAAGTTTCCCGTTCCTCCTTGATAACTTCAGAGTTAGATGGGATAGTGGGGCTTCTAACCTGCGTATTCACACTAGGGTGGAGCAATCTGGATTGTTAGGGGCAGACTTTCCATGTTTTCATGTTTTTGGAGCAGCTTTTCACTTTGGCTGAGAAATAATACATTTTGTAATGCTATGTTTAAAAAGTCGAAATCAAAACAATGATTAATTGACGCCAGATTATTTTTCTGGAATTTTTTTCCTCTGTGGAGACTTTCCAAATACTCTATTTTTTTTATTTAGAATGAAGGCGAGATTTTGAAATCTCAGATTTAACTGAATGAAGCCTCCATCTCCTGCTTCTTCTGTTTTCTAACTGCATGCTGGGGGATGGCAGGGAGCGGTGATCAGCCAGTGCTGCTTACTGAGAAAACCTGCAGTGGTATCTCAGCACTTTGAAGGCAGGTATAGATGAGCCTGATGCTTTCAACAAGCAACTTGCCAGCAAAGTTAACGGTTCCTTGTGATTTGCTGCTCATGAAGCAAAGCTAACTGAAATTAGCCAGGCTTTGACATGGTTCTACAGCTTATCCAAAAGGGGATTTTTTTTTACAGCACAGGTGATATCTGTTTGTTTTAGTCCACAACAGTGATAAGACTAGATCGAGCAGTTTGCCAGAGGCTGAATGGTTTTCGGGGAGTGTCTGCATGACATGGGCTGCTGTGTCTGATTGTGTGGGCAGTCTTGGATATGCCTGTCATGATAGAAGAGATCACTTGCTCCTGGCTTATTAAGTCACTTAACAGAGGAGGACCCCAGGACCAGAAGGTGACTGTTGATCACTGAGACCAAGCTGGACTAGACTGACCACAGAATCTCAGAATGGTTGAGGTTGGAAGGGACCTCTAGAGATCATCTAGTCCAACCCCCTGCTCCAGCAAGGACACCCAGAGCACGGGGCACAGGGTGGCATCCAGGAGGGTTTGGAAGATCTCCAGAGAAGGAGACTCCACAACCTCCCTGGGCAGCCTATTCCAGGGCTGTGACACCTCACAGGAAAGTAGTTCTTCCTCACACAGAGATGGAACTTCCTGTGTTTCAACTTGCACCCATTGCCCCTTGTGCTATCACTGGCCACTGAGAAGAGTTTGGTCCCATCCACCCTACATTCTTTCCTCAGATACTTGTACATATTGATCGGATCCCCTCTCAGTCTTCTCTTCCAGCAGTAGGATCGCAGCAGGGTTAGAGAGCACATTCCTTACCCTGACCATGCTCTGTAAGTGCTCTGTAAGGCTGTATGGCCCCCTGAGGCTGTATGGCCAGAAAAAGCCCATTTGTAGAGGATAATTGTCCTCTCAATAACTCTGGAGAGACACAGAGCTCAGAGGATCCATGAAAAGATCTGGAGAGGTTCTCTCTGACAGGCCCTTTCATTAGTTCTCACACAAAGCAATCCGAAGTCAAATCTGTTCCTCAAAAATTTGCAAGAGGCCTTTTTACTTCCTGGTGGTCAGATGTGCTGTTCACTGACTATACGTTGGCCATGGCCCCACAGACTCTCCCACATGGAGGACCCAGACGCCTTTTCCCTCACATTCTGCTCAGCTCAAGGTTTTGTGCAGCCTCCAGCACACTGGGGGCTGCACAATTCTCCTTTATTGCTTTCACTTTCTTCAATGTTCAAGCCATGTAGCCCAGATTTATGTTTATTATTTGACTCCTTCACAAGTTTTGTACCCCATGATCACCAGAAACACCCCATCCTTGCAAATAATATGGACTGAGCATGGCACTGCCTGCATCCGCATGGCCAAGGTTTCTTGTCCCTTATAGCAGGATAGCAGCATCTGCATTAACAGCTATAAACAGTTGTTCTATACTTGTTCTATACGGCCCTCAAGGAGGGCCTGAACTGCATCTGGGAAAGAGGTGGCTGCCACAAGCCAAACCTTTGCTGGGGATTGTGCTGGAAGTTCAACAGTAGACACAGTTGTAAGATAGCACTTGGATGCACAAACTATGTTGATATACTTGAGCTGCCACTTGTCTCTGCCATTGGCCTTCATGTAAAATTTGGTAAAGAGAAGACAAGTTCTGGCCATAGAAACTCCTTGCCCATTGCAGCTGAGCACTGCTAGGTCCCAAGTGCTGTGTTTTAAGGGCCACGCTCATCGCTCTTTTGTAGTTTTTCCTGTCCTAGGAAGATGCCAGCTTACCTCTGGCTTGTGGCCCACAGCCTGTGAGCTGTTCTCATAGAGCAGCTCTTGTTGTTGTCTTTCTTCCAGACAAAGAACACTTGAAGGAAAAGGAGAAGTTGGAGATGGAATTGGCAGCCATGCGATCTGCCAACGAGGATCAGCGGAGACACATCGAAATCCTGGACCAGGCTCTAAGCAACGCCCAAGCCAAGGTCATCAAGCTGGAAGAAGAGGTGAGACATGGGTATCATTCCTCTGCTCAGAGACAAATGATGGCTTTTTTTGCATCCAAGTCTTGAATCTCTTCCAGACATGGTGTAGCAGTTCTCTCCTGCTCCCCTCGCAGAGGCCCTGCCTCACAGAAAACACATAGTTAATTCTGAGCCAAGCAGGCAGGCAAAAGAGCCCACAAGCATGGGTGTTTTCCAGGCAGATCCTTTAACGAGTAACCAAGAAGATGACCAAACTGTGCTAGCTGATGACCAACGGCTTAGCAATACTATCAAGGTAAAAGCTGCCTGCTCGCTGTTTCTGGACAGGTACTGCACTAACAACATGGGGTGCTGATACCTCTCACTCCTCATCAGTGAATGCCAGGAGACTTTTGAGATGCACACAGTGCAGTAATGCACTGTGCAGGGCTTGATAGGTGCATCTTAGGAGTGGTCTTAAAAGAACTGACCTGCTTGGATTTAGAGCTACAATAGCTGCAGTATTTGTTTGACAGTTGAAAAAAACTATATTACCATAAGACCTAAGAAGTGCCATCTGTGCAAAACCCTAAAGAATTCTATAAGCAACGATCCTGTGAGGCTGATCCATGAAAATAAGTATTCAGATGGGGAGAGAAATGCCAGGCAGAGATGGCACTTCAAGCTAACAGAAAATGGCCAGCATCTAATAGCTGAAATCTTAAGCTGGTCAAATTCAAAAAGGAAATATTGCTCAGTTTTAAATGTAAATATAACTTCAGACTACTGAGTGATGTTACTAATTCTCCATTACTGGAGATCTCCAAATGTTCAGGACCTTCAGGCAGAAAGTGTAGGTTTAGTGCAAAAATGACTGTCTGAAAATCTGTGCACCTTGAATGATGACTCAAGGTCTTTTTGGTCCTAAAGTATCTGGCCCTGTGAGCAATAGAAATAAGTATATACAAATATATAAGTATATAAATTTGGTCTTTAATGTCTGAGCAGGTGGGCCACTGGTGAGGGTAAGGAAACTCAGCTAGGAGGCTTGGGTGAAGGTTGGTGCTCTGGCTTCATGATCTTGGGTGAGTCTGTCCCCCTCAGTGCTTCATCTCTCTCCTGCCCTCTCCCTAGGACTGCCTTGGGGATGAATCCACAAGAGCCACGTGGGAGCAGGGAGTTTTTGATGCTAGGGGTTTAGGGAGTAGCCTGTGAAGCTCTTTTCTGAAATACTTGTAAGTAACTAAGTAAAGCTCATCGTCTCACTCTGGCTTAGAAAGAGGAGGGGTGAAGGGACCTCGGTGATATTTGGATGTCTTTTACCAGCGTATCTGTCATGACAGACTCCAGTTAGACTACTTAATTGTTACTAGAAGTCTGGACGATTTAAGGTACTATGTGAAAGTGATTACTATTTTGTTCCTCCCATTAGACAATATGACTTTATGATTTGAAATACTTCTTTAAAACTTCTTGCTCTCTGGTGTACACGGTGCTCAGCAGCAAGAAGAGATCATCCTAAGTGTGGCTACTCCTCTCTTAGTGGCATGCATCCAAGAGTGCTTAAGGCAGTCCCTGTGGGGTAGCCACAGGAACTAACGTACTTTTAATCTGTACATTATTGCCTTGATACTGTTTGCCCTAAAGGCAACCAGAGGTTTTCTATTTGCATTTCATTACAAGGTGGCTGGCTAAAGGAATGTTTTAGGTGGCAAAACCTGCTCCTGCAGTCACAACATCACGCAGGGCATGGAGAGTAATAAGCTGATCTCCTGGCTGCTGCACAGATGCGCAGCGCAGTGCTGGCAGGTAGCAGCAACCTGCTGCCCACATGCTGTGGAAGCAGCAGAGGCAGAAATGTGGATTTCCAGACAGGTGCTGTAAGCAGCTCTGCTGCGCCTGCTGGGCTGTGAGTCCTTTTGCAGCCTTAGGACTCTCAATTTTCCCGTTTTGTGTCTAGCAAACCCAGAAGAAAGCGCCTTAGCCAGGGTTGGGATCTGTAGCTGTGAACTGAAGCAGCTGAGGGATGGGCAAATGTTCACCCACCAGTTCTGCTCAAGAGCTAATAACCTGCTGCCCAGGGTGCTGCAGGTGTTTCAGAGGTGGCAGCCTCCTGCCGAGGGCTCAGTGGGGCTCAGGGTTAACAGCATGTGAAGGCAGCACAAATGCATTCGCTCAGCCTGAGCAAATCCAAATGAACCTGGTAGCTTCTCAGTTTAGAGGGAGGTGAATTTTCCCCCAACTCCTGCAGTTTAAGGGTTTATCAAAGGATCATTCAGCTTAAGTAGTGCCTAAATCGTGGCCACAAGCTCTGGTACTCCCTGTCCCTTTGAGCTATTTCTTGCTACTAAATTGGAGCACCTTTTCCGTGATACACAACAGGCCTGTGGCTTTTGCAGCTCAGTTTGGCTCATTGCTGGAATTTTGAACTGTCACCTTAAGCCAGAGATTCTTACTATAATTGGAATATATTGAAGCGAAAAGAAAAAAGCAATCACATGAAAAATTTTATTATGATTAACAGAGTTCTACGTCAGGCACAGCTTTGCAAATCCCCATGGATTTCTTCTACCAACAGAATGTAATTAAGTTTAAAAGCTTTCTAAAGTAAGACTGGAGAAATAAGCTATAGTTATTAAGTTGAATTAACATAAATAACATACTATGTAAATCTACATTATCCTGAGTGCCTGCTAGTAGAAGGATATAATTCAAAAATATGTGGGTGTTATTATCACCACATGTCATTTAGGAGCCTGCCTCTGGAGAAGCGTGTCTCATCCACACTTCAAACAGAAAATGGATTAATTGGAGAGGGTTCAGGAAACAGCTGAGAGGGTGTTTCAGTTCCAGAAGATACTCTTTGCTGTGAACAATTCAAGTTCAGTGATGTCTGAGCTGCAGTCCACATGCACGTACATGGGGAAGGGCTTGCTGTCAGCCAGATTAAAGACTACTCCTTAATCTAACAGAAGAAGGAGTCAATGAGATGCAGTGTTTGGGAGCTGAAGCTAAGCAAATCAAACCAGAATTAAAGAGCAAGAATAATTAACACTGGAACAGCCTACTTAGAGTTACAATGGATTCTCCATCTTTTACAGCCTTTAACCCAATTCCACAGATTTTTGGAATAGATGTACTATAACTCAAACAGGAATTATGTACTCAGTGCAGATATTTTGCTGTAAGACCCACTAGTCTCTATGCAGATGTATTTATTTGATCAGGAGCAGTACTGGAGTGGCCCTGCTATAGCCTTAGCTCTTCTTCATCTTTATTTTCCTAATCTCTGTGACAAGGGCAGCGTTTAGGCAAGTTTCTTGCTCTAGCAAGAAACTGCTCTAGCAGATCAAGAATCTGCTCTAGCAGATCACACTTTGGATACAGAACAAGAAGTAATTTGCTTAAATTGCATAAGAGAGCAACAGCTTAGGCATTAGGGTAGAAATTTTCTGGCAGTAGAAGAAATATTTTGCTGAGGGAGGTTGTGGAATTGCTAACCCTGAGGGTTTAACAAGCAGGTTAAACAGACACCTTACCCAGGGTGGGTAGCTCAGTCACTCTGTGCAGCAGGAAGATGGACTAGTCCCTTCCAAACCCTCTGTTGGCCCTGGCTGTGAAGCTGTGTTTAGGGCAAGCTCTGCTTTGCTGCGTGCTGTAAACAAGCCTGTATTTCATTCCTCCAGTGACACGGATGGATTTAGAATGGCAGAAGAATCAAGGAAAGTGGTTTTGTTATCATTGTCATGGGTGGGCAGGTGCCTCAATGCATCTGGCACCATACAGGGAAAACTTGCAACTCAAGGGCCAGGCTGAGCAGAGGATCCTGGTGAAGAGGATCCTCTGCTGATCTGAGAGGATCTGAGAGGATCTGAGAGGATCCTGGCTGCCCCACTGCTTACGTTGCCCCACTGCAGCCATGAGGAACCAGAGCCAGATTTTATTTGATCTACATGCTCAGAAATGAGGCTGCACATTTTGTAATATCTCTTTTAGGTCCACAAAGATGTTTAAGGGCGTCCGATACCAGAACCTACACTGCTGTTATTTCAGTAGCAATTTAGGTACTTAAATAAGGGATAGACACCATATCTTTTTGTTTCTGGTTTAGCCAGTTCATAATACCTAGGCAGGGCTCTTCTATTTATCAGGTGATTCACTAACATTGACTGAGGTTAATGCGATTTTTTGTCTCTTGTTTTGCTTGCACAAATAAATGAGGAATACGAGAATAAAAGCCCTAAAAAGGAAGTACTCTATTGATCATGGCAATGACCTTGAACACCTCCATTAACCTCTCTGCTCTGGAGGTCTGAATGGAGCTTGGCAAAATTTCCTTTCTGTGGCAGGGGTTTAAGTAAATCAGGAGTCAGTCTGCCCTTTGAGGGGTTGCAGCTTTGATTTCTGTGCACCGGAGCTTTCCCTACTCCAAGGCAGATATATTTAAAAAGGTATTCATGCTTGTGAAAAGAAAATTAGCTATAAAAGGCTGGAGGTGAGAAGTAAACCTAGTCTTCCCTGGGGCCAAACTGCAGTCTGCGAGGTGAACAGGCAGGTGCCACTGGCATAGTCCAGCCTGAGAGTTTTGACTCCACATCCCTGTCTGTGCCCAGCACGTGTGACCCTGAGCAGGTCCTGCAGCAGCAGCCGCTCCTCCCCAGAGGCCCTGAAGCATTTCAGCTCCTGCCAGGAACCCTATCACCTTCCCCTGGCGTGTGTCAATTAGCACTCAGTTACTGTGGGAGGAGGCCAGAGGAATAACTGCCAGAAAATAGCAGCCAAGCACCCTCAGTGCCTGCTGGGCACTTGCGAGGTCCTTTTAGGGCATGCTGCTTGAGCAATCTCTGTCCAAAAAGCATCATATTGCAAAATCCTTGTGTAACGTCTGGCCCCTAGCTAGTCCCAGTTTGTGCATAAAAAGACCTGGCTTTAGCTGATAGCAAACCTGTTCATCTGCACGGTAGGGCAGTGAGCAAGGAGGCACACGCAGCCCTGGCACTGACTGTGCACCCTCAGCCGGTCCCTTCTCTCTGCTGGGGCTCTCCCTTCTCCCTGAGGAGACATCAGGCTGAGCAGATAAGCAGGGTTTAAAAAGGAAGCTCTGTGTGGTGCCGCAAGCCGCTGATGCCACCAGGATTCCTCCCCGCTGAGGTCAGCTGCTCGTGTTTGCCAAAGCACGTTCACGTTCATGTTCGTGTTGATGTTCCTGTTCCTGTTCACCCGGCAGTAGCTCTTGTTCAGAAGGTGCCAGACGGCTCTATGGCGAGTGAATCCCTGCGCTGCTGGAGATCCCGTCATGCTCTCCCTGCCCCGCACATGGCAGAGCTGACGCAGCCACCCCCGCGCGCGTCCCACTCGCTCGGGCCCTCCTGACGTGTGTGCCACCCACAGCTCCGCAGGAAGCAGGCCTACGTGGAGAAGGTGGAGAAGCTGCAGCAGGCGCTGACGCAGCTGCAGGCAGCATGCGAGAAGCGGGAGCAGATGGAGCGACGGCTGCGCACACGGCTTGAGCGGGAGCTGGACTCACTGAGGATGCAGCAGGTGAGAGCCGGGCCTGGTGTGTCTGGCCCTGCGGCCCGACCTGGGGCTGTTTTGGAACTGGGATGGCTGATTTCAGCTGTGACAGGGTCACCTCGCTCTGGAGTGATGTTGCGGGGGTTTTCAAGCAATCCTTGCCTCAGCAAAGCCCTTGTAATTCCTGATTTTTAAATGACAGCTTGCGAGGATTATTCATTACGGGCATGGTGCTGGATGCTGCCAGGCTCTTGCCTCTACTGGGGTCAGGGGTTGGGGCTCCACTTCCAAAGGCCAAGGAGAGCCTTGTCCCTGGTCCAACCCTGGGGGACAGGTAATATCCTTCCCCTTCTCTCTCCAGAAAGTGCACATTGTGCAGCAGCATCTCAGCATTGCATGAGGAAAGGAAAGTGGTGGTACCCTTAGGCAGGGGATTGAGCTGTTTGCAGTTGTGTTTCTATTGAAAAGGCAGACTCTGATGAACTCTGCTGAGGCAGAAGCCAGGACTTGGGCAGTGTTCATCCTGCACATGGATAATGTTTTAAATGGTTCACAGAAACCTTTGTCCATGATCGATCTAGACACAAATGGGACTGTCATCTTTAGACAAGAAATGAGTTAAATCTGAATCCAGACCAGAATAGGCTACAAGAATAAGTGTGCATTTCTGTCCATGTCCTCTCAATTTTTTTTGCAGCCCAGTGTCCTCAGAGGTATACTTTTATGCTCATATTTTATGCACACTTATTCCTTTCCGAGAAAACCTAGTCTCCCCCAGTTTTGATCCCCAAGACCAAGTCAGGTCATCAGTGAAAGGGAAAAAGAAGCCTGAGGAGGTTGTAGAGAAGATCCCAGTCTTAGCCAGCACTGAGTGCTGAACACGAGGGCACTGGCTCCAGAGGTGAGCAAACACATGCACTAGATTAAACCACCACTTGGGGAAAAACCAACAACATAAGCAAGGCCTGATGCTGCTGAAGGACTCATATCTCTGTCAAGAAGTGCATCTGCTACAATAACCTTTCTTGGTTATGTGCAGCATAGAACTTCCTTCTTGTCCTGTCCACCTGGGCTTGGAGGACAGGTATTTCTGTCTCCTTCCAGTAGCTGTTCTCCATTCCCCACTTCTCTAATCAAAAAAAAAAAAAAAAAAAAAAAAAAGTGGGGACATAGAATGTTAACACTGTTGCCTGTGAAAGAATACTCAAGAAAAATACAGTTAAAATTAAGTGATGGTATAAATAGAGCTAAAAAAGGTTTTGTTTTCTGGGCTGCGATGCAGGGCAAACTGATACATTGAGTAACTGGGATGAACTGTCGCATAAGTTCTTGTTTTGGGAGTTCAGAGTATGTCTGCTTATTTTACCAGAAAATTCCCTGGTAACTTACAGATTGCTTAATTTTTTTGGAACTGTAATTAACAACTGTATTTTAGGTTGCCATAGTTCCAAAATGTCTGTACCAGTTTTATTTAGGAAGAGTTAAGAAGAAAATACTTTGACCTCATGTCTCATATATCCACTCTGAAAGAACAGAATTGCTGATCAAGTTCCACCTCACAATCCCCTCTGCACTGCTGCCGATGGGGAAGCTAGGAAGAAGAAAAAGATCCTCTTGACTTGTACATTTTTGGTTGGGTGTGCAGAGAGGGCAGATGCTTTCGTGGGAATTAAGAGGACAGGCACCTGTGTCCCAGGATGCCCTTTTAAGAGCAGCTTTCCAAACATTATCTTCCTGCCAGGGATTTGACAGTATTTGAATTGCAGTTGAGGAGTGGAGCTACAGCAGTTGCTCTGAAGGTCTATTCCATATCGGACTGTTCCAGCAAATATTTTCCAAACGCATCAGTACCCACCAAAGCCAAACCCTGAAATCCTTTTTTGGTATCTATAGCTTTTTGTACCCAGAGGATGAGCATCTCCAAGGAGGAGTGGAAATGTGCTTCAGAGCACGAAGTGCCTGCGAGAGCTGTAGCTCCAGGTGCTGAGGCTGTGGCAGCCACGACCTTTGCAGTGGGTGTTCGTGGGTCAGCGCAGCACAAAAACACCTGCCCCCAGATACAACTTGTCCTTTAGCAGAGCTTAGCACCCCAGAGAGGTAACAAATCTTTTGCACTTTTTATCATAAGAAAACATTTACGTCTGTGGACTTCTCAGTGGTATTTTGGCAGCTGCTGTTTAAATTAACATTCTCCTTTGGGCTGTAATTGGGTTATGCCACTTTTTTTTTTTTTTCCTGTTGTCTTATATAAACGCTCTGGTAAGGGCTACCTGTCTGAATGGAGCACAGCACAGCCATGCTGGAAGAGGACCAAGTCCCATCAAGAAGGGGATCTTGGCTTGAGATATCCCACAAAATCCGTATGGCCCTTTACTTCTGCCCACGTGCTCTGCTGTGTCCTGAGCAGTGTGTGCTGGTTGTCACAGGCCTCTGCAAGCGCAAGGGCTCCCTCCATGTGGCAGCACCACGTCCCAGCCCAGGGTTGCCCTCCTCCTCCTCACTGCCTGCCAGCCCTTCTCTGAGCAGATCATTTTGTCGTGCTGGGACAGACTGTTACATGGGCCTTTTTTTCCAAACAAGTAGACTGGCAGATCTGTCCAGGCCTGAAAATTTTTGACAAGACTCATAGATGTTTCCGTGTCCATTTATAGCATGGGCCTCTTTCTGAAGCGAGGGTCTAGGTGTCGGGGTGCTACTGGGGAGCTGGGAACCACAAACCAAGAGCCATTTGACATCTCCGTGGTTGTAGCTTCCAGTTCCTCAGTTCAGAAATTCACTCCTGGACAAGGAGCCCTGTTTAAGCTCTGAGCCCCAGGCTGAAGCTGTAACAGGGGATGTCTTTGTGTGCTCCAGAGAAGACATGGAAAAAAAAACCCAGCAACTGTGCTTGGCAGGGGGTGAATGTCTGTCACTGTTTCCATCCTCCAGAGGCAGGGCAGCTACCAGACAGCCAGCATCCCGGAGCACAACGCTCCAGCCCTCATGGAGCTGGTGCGGGAGAAGGAGGAGAGGATTCTGGCGCTGGAAGCAGACATGACCAAGTGGGAGCAGAAGTATCTGGAGGAGAGCACCATCAGGCATTTTGCCATGAATGCTGCAGCCACAGCTGCGACCGAGAGGTAAGGTGTCCTTGCTGCCCGCAGGAGTTCTCCTCGCAGTGCAGTGAGCACGGGGAAATAGTAAAGAATGGGCATTTTCTTATGGCTGGATTTTGCTTGCCTTTCCATGCTGAGTGGCTCCAGCAGGTTAGTGCCCCACTCACTAATGCCATCAGGATTCGATATTCAGCTAACACAGGATTTGCTCTTCTGAGCCAGGTCCAAAAGTTTAGCAAACCCAAGTGTCAGACTCTAGCAGTGGCCTCCACAGTAAAATCTGAACATTACCAGACCACTTATCACAGATAAGGTACCTCCTCGCCACAGCATTAGGGGAACAAGGAGGAACTCGTGTTGGTACATAGCAGTTCTCAACCCAGCTTGCTGTATAGCCCTGGGAAATGCTCCAACCTTACTGTGGAAATGGCTTTCTAAGGCACAGTGCACTCACGAGTCCTCCTGCCTGCAGCTAACCTCAAGAGGAAAGATCCGTAACCTTCCTTTGCCACCAGGAATTCAAGGCTTTGTCCCTGCTCATGGTTGGGGGCCAGAATCCTAAGCACCCCTTAAAAAGAGACCTTCTGTCTTTAAAAATCCCCCATATATGAGTTTGGCTTTATACCAAAATAAAATCAAAACAAAAACAAAACTGTGATTTGAGAACTTTAGTGCAAATATCTCTTCTAATTTGTGGGCTTTTATTATTCTCAGGTTTTTCTTTGAATAAATTTTAAGTGGAAGATTTTCTTTCAGAGCTTTGTGATGACAGCGGTTTTTTTGCCTGAGGGCCAAGAAGTAAAACTGATTTCAAACACAGAGCTCAGAAAAGTAGGCAGCTTGCCACAGTATTTAAAAACAAAAGACACTGAGAACTCCTCTCAGATTGTCTTTCCGATCTTAATTTTGGTGTTTCTCTCAAAATGCTTTATGTCAGAAGGGCTAGCTTTGCTCTTTTCTAGCTTTTTCTTTGCTAGCCCTTCTGAATGGACAGGAAACCTGGAGAAATTACCCAGATGAACTCCAAAGGCAAACACAATTAAAACAAAAATTCACTTATTCATTAGAAATATGAGTCTGAAACAGCCTCTTCTAGTCCCTGCTTCCTAGCTGTGGCAGAGAAGTGTCCTGAGACCATTAACTGTAATGTGTTTGTTCAACCTATTTCTAAAAACCTGCAATGACTGAAATTTCATGGTCTCACCAAGTCCCCTATTTCAGTGCTTCATTAAGCTTCATTAAGCTTCAAATCTCTTTACTGCAACTTAGATCAATTTATTTATGTCTTTACCAGGTGTACGTGATGAACAACAGAACACTGTCAATGTTACAACAACCCTTTGAAATACTGGAAGACACATTTCTCTTGTTGTGTCTTCCTTGGCCTGAACTTACTTATTTCCTCCCACCATTCCTCATATGTCGTACTCTGAACTTCTTCCCATTCCTGTTGCTTCTGTCTCAGTTGTCTCCAATTTGTCTGTGTCAAAATGTGGTGCCCAAAAGTGGACAGGATATTCCAGCTGCACTTTCTGGCCAGGAGGAGCGTGGGATCATTAACCTCTTTCCCCAGTTTCCGAGGAACCAAATTCCCTGAATGCATCCTAAAGTGAGGCTTGCTTTTTTAAACATGGTTGCATGTATGGCTGAGTAGGATCCTTTTCTTTTGCATTCTAGTTCAGGACAGCAATTCCCCTGTTTGTTTTCCTGTGTGTACTACTTTGTACCTACTTTTTTAATTCCCTCATGTTGATTCAAGACCATTTTCCCAGTCACTGAGTGCCCTTGGATCTCCAGCCCTGTCCTTCAGGTTGTTTTCTAACCTGCCTGTGGTGGCATGCACAGTTTTTAGCATGTTCTCTGTTCCATCATCCAAGTTATTAATGAAATTAATGACTGCGCCTGGGCCGGGAGTAGACTGCAGCAAGACAACCTCATGCCAAATACCCATCCAAGTTGTCAGTAAAGAGTTTGTTCTTTGAGTGTGTGTTTAGGTGGGTTTGCAGCCACCCATGTCGCTTGCCAGGGCCGTCCCCATGGTTTGAGGAGCTGCCTCGCCACAGTGGACAGGCCCTGTTTTGCAGCCGGAGCACTGCTCCTGGCCAGGGGATGTTCTCAGGATCTGACGATTTGCCTTGCTCACAGGGCCGCTGTGGCACCGACGCACTCGCGGAGTGGCAGCTGCGGCGAGGGCACCTGGCAGGAGGAGGAGGAGGTCGCGCACGCGCAGCGCCGCTGCCAGGACATGGAGCACACGTACGGAGCCGCGGCGGCGGTGGGGCGCGTGGGGCGACTGCGTGCCAAGGGTGCTCGCACACACACCAACGTGTCCAGCGTTTTGTGCTCAGAAAGTGTGGACTTCACTTCATCACACCTAGTTTTGCTCTTCGGTGTTAAAACACAACAAGGAAATGATCAACGTCCCTTAGATAACTTCCTGCCTTCCAGTTACATTTTGATGCCAAGAGTGTATTTTTTAAAAACAGACGCTGTCTTCCAAGTAAAAGTTGGTTGACATATGAGGAAGCTAAATGCTTCTTTAATCTCAGTGAAAATCCCCTGCTAGAAACAAGGGTGTCTAGTCATAAAAGCTGAAATTTTAATCCCACAGCTACATACACAGCAAGGCGAGCGCTTGCGTTTGCGCTGCGCTCGACTCATTAGCTGGCTGCCTGCTTGTTCTCCTAGATGTGCCAATATCTCAGTCGTTCAAAGTTCCCAATGGCATTTCAGGACAAAGCTGCTAAATTTAGCATCAAGAGCCACTAAAAAGATGCATGAGCAAGTAGTAGAAGATGTAAAATAAACTTCCTTAGACACAGGCAGTCAGAGAGAAAAATGCTCATTTGCACGAATACTTCTCCATTTTCAGCACACAAATGGACATGTGACTGGGCAGATAAATGTGTGCTAGACCTGGCCAGTGTTTTAATCCAGACTTTTGATGAAGTAAAGTCACCAGGTTTTTTAGTAAAGGCCTGAGTAAAAAAATCTACATTCTTCCAAGGTTTTTACTGGAAAACTAGATAAAATCAGTTCTTCAGTCCTGGCTTTCTTACAAAAAAAAAAAAGTAGATTATTTTATAAAACAGTATTGTTGTATATGGAAGATACAAATGATAGTTTCTTCTGGGTTTGTGTCCTGGTTCCAATGAAACGATGGAGTTTTGCCATTGACTTCATTAAAGATAGATTGGGAACTTGTGTTTTGTTGCAAGTTAGACATCTGATTATGAAAACTAAAGCCAAAATTAAGTCACTATATTTCCCTTGTAGGTATATGCTTTCCAAACATGACATTTCAGCTTCAATTGCATCACAAAATGCTGCTGCATTTAACCATATATTGTGTACTGCTGTAAAGATGCAGTCTTTTAACTGTAATTTTGTACACATAGATTTTTTTAATATGTAGCTTCAGTGTTTTGCAGTATGGTTTGGTCTTAAGTCCTCTCTCACTCCCAGGGAAAAATCTCAGATAATCAATATTGTATGTCTTCAGAGTCTTTGTGGGTCTCTAGTGAAAAAGCAGAGTTTTGTTTAACTCTGTATACTGAGTGCCGATTCTTTTTGCATCATTTAGGGGAAAACTAAGAGCCCAACCCAACTGTTAGAGAAGCCAAAGGGATTTTTTTTCATTCAGTTCAGTGGCAGTAGATCTTTCTTCCAGCAACAGTCTGGAGTCATGCGGTTAGTTCAGTTAATTCAGATGATATTTACTTAGGCAAACCCCTCCCAGGGAAAGTCTGCCAAACTGAGGGATTCCAGCTTTGGCCCCAAAACATGGGGAAAGCGACTTGCTTTTCGTGTTTCAGGGATACGAGTGATCCACAGTCCTCATCAGTCTCATGGCTCCTGCTTGTCTACTGAAGCCAGAGCAATAGATGAGCTTGTTTAATCTTGTAAAGAATGTCCCTGTTCTAGCTCCAGAGACAGAAATGCTGCTTATTTCAGGTGTTATGTGAGGGCTTTATCCCTCAACGGGGGTGGTAGGAACTATGTTTTTGGGGTCATTTCAGTCCGGGGTGGGCAGAACATCAGCATGGGCCAGGGACCAGTGCCACTGCGGTGGGGTACGGTGTGCCATGACCTACAAGTTAGTCCGTTTCCATAATCAGAGCTGTCATGTTTTTGCAGAATAAAGAATCTCCATGCAAAAATAATTGAGAAAGATGCCATGATCAAGGTCCTGCAGCAGCGGTCGCGTAAGGACCCTGGGAAAAGCGACAGCGCGAGCTTACGGCCCGCTCGGTCAGTCCCATCCATTGCAGCGGCTGCGGGCACCCATTCGCGCCAGACCTCGCTCACTAGCAACCAGATAGCGGAGGAGAAGAAGGAGGAGAAGATGTGGAAGGGAAGCATCGGTGAGCGGGTGCTTGAGCTCGGGCTCAGCTGCGGTTTCCCTAATCCTGCTCCCCAAGTGTGGTGAAACCACATACGGTCACAGGGCTGCCCTGCATAGCAGGCGCAGGGTCCCACCAGGCCCACAGGAGCCCCCTCCGCCTGTGGGTGAAGCCAAAGATCGATCTTTTTTCTTTTAAGGACACTTAATTGTCTCTATTTATGCAAAACCATCATCACGGAAAGCAGTAGTCTGGGGAAGACACCCAAACGCTAGCGGGTGATGTGGGAGGCTTGGTGGAAGCAAACCTCAAATCAGGGCAAGGATGAAGCCTGGAGAGTGAAGTAAAGAGATGGTCTGGGCAGGCGCTCACGCTGGGCTGGGGATGGACGTGAGCAGGGCTGCGATGAGGACAGGGACGGTGTCCGCATCCAGCCGCTCTTCCTTGGGTTGAGGTGGGGCCTTCAGGGGTGGATGGCAGGGCTAGGAGCAACCCAGCTGCGCTGGGGGGCAGCGTGGTGGCACCTCAGCACTGAGGGGAGTGTGCGCCACCCCATGCTGCACCCGGGTGCTGAGGGGAGTGCACGCTGCCCCACGCGGCACCTCAGTGCTGAGGGGAACACGCGACGCCCCATGTAGCACCCGGGTGCTGAAGGGAGTGCACACCACCCCACGCGGCACCTCAGCGCTAAGGGGAGCGCGCGACGCCCCACGTGGCACCCGGGTGCTGAGGGGAGCGCGTTTTGCCCATGCAGCGTCTCAGCACTGAGGGGAGCACGCACTGTCCCATGCGGCACCTCAGCGATGAGGGGAGCGCGCACCGCCTCACATGGCACCTCAGCGCTGAGGGGAGCGCGCACTGCCCCATGAGGCACCCTGGTCCTGATGAGCACCACCTGCCTGCAGGGTTGCTGCTGGGGAAGGAGCCTTCAGAGCCGCCAGGGAGCCCCGCGCCGGCTCCCGCGCCACCCTTGCTGCCGAGCATGCTGGCCTCGCACGCCAAGACGGGCAGCAGGGACAGCAGCACGCAGACCGACAAGAGCGCCGAGCTCTTCTGGCCCGCCGCCCCCAGCGCCTCCCTGCCCAGCCGAGCACGCGCGGGCGCCACCATCGCACACAGCCCGGCCCCGCGGCTCCCCACCGCCCGCGAGAAAGGTGAGTTGCACCACACGTGTTCTTCAAATGTTCCCTTTCAAGCAGCCGTCTTCCTTTCACTGATCTATCATCACGTAGTATGAGCATAGAGCATATATGACACTCGTCATATACGCTCAGAAGGGAGCTCCTCAAGCCCTTCTTCCTGCATGTCACCAGCAGGGCAGGAACACGAGTGCCTGAGACTCGGGGTCCCAGGGCTTTGTGCAGAGGCGACTGGGATCCCTTCCAGATCCTTGGAAATCAGCCCGTTCCCTTTTAAGGCATTAAAGAGTCCTTCTCTCTGAATCTCACAGTGTCAAGAGCTGGTAATAAGGATAAATACCTAATTAATGTGTCATTATTGATACCTAATTAGTGTATTTATAAATTTTATGTTACCATGTGCATTCTCCTAGCCTGCCCCAAGGCAAAGTAGAATATTTTGGATGAATCTACCTGATTATTTGTGTGCTGCCTTCAGAACAAGTTAAGCTCATAAACTTTGTAACCTAAGCAGAATAGGAATACACGTATGGAGAGTTACCGTGGATCAGCTGATGTGTAATAACTTGTTGATCTGATGTAAATCCTGTGCAATCACCTGTCCATTTCTCAGTAGGGACACAGCTGAAGAGGTACTGTATCTCTCTTGTTTGTAGCTGCTAAATATGCATTTTGGTGCCTGACCTTGTGTCCCAGGTGCACTAACAAACTGTCATTGGCATCACTATTTCATTGTGCAAGGAATTCAGGATTACCTCTTTTGGCCTCCTGATCAAGTACAGACTTCAGTATTTAGGATGTATGGGTTAGGACGCCTCTCTCTCTCCCCCTGCCATTGGTTTATATTTGCTTTGAACAATTTGCTATTGAATTTGAAGACCTACTTTCCCTTCTTATTGTTCCAGACAACTGCAGTCATGGGAAGCCACCTGAAAACAAGGGCAGAGTGAGCAGTTTACTCCACAAGCCCGAGTTCCCTGATGCGGACATGATGGAAGTCCTCATCTGAGCAAGAGATGGTGTCTCTCGGGGTTTGTGTGCATACATTCAGGTCCGAGGAGGTCATTGGTGTGTCAACCTTATAAACTGACTGGGAGAGTTTGAAGAAAGGAGAAGAAAGTTTGTGCCTGAAAAGAAATTTTGAGTCTGGTGTGCTGTGACTTTGGACCAGGCGAGAAGGAAAGACAGCTGGAAATGAAAGTCTAGAATTTTCTGAAAAGAAAAGGGCATTGAAAACAGAAGGCTTGGGAAGGTGTCATCAAGAAAAAAAAGGAAACTATATTTTCTGGTGTAAAGAGAAGGTAGCTGAGTTTTTAAGTGAGTGCACAGCTTGGTTCTATTTTACTGCCCCGCTACAACCAAGACAGGGAGAGAAATCCTGAATCTTGTGATGCCAGTGGAAGTTCATGAATAACCCAGGAGAAATTTGCATCTTCCTTGGAATTGATTCATTTCTCAAAAATATTCACTACTTGGTTTTAGTGAATAGCAGTTTCTTGTAAGCATTTGTTTGAAGTGGCGTGGTGTGGTTTTCCTGGGTAACACAGGTCAGGTGTCTTTTTCCTGGCTGGACAGGTGTTATTCTTGGAGCTGGATTTGCAGTGCAAATATTCCAGTTGTGCAAACTCGGAGTTTGCCTAGACTTCTCTTTCGGTAAGAGCAGTTGTTTGCTGGAATTCCCATGGAAGAGGAATGTAAGAGTGGGTGGGAGCCTGCTGAAGCAATCCCTTCTGTAATGCTGGGACGGTTTCAGGAGGCGAAGCCAGGGGAGGATCCGGGCAGCTCCACTGCTCGGGTGTGCATGCCGAGTTAGTCAAGTGGGGAGCGGCAGGAGTGGAACTAAGGATCTTCTGATCTTGGTCGCCAATTCCAGTGCTCTCAGCAGGGGCACACAGGTTTCAACTAATGTCACTCAGATCATGAAACTGTGGAGAGAATTTAACTCCAGGTAACTGAAAAGGTGCGGGGGGACAATTGTGATGGAGAGATGGGAGGGAAGCAGAAAGTAGTGATGGCTCTGAAATTATTTCAGAGGAATTAAACATGGCTTACACATGAGATCAGAAGATGCCTCAGTGTGCTAGTGCACAATGGAAGCACAATCAGTTACTAAAGCAATTAGCAACAATGGAAGAATCAAGGCATTATGGTAAGAATTTGGAAATTTCCTTATTTTGGGGGAACTTGCAGCTAAATCCTACCTTCCTTGAGCATACAGATCCTCCATTCAGGTTCAAGTGGGATGGGGCATTTAAGGGGTGCAGGACCAGGCTGGCAAGGGTTTAACTGCATAGCAGTGCATGAGGATCATCTGTTCCCTGCGCTGAGCTGCAGTCTCTTTTCACTTTGATTTCTCCCAAGACAGAACATTTCATTTTCAGTCTAGTCACTGATTTCTGTGAGAGGTGGCAATTTGGAGGACAGCCAACTCACCAGCAGTGTTAATTGTAGCATACCATTTGCTTCGTGTTTTGCAAATGCTGATGGGGAAATTTTCCTATTTGAGATGTTTTTATAGTGTTTTTTCCTCTTCCCAAATCTTCTAGCTCACTGTATTGACATTAGGAAGAACTTGACTTTTGGAAAAGGGTGATGGGATTTTATGTGAAGGTGCCTAAAATGGCGAAGAGATGGGTGTTCTCATGTCAGAAAGAGTCGTGTGCTCAGGACTGGCCTTGGGTCACACCTTCCTGTAGGTATTAAGATGGAGCTCTTGAGCATGAAAACAGCAGGCACTTTAAACTGTGCTTTCATGGAAAACTAATGTCTTTGCAGTCTCAAAGCCTGCAGGTGCCAGAACCCAGCCCTGTGCTCAAAATCGCATGGCTAAGAAATACCTTTTTTCCTTCTTTTTTTTTTTTTCAAATTGCTATGTTATATCTATGCACTTATTTTTTTTGTGTGTACATAGAATTAGGCATGTGTTGGTGTCACCTTCTTTGTGATTTTTGCACTTGTTGAACAAAGCAGTGGTAGGTCGTTTGCTAGTCAACAGAAAATTGTGTGTTTTGAGTATTAGCAGCTTTGCATCGCAAAACCAAATGTGTAAATCTATGGAAGATGTTATGCAGCTTAATATATACCTTGTAAAATAATTTTATTTTTTTTCTTTAAAGTTAATTTAAAAGTCTCAAGTGTTTGTGTAAAACCCAGGGCCTCTGTGGGGCAGTGGCTGGCTGCAGCTTTTAGCATCCTCCTGCCTTTGCAGCATTGACCTGCTTCAGTTACCCTTCCTCAAAGACAGCAAGCACTGTTGGATCTTCAGCTTTCCTGGTAGCAGGGCAGGAGGAAAGCAAAGCAAGGGAATATAAGTAAAATGAGAATTGTTCTTTCACTTTGTTGGTCTTTTCCAAGAAATAAGGATACACAGCTGCTTGGATGTCCCTAAGCTGTATCATTGGCTGTATTATTTCGTTCGATGAAGCTATTTAATAACTTCTGTACAGACAGTGAGGCATCCCACAGGAACAGTGTTTGGTTAGTGTGCATGACGTTGCTTTTACTTCACTCTCCCTTTTTGTGGTGCAGCTTTGCCTCTTGAAGTCATTAGAACGTGACGCTCCTCCTCTTTCTCATGTCAGCAACAATCCCTCCAGTCTCCAGAACCCAAAGGTGTTTTTGCAATTGATGCTGCCCCTGATTTGTGTCCGTAAATGGGGGAGCGTAATTGCAGAGTTACAGTGTAGGCAAATCTCATTCACTTTTGAGTTCACAGATGAAATAAACCTAAAGCTTCATTCTCCTTAATTGAGCTGTACTCAAGATATTGTAACTTTTCTGCCAAGAGAGAAGGGCCAGTGAGTCTTCTCTCCCACACCGAAGCACTACCAGAATGTGCATGGAGTACTACTGCCATAAACCAGTTCACTTCTCTCAACAAAGCGGTGCACTATTCTTTCCAGCTATTTGAATTTTACTGTGTTTTGTGAAAATGTGTTGTAGCCATTCCAGGTGACATTGGTAACTAGTTGTAAAATACTGTCATTTTTTATTGTTGCTGGTTGTATAGAAAGGTTGGTGTACAGTGTTGTACAGCTGGAGGGTTATTTGTACATAGGTGGGAAAATGAAGAACGTTATGTGTTACCCACAGCAAATATTGATATTGTTGGGCAGCCAAAGATTTCTTATTCTTTGCTGTTTAAACTTGTGCCTTAATATTGTATAATAAATGTATAAAAATGTTTCTTTTCTTGCTTTTCCAGTGTGAAATGTATTCAGTATCTAAGAAGAGAAGATTTTGCAAATCTAGGCTTTGCACACAAGTTATTTAGACTAGAAAGTAATATTAAAGTGACTTCAAGGTAGCATCTCATTTTTTAATAACTTTTCCTGAACCCACAGTAGTTGTTATCAGTAAGTTTATGTGAGCACAAAATTGATAGCTCTGCAGAGCAGAGGATCAAACCAAGAGCTTTGCCAAGCAAGAATGAAGTCTCAGTGAGATCATCTTGACATGTGAAAAATTACTGAGGACAGTCAGTAAGTGAACATCTAAAGATGTTTCAACACTGCATTCCTAGTAAGCAGAGCACTCTCATGGATTTTAGATTTTGGAAGGTCTGGAACATTTTTACTTGAGAGATATTGAATCAATATGAGCTAGATACCTAAACATCCGCATGAATCTAGGTTACCATAACATCCTCTATAAGGAATAAAGATCAGATTCCAGTTTTCAGCAGTTGTCCAAGCTAAGGGAATGCTAAGACTCTTTAGAAACATTGTCTTGTATGTTTGCTTATTTGTCCAAAAAAAAACAATGGGGGAAGGAGGAGCAAAGAAGCAAAAGTTACCCAGATATCTGCCTTTTAGTAAGTGAGACCTGCTCAGCAGACTCTCACACACACTTGTGAAAGAGTCTGCTGGAAAATTCTTGAATCATGTCCCACAAAGTTGCAGGTGTGTGAAGCATGAGAGCCATTAAGGGCATCTCTCTGCTATGGACTACCCTGCATGTTTTCTAACCCCACCTCTTCCCCAAAAGCTTCATGCACCAAAAAAGGCAACCTGCCCTGGGAACGAACAGACGAGCAGAGATCCAGGGGCTCTGTAGATAGTGGATATTTATGTCCTTCACACACGTCATGGCAGCCTCATGCTCCTCATGGTAAGCACAGGTTGGTTTGACCCATCTGAATGGTCCCCCTTCAGTGCATGGCAACTCTAGGTGATTTTAGTGCCCCAGTCTTTACCACCAAGAATAAACATTTGGTGATTGATTAGCACAGGGCTCTTCAGCTTTTGTCAAGATTTGACAGTAAGATCTGGGGCTTATCTTCGTGCTCAAGGTCATGGTAAAAGATAGAGGAAAAAAAATAAAGAAACCAATAGAGGAAAAAACAAAATAGAGTGGGAATATCCATATTACCAGGTATGCTCAGGTGTAGCCAAGAGTGCTTCTACCATTTCTGGACTGTGCCTTCATTGCAGATGTTCCAGCCAAATAAAGAGGACATCACTATAGCATTGTCTCCAAGGTAAGTACATTTTGCATATGACCCACTGAAAATAACAATGCAGAGAGGCAAACCTGCAGAGTGAATTTGTTTAGATCTTAAAATCCTCATGCATGTTCCTAAAAGTTTTAGACAATGTTCTTATTTATCGCATGCAGGGAGAGAGTGCAAAAAAAGCTAAAGTGGTATAAAATTGCTGGTTAGAAGCAATCAAAAATCATGAGTCAAATCCAATGTAAAATTATGAGACCCATTTATAATTTAGACCTAATGCATTGTACAGCTGTGATATTTTTTCTGTTCTGGATTGTTACAATTTCCATATATTCAGGGATTTTCCTGTCTCTGCTGTAATGGAACAAACGTACAAACATTTGTAAGGTGTACTCCTGAGGAAAGCTGGGATTTCTCACATCATTAAATAACTCTAGGAGCTGGACTTTAAGAAACGCATCAACTATTGAGGCTTGCAATAACCCAGCCAGTGCTGTCAACACTGCAAAGAAAAATAAGGCACGTGATTCTGTGTAAACATCCTTCGTGGGTGCGAAGCTGCCAGGTGGCTGGCCGTGATCTGCATCCCACTTCTGGGGTTTGCTCGCAACCTGGTATCTGAAAAGGGCTTGAGCCTCCCGCTGCCGGCCCAGTGTGGGCAGCGTCTGCCTAGGGTGGTCTCTTGGGAGTTGTGGCTCCCCCAGCTCATCCCGGGGGGGATGACAATCTTCATGGGGCATTTTGCTTGTGTTGGTGCCCCTTGGTGGTGATCTTGGCGAGAGTGCCCCGTGTGCCACCTCAGCCAGAGACGTTTCAGCTGGGCTCCAGCATTTGCCGTGCAGACCTTGGGCTCCTGCTGCCGAGCAAGAAACGCCCCTCCTGAGAATGGACCCTGTGGAATGACCCTGGCAGGGGCCTTGCAGGGACGGCGCTGCTGGTGGAGATGCACGACCACAGTCCCACCAGAGCCCTGCGGGATCCCCGCTTCACTGTGCTGAACCCAGGGGTCCCATGAGTGTGATGGGATCATCGGCTCCCTCAGACCGTAACAGAGCTGGACATTTTGCACATGAGCTAATTAAACAGGGTGCATTGCGCAGGAGCATGATTCCCATCTGGATGCTCAGTAAAATAAGAGCAGCTGTCACTGTCCCTGCTGTGATTAATGGTCAGCTGGTCCTTAAGCCAAGGCTTCAGAGCTTGTAAAACTAACAGAGAACACCCAGCATTTTTGAGCTATAAAAGGACCAAGAATTCATTGACTCTAGGTATGAAAGACCACAGGGTATTTTCTTTCATGCCAACCGCTTCGGCTTCAGATGAATAACATACCAGGGTGCATATCTTGCCGACTAACCCTGCGTGGCCCTGCAAACCGGGGCAGCACAAGCGAGTCCCTGGCTGTGTGGGGGCAGCGAGATGAGAGTGGCCCCAGTCGTGGCCTTGCGTGAGCGCCGGCCCCAGCATCTCGCCCACCAGGACAGCTCAGCATGCGGCTGGAGCTTGGGTTTTCCTGATACACGGTGGTAGGAGGAAAGGCCGTGTCGGTGCAGAAAAGTGAGGGCCAGGTCTAATGCTGGTGCATTGCAGCTTCTCCTAAACCAGGTTACATCTTTAGGGATGTCCATCAGGATATGCCATATCTTTCAGGACGGGCTCTGCTGTGACAATAATAGCTCCGTTCGCTCAGACATGGGATGTCCTTGGGAGCGTCTTGGTGAGTTGCCAAAGTTTCTTGCTGTCAGTTCAGAGGGAAGGAAGAGGGACACAACGCTGTGGTACCAGCAAGGACAAGCACGTGCCACTCTGCTGGACGTGTGGCTCCACATGGAGCAGCTGCCACAGGGCTCGCTGAGACACTGTGGTTCCCAGCATTGGAAGGGAGAGCCTGTTGTGAACTGGCATCTCCTGATGTTTAGAACATCTGTGCAAGCCCTGGCTGGACAGTTCTGGACCAAAACTCTCCTGCTACCCTCACGCTTTGTCTCTTGTCCCCAGGCTGTGAGGAAGCTACATCCATCTCAGGCTCGACACTTCCTTGGGGCTCTGGCCACTATGCAGAGGGCTCCCTGCCCAGTTGCTAGACACAATGCTCATTTTTGCTGTGAAAATCCAGAGTAACTGCTGCCAAACAAACTGCTGTCACCAAGCCGTCTGAGACGGCCTTTTCCTTGATGCAGTAGCGTTACAGACTTAGGGAGGATGGCGGAGGTATCACGTCACAGTGCCTCAGAGACGCTCCTGCAGAGCAATAACGTTGCTGCTCCAGCTGCGGGACAAGTCACGAGAGCAAGTCGACTTGCACTGGGGGTGGTGGGAAGCCTTCTGCTTGGACCATGTCACAGTGTGTTGGTCGCAGTGGCAACATCTCAGAAGTAGCATCATGGGCGGTGGGGGCGTGAAGCGGGTTTTTTGCGTGTGTGTGCATCGGGGAATGCTGCATTTCTGGACAAAGATCTGCCTTCCCTCACCATTAAAGAAAGACTCACAGGTCTGAAAGCATCTGTCTGCTTTTGGGCCGTTTTGGAGCTGGCAGGCAGTGTGAAGAGACTGTATTCTGCAATGTAGCCAAGAAAAGAAAATGAAAAAAAAAGAAAAAATAAAAAAAGAGCAGTGGCTGAGTCCCGTTGCTCCCTAGCGCAGGCCGTGCTGGCTCGCTGGGAGCACGCAGGCTGTCCTGGGAAGCCCTGCTCGCAGCCGGCTGCCGCTCAGCCGTGTCTCCGGGAGGCCCAGGCCAGGGCTGGCGGGCAAAGGCGTTTTACAGCATCTTTACGCCTTTTGGGCTGTCATTTACCAGAGTTTGTTAAAGCAAACTGAGCTGCTTCTCAGTCACCATGGCAAAGGTGAGTTCTGCCATAAATACTATATTTATTTTGCATTGGAGCCTCTTGAGACAGCAGCCTGGTGCAGTGTGCTTCTGTGAAGGCTCGACACTTCATCTGACTCCCCATTTATGGCAGAAAAATCCTGCATCTCGCACATGGTGTCTGCATTACCTGGAAATGCATTTAGGCCTGTGCCGGAGCACAGAGGGCAGCTGATGACCCTCCAGGAATGCAAAACTTCCTGTGCGACAGCTGGACGTGGGAGCCGAAAACAAGGACTGCGACAGCAGCCTCCCCAGGGCTCCCCAGCGCCGGTGCTGCTTGGATTTAGTCAAACAACACAGGCAAATTTCCCCCAAATCCATGCTGTGCCAGGGGGGCAAGCCTTGCTGCCGTAGGTGCACAGCTGGCTGAGCTCCAAACCTGGGGTGTCTCCACCACTACTTGAGTGTTAGTGGCCTGCTCACATTCAGCCTCACAACCAAGGTGGTGGGCCGGGACTGGCGCTGTGGGCTAGTCCTTCACGTTGCCACAGGCATAGTTGGCCCACAAGCTTGGCCCAGCTTGTGACGGGTTCAGAGCCCTCGGCCTGAGCCCGCAGGCTCGGCCTGTTGCTGAAGGGCAGCAGCTAACGAGGCTCCTGGCGCTGGCTCAGCACACAGAGTGCCTCGGTGGCACTCCAGGCACTCACCGACCAAAAATGCCGCGAGGTTTTGCCCCAGGGAGACGCTCCACAAGGGCATTTCTGCTCTGATCTCCACCACGGCTGATCTGTGGGGGAAAAGGCCGCATCTGTCGACAGAAGCCAAGAGGCCGTAGCGGCATGAGGGGGTTTCCAGAGCAGAAATCGATGTTTCTGGCATATAAGGATCAGCCTTTCACTTAGGTGATAAATAATAACTCTCCCCGCTGCTTGCCAGGCTTTTTTTAGATGGGCAGGTCTTTATTTTAGGATGTCCTAAGCTCCTTATCATGTTACCCAGATAGCTGCGTGGTGGCGGCCATTTCATGCCACCATGGGGAGCCCTCGGCTGCTGTGTCCTGCGGCGGAAAACCACAGGAAAACTTGATTTCTGAGTGTGCTATGTGTCTGTGCTCGGGGAAAATCATCATCCCTGTGCGACCCACCGGCAGTCACCAGAGCAGCCCCCCGGGTGCACTGCAGGTGATGTCTGGACCTGAACACAGAGCCCTGCAGAAAACAGGACAATCAGCTTGCAAAAATTGGTCTCTCTCTGTCTCTCTCTCTATATATGTATATATTTATGTTATCACAGAGTCTGGGCATTTAATTCCTCTTTGTCCCATCATTCAGCTGATTGGTTAAAGCACAAAACACCTACCTTGTACTTGTGATTCACTCGGATTTCAGAAAAAAAAAATTCATCCACCTCTTTATGGAAAACATCTAGCAGTTGGCAGAGTTCATCGTGGATGTCAGCTTTCTCTTTGGAAAGTTTACCAGTGGCAAGACTTTTCCCATGTGAAAAATGCACTTGGAGTTTTCTAAATAGGATTTTTTTGGATACAGGCTCAAGCACCTCTCACTCTTCCTGAGGCTCCAACCGGGAATACGATTTCTAGGCCTTCCGCTGGGAATTGCTCCAGCACTGTGTTTCTCTGCATATCCATTGGGCTGACTCGGTCTGGTGCTGAGCTCTTCCTTCCCCGCAGAAACTGCCTGTGGCTCCCACTGACTCTCCGGCACTGTAACTCTTGGTTGTAAAGTGTTTCTGCAACCTGCAGATTAATGTGGACTTCCTTTTCTTGGGCATTGTCCAAGGACTACCTGTGAGCACAGGTGACAGCCGCACAGGCCCCTGCTAGGAGAATAAGAGTCCCATGGGATAGCCGCAACAACTAGGATAAGGAGCCACAAATCAGATACCCAGATTATTCTTTCTTTTCGTATATTTTTTTTCATTCCACTTACCTGAGTGCAGGGAAAAGCAAGTTTTGTTGCATAAACACAGCTGGGCACAAGAGGAAGTGTCTTCTGTGCAGACGGCATCTACGAGTGTTTGTAGATTCCTGCAATGCTCAGGTCCCCACCTGCTGTCCTGGACTCAGCACCTTGCTGGCTGACATGGGCTTTCAGCTGGCAAATGCTGTTGGGTGAGCGCAGCAGGGGGAGGTACCGGGTCAACCAGCAAAGCTGGGGCTGGGGCACAGGAAGAAGGTGCCATTCCCTGCAGTTGCTCTTGGTTGCCGTGGATGTGTGATCTGAGCATTCAAGACAGGGTGCAGGACTTCACCAAAGAGTTCAAACCAACCCAGCAGATATCAAGGTGGGTCCTCTCCTGGTGAGCAGCATCCTCTCCTGGGGAGCCCACAGTGCAGGCACACTGCTGACTTCAGGGCTGAGTTGCTTTCTATCTGTGGGACAGAGACATAGGGTGGAGATGGCCAAGGGTGTTTCACAGGACAGAGAGCAGGAATCTGGATCATCAGATATTGGAAACATTATCATTGGAGAAGTATGCCCAAGTAGCATCCTATGGGTGCTGATATAGCATCCTAATACCAATAAAGACGACACATGAAGTTCCATCAGCCCCAGGACTGCCCAGGCACCAAAAGCAGCAAGGATCCCCTCAGCAATAATCTACTCACCAGTCCAGGCCCATTTTATACTCTCTGTCAGACTGCGAGCCTGGCAGGGAAGTATCATAGAGTCAAAAATAGTCCCTATCCATCCCCAAATGCATCCTATCCTTTTGGCTACTTTATGCATTGAAGATTTCCCTTGGCAGACCATCACAGAAAGAATTTGACTAGGCAGGGATTCATGTGTATCACTTGCTGGATATGTTGGTGCATTGCTGGGGGAGCAATACAGCCGTTGCCCACTTGTGCTGGTAAAACATTTCTGTCTGATTGCTCTCTTGCAGCACCTACATCTTTCATTCCACACTGAAAGCATCCAATGCAGTTTGCTGCATTTCATCTTTCATTTCAGAACAACTTAGGAACAACTGATAGAGAAAACCTTCCTCTGAAAGAAATGGGTTCATCACAGAAACAGATTCAGTTTTGTGTGTTTCAGGTTCAACACGGCCTCGCAAGCAATGGGAGGCACCGGTGAGCCTCTAGCGTCTTCTATCACACTGCCTTCTATCTAGTCACAGCTGTATCCACAAGTATTTTTATTATCATTATTCATCTGGCCCCAATTTTTTGAAATCTCCAAAAAAATTAGTTTTAGTATGAGCAAATTGTTCTCAGCTCAAATTAATGTTTGTTTGGGCCCCAAGTTAGCAGTATGTCATGAAGCTCTAATGAAAACCATGTGTTTGGAACAAAGGTTGAAGGAGCTCAGCCTGGCGGATGAAGAGCAACTCCCTGAAGGTTTCAAACCACAGGACAAAGAGGTCTAAGGACCTGATCTTGTTTCCAAAAAACCAACAAAAGAGAAGGAGCAATGTTGGGTCCTTGAGTGATACTGAAGTGACATACAGAAAAGAGGATGAAATGGTTCGTTATCGCTTTGATTGATCTGTCATTTACTGAGACTTGCAATCATGGTGTTGAAAACCACTGGAGAGAGGTTGACAGCGTGAAAAGTTCCTCCTAAATTAACCGCCGATACTAATCTTACTGTAGTGGAGTGTTGATGTCCCATTTGTATCTAGGCGCCAAAGATTTTTACCTTACAAGACTCATAATCCTCAGTGCTTCTTATACAGAGCTATTCCTGCAGCCGTGGTGACCTACAAATCTCCTCAGGATGAGAGCGATGAACTGGCAAAAGAGGAGACATTGGCATTGCTGTCATAGAGCTAACACATGCAATGTGTTGTGGGTGGCACTTTTAGGGAATACTCCAACTTCCCACCATGCTGCTAGTGATTATGAGGTCCAGTACTCCTGGACAATAATTGCCTGGTTTTTTTTATAGAAGAACTGGTCATTGAAAATGTCTCGACATGACCTCATGATATCTAAATTAAAATAAAAAGATGGGAAATTACCTAGCTGATATCTTTTATTTCAGAGGGAAAATCTTGAGAAATTAATCAGGGAAATCAGGAAAATGAACTGACTACAGTCTAGAAAATGCCCAAGCAAGAGGGGAAATCTGTCAGGGGAAGGGCCAAAGCCTGAACTGGATGAAGAATTCCCACAAGCGGAATATCCAAAATAACCACTAGTCTGCAATGGATGGGAAAGAAGAAAAAAAAAAAAAAAAGATTAACCAGCACAGAAATATTTAAAGGTCAGGAAGTGAAGGGGTAAAGTGAGAACTGCCAAAGTCAAGCTGTGTTAGATCTTATAAAGGAAATTAAAACAGCTTGGAAAATGCTCATCAGTCATAAATAAGAAGCAAACAGGAAAGAAGTGTAGCTTTTATGTGCTGAGGAAAGATTTAAGGTAGAGATTTAGGTTACTAAAACTGTTTCCCCCAAGAGTGGCTGTGTTTGGCAGCCTTTGGGGAGAAAGATGATGCTGAATCTCAGGACAAAATGAAGATGGAAGACGGATGTGAGAGCATGGAAGAGACCACATCTAAAGGGAAAGCAAATCTCAAACCGCTCAGTGCCTGCAAACTGAAGAACTGGACAGACTCCATTCCGGAGTCATGGGATGAAATGACCATGAAATTGAACATCTAGTCGCAAATATTTGAAATTAATATATTGAGCTATAGATGTGGTACTGAAAAGAAAAAGATAATTTAAGAAAGGCAAGAAAGATGCCATGGGCAACTACAGCTCTACTTGTCTAAGAGGGCTTTGCCAAATGAAATTCTTGCCAGAGAATTCTGCTCGCTTTTCTGAATAATTAATTTTCTAGATAAAAAAGAGGCACTAAGACACATCTCTCTGGATTTTAATGAAAGTTTTTATGGTGCCTATGTGAAATTATTTGTAACAGGATAAACCTGTGAAATGGGAGGTAGTGCTCTAAAGGAAATAACAGTGCTGTGTTTCAGATAGGGTCCTCTCAGGCTGAAACAACTACAGTTATTCCTCAGATAACTCTTGTCATTCCTCCCCGTCAGTGTGATGGGACTCAGTTAGTCTTTCTGGTAATGCCACTGGGACAAAAAAATAACATGCTACTGGAGCTGATGATAGTATAAACATATAGTAGTTCTCACAACAACAGAGGGTCTGCATGGAGGAACTGAGTGACCCAGGGGAGTGGGATTGTAGAAATAGGACAAATAGTAGGACAAAAAATCTGAATTTGTGAATGAAACCAATGTCCACTAGAAGACACTGCACTAGTTCCACATGCTGGAGAGAGATGACGATGCTGAGCCATCAGTGTGATGGTGCTACGGAAAAACCCCATCGCCAGAGAATCAGGCCAAAAAGCAGGATTCTCCTTTTTTGCCCGGGAGAAGCTGCAGGGGGAAAAACACTGGGCCCGTCTGTGTTCAAAGGAAAATGAATCTAAAGTAGAGCAGGCCCCGGGCGGAGCGAAGGAATGGAGACTGTGCCAGGAGAAAGGAGAAAGTGGTGGCTGTTTTGGGGCTTGCAGGACAAGGGCAACACGGGGCATGCACTGCTGCACCCAAGGGGCAGCTGCAGCACAGGAACGCGGGAGGACAAGTTAACACTCTCACATGGACCTGTCCAATTCCCTTTCTTTGCTCCTCAGATGAAATCACCAAGGAGACAAGTCTAGGCAGAGCAGAAAGCCCTGGTGACAGGTGGTTTTGCACAGTGGCATATGGAGCGATGGTGCCACATGGCAGAGGGATTTGCTCGGATGTCCTTACCTGGGGGTCCCATGGGTGGGTGTCCCACTGCCCTTGGTGGGGCATGGTGCTCGTGCTTTACCTCTTCCTTCTGCATCTTCCGTCTTCTCCGGTCTGATGGCATCAGTGTTATGGCCATAAACTAGTGTACATTTGTTCTGTGCCTTTAGGAGAAACGGAGCAGAGCTGGTGCAGGGCACCTGTGAGAAAACAGGGTATGACGCCGGTAATTTCTAAAGGCTTTGGAAGCAATCCTAGAGACCAGATAACATTTCCAGGGGAAATCCCACAACACCAAGGTCTCACTTGACAGAGCCTAGACTTGAGCTGCCCTGGATTTCTAAAACCAGACCACAGCTCCTCCATCTGTAACCCTTTTCAGGGATCATCTTGTCCCCACTGGCAGAGCACCCAGCTGCCTCTCAGGCTGAGTTTAGTCTGTCATCCTTTATTTCACATAACAAGAAGTGAAGCCCAGAGCGACTGGATGACCTCCTCACTGTCACAGGTGAAATTTGAGATAGCAAGGGCTGGAAGCAAGTCCCAGCTACTTCCTTGCACTGTACAGATTTCCTCTGCTGTGCGCAGGCAGAGGCTCTTGCGGCGCTGGCGGGTATGGGCACTTGCAAGCAGTGCTTGAACCATGTGAGTGCTGAGCGCGGCTCCGGAAAGCCCTGGCAACAGCAGCTTCCTCCTCACTGCTGCTCTGCAGTGTGAAACACTTAAACAATCCGTCAAGAGCATCCCCTGCCATGGCAGCAGGGATTTCACTTAAGTGTCTATTTTCATCTAGTTTCTGATAACAAGGGTGAGGAGGAGCCTTTGGAATTCACTGTTCTTAGAGAAAAGACCAGAGAATGACCTTCCCTGCAGTGTTTCCAGCTGCAAGCACCCTGGCTCCCTCCTGGGATGCTCCTGAGAAATCACTTTCCAGTGGGACTGTGAAGGGGACAGGGGTAGCGGCAGAGGCAGGAGGGAACCCAGCAGCACCTGAACAAGCATAGAGTGGCAGCGAGGAGCCAAAGTGACGGAAACCAACCCCAAATGCATGGAAATCACAGAAAAGCAGTAAATAAAACTGTTCTTTTTCTCCCTGTCTTGAACTGGATGATGTTAATGACCACAGCATGGAAAAGGAGATGCCTGTTTCCAGGGTTGTCCTGATATCTTCTGGTTCCACACCAGGAAAGATGAGACTGCTTCATGTGTGGGGGAGGGGGAAGAAGGGCTGTGAACACGGGCATGAGCTCGTTCATTTAAAGATGAGTAACCTCAGCAATGCCAACCTGAATAACAAATTTCTTCCAGAATAACATTCAAAAGGAAAACGAAGACAGAAAGCCGATGAGGCCGAAGTCAACCTTTCTAACCACTGAGGATACTTCCTCAAAAAGAACTTGTTCTGAAACAAATAATTATTAGTTAATTATTATTTGTCAGCTCATCATCGCTTGTCTGCAAAGCCCACAAGGATGCACCTCTCCTCCCATGTGCCTGGTGTGCTGAGATTTTGAAAAGCTTATTAAACCACTAATAATAACGCAGAACAATAATATACCTGACTTGGAGATGTGCTGGGATGAAGGCTTGATGTAATAGCAGCACCCTGAACCACCACCTTTCCTATGACATGCTTGCAGTCCACTCCAAAAATCCGTCACGCTTAAAGGTCCCTGCTGATGCTGCCAAGGCCATGACTGTCGCTTTGCAGTCCAGCTGCAGTCCACAGCCATCCCTGCTCTGCTGTGGAGGCAGCTGAGTCTGAAGTTGGCTTTGTGTCTGCTGCCTGGGTAGAAAGGAAATTTCCTTGGTCTTCCTGGCTCTGTGGCAGACAGAGCCAGCACAAGGTTGTCACATTGTCACCAGGGTGGTCAGTCACAGCCTTCCCAATGTGCAAGTGGGAGTGATCCCCATGTGATGGGACCAGTGAGCCCTGCTGCTCCTTGAAGCCCTTCTGCTCCTTGAATGCTTCTCTCGTGGTCCTCGAGGAAGGGGCTGCAGGTCGGCTGGGTCAGGTACCCCTGAGCTAATGGGCTGACCCGTAATCCGCAGGCCCAGCTCAGAGTCACCTGCCTGGTGCTGTCCTGCGGGCGCAGCGCCCATCACTGCTGTCCTGTGCCACCACCTCCCTCACTGCAGCCCCAAGCCACAGAGAGCCCAGCCCTGCCTTAGGAAGGGGTGGAAAGAGCCAAGATCTGAAAATGTGATGGGCGGTTTTCAAGCTCTGAGAGGTCTGAGGGGCCTGGGAAGGCATGCAGCCTGCGCATGCCGTCTTACAGCACGGTGCAGCAGGGTCACCCAGAAACAGAGACATCCAAAACTGTGAGTCACTTCTGCACAGCGCAGCCCCTCTGAACACTCCGTTTGCCAAACCTCTGACTTGAGCTTTGTGCAGCAGTGAGTATGAGCTGGAGACTTCGAACACCGCTGGGCAGCACTGGCCCAGGGGACGACAGCTCCACATGTCATCTGCATCTCACCGACACACTACACTATGAGATTGCCCTGTGTGCACTAATTTAAGTACACACACGCACATATGTATAACATACATTTTTTTTTTCAGGAAAAAAGAATTCCCTGATGATGCCACACACTTCTTCCCACAAGATCCCTGCCAAGAAAAGCAGTTGTTTAAGCAATAGAAAAGCGATCAGATCAGCTGTGATCCTTGTCCCTTTGCCCCAGGCTGCAGCATTCTGGGGCCTTCGGCAGCCTGAGGTGCCGGCTGTCTGTGGAATTGCACACTGTGACATCGCAAACCACAACAAAAAATGTTGCAAGGTCTGCAGAGCAAAAAAACAACAACAACAAAAAGAACAAAGATAAAACCAACAGCTCTCGCATAGCCACCAGCAATCCTGTCTGTTTGTCACAGTCCTTGTGTTTTCCATCAGGAGCTGTTGCTATAGGCAACATGGCAACTGGAAGTCTGGCAGAGTGGAGTTAGAGAGTTGCAAGTGCGTCACAGAAGGTAACGTTTCCACAGCAAAAGTCCACCCAAGGCTCACTTAGCACCTCCCAAATGTAGGGACCTACTCTGCAACACCCTGGAAAGGCAGTTCCCTGGAATCCCAATCCCTTGAAGACGTGGTGTAAGGGAGCACAGGGAGCTTAGATGCTCAGAGCCAGTATCTCAAATCCGCGGTAGCACCCCAAGGTGCAGAACCGCTCCTAGACTCCTTGGAGAGGGGTCTGAGGACCTCGAAGAGGTCCCTGGTTTGGACAGGGCACGAGGCAGCAGCTCGAGACCGTGCCCAAGCAGGGCCTACAGGCCAAGCGCAGACGGTGCCTCCGCACCTGAAGGGCATCTGACACCCAAACACCAGCTGAGTGCTAAGGTTAAAATATTCCACCGAGTATGTTCACACACCTCCTTTCCTGCCCAAAAAACTGTCAGGCAAAGCTGATATCCACCAGGGAGCCCACAGAGCTGGGCAGAGAGCTAGGACCAAGGGCCATGCAGGGTGCTGGAAGCATTTGGGAAACTCTAAAACTTTAAAATCTGTCAGAAGGCAGCTTCTGAAAAAAGCTTGGAGCTGTATGTGCTGTGGTGTCAATTTGATTTACTGAACTAAATGTGTTCTGTGCTCTGGGTCAGGCAAGGAAACTCCCCCGGAGCTCTCAGTTCGTCACCTCATAAGCGTGAGATGGGTTTCCTGGCCTTTGGCCAAGGTGAAGCTGCTAATGATTTTATCATTTTTCTATGCATAAATGCATATTTTGGAAACACAGCACCAAGGATGAGTGTCTTCTACACCAATAGTGTCCACCAGAACCCATGTGGGGCGTGAGACAGGCTCGGAGCGTCCGAAAGGCAACGAGCCAAGCGAACGTCGCTCTGCTTTAGCCAGCCCTGGAGAGATGCAGGGCTCAGCTCAGGACTGAGGCACACGGCAGTGGGAAACATGTAGGGAAAACGTGTTCCTTCGGCATGGAAAAGCAAACACGAAGTGTTTCCACTGGGCATGGGCTAGCGCAGTGGAGCAGCAGGATGGAAACCCCTGCTCGGCCACAGCCACCCACCACAGGGCTCACAAAAATACTGCAGCTGCCCAATGCAGCCTTAATGCAAACAACAGCGTCCGTCTTTGTCCTGCGCTTTTGCAAAGGGGGATTCAAATCCTGAAGAAGATACTGATTTCATAGAAATGGCCTTCATCTAAGAAAAACAGAAGACTTCTGCCTAGATACATCTTATTCTGAATAGTATATATTCAAAATACAAGTTTATGTTCATCCATGATGATGCTTTTCATAAATTGCAGCAATTTCAATAAAAGTTAAAAGTTCCCTTCCTTTTTGTAGATGGGTTTTCCTTTGCCTAAAAAAACAAAACAAAACAGCTCCCCCCAAAAAACTAGTGATTTTAAAATGCTTAAATATTTTATTTGAGTAGTTGTTTTCTTTTCTTTCAAATTCAAAACAAACCAGAACAAACGGGGAGGGACGTGGGGGGCTGAAGGGGAGGTGCTGAGCAGGGCGGCCGGGGCAGCTCCCTGGCTCTGAGCTCAGGAGGCCTCACAGGCTGGGGGGTGCTGTACCCGGTTCAGCGGCTGGTGGGCGGGTTTTGTTCATTTGTATTAAAAAACATGGCCAAAAATAATGTTTAAACAAAACACAGAAGAATCTGATGCTCCTCTTCACTGCTAATGAGTTGTTCCCCGCCAGATAAACACTGTTCGTCAGAGAAAAGTAAAAAATGCAGCGTGTAAATTCAGCAGGGACAAGAAAACATAGAGTTTATATTAAATCAGCTTGTTTTCATTTCTCCTTCTTGGGCTCTCTGGCCTTGCCTTGACCCTGTCTGCTGGGTCGTAGAGCCTGTAATGTGAGATGCCCCTGAGCCGAGACAGGCAAGAAGCCGCTGCAGAGGATACCCCGATCTGCACGCGAGGCTGTTGCCTCCTCCGCTGCTCCTCATCCTCCATCGCGGCTCCCCGTCCTCCTTGGCTCTGCAGTCGCGCCAGGGGATGAAGCTGCAGCGTGAAGGGATTGCGACAACTTGGCCGAGCAAGGCCAGGATTTCTCTTTGGGATCCAAACGCTTTGAAGCAATGATAAAAATTTTGGCTGTCTACACAAGCACTGGGCTCTTCCCATCGACCTCATAGCAGCGATCGGTTAATGGAAATATGGGTAATCTTGGGTGCAAATGCTGCGAGGAGAAACAAGGTGATGGCGTAAGGAATTATAGATGTGCTCGGAAGAATTTAAACACCACAGCTCAAAACTTGTTAAAATGTTATAAATAAGCACTCGGGAAAAAAAATAAATGAGGGGGCCGGAAGGCCTGGGCATTTCATTGGCAACACGGAGCTGCTGCTCGGCAGCGATAACCCCTCAAGGAGCTACTAACAGCGCTGGGGGTGTTTTCAGAGCGCTGGCCCATCTCCTTCCCTAGGAGGAGCAGGGGCTGAGCTAGCTCTGTCATCACGTTGTGTGGCACGAAGCCGCCCCTGTAACGCCCAGCTCCATCATC
The DNA here is from genome assembly GCA_034781795.1 of Crypturellus tataupa. Taxonomy (NCBI): domain Eukaryota; kingdom Metazoa; phylum Chordata; class Aves; order Tinamiformes; family Tinamidae; genus Crypturellus; species Crypturellus tataupa. Next base: position 498,389 of record JAWLRI010001085.1, read on the forward strand.
TGTGTTTTGGGTTCCCCTTTCAGCCGCATCCTGCTGCTGTGGATGGCCCCGCGCGCTGCCAGAACCAGCGAGGCTGACGTTTAGGTTCGAGATACTCCAAGAAAGCCTTTGTTGTGTTGTTAATTCCACTGAAAACAAAACAAAACATATTTCACTTACAAAACAATTTCAAGTATTCAGAAACATCTTGGTCTCCCTCTCCCTTCATTTGCAGCTGCAGGAATTGAGAAAGACTCCCCTGCAGCTACCAGCATTACAGTGGGGTAAAACCAGAGTTGTGCCAATCATAGGATTAATTACCCAGGGGCCCAGTTTTTAGGTGTCTAGGGACAGCAATCAGATCTTCAAAACCTCCCTGCTCCCTTCCAGATGCTGCTTAGCTGACCACCATTTCCAAAGATGCTCAGCATTTTACTGCAGACGTTGAGTGCTCTGGAAAATGTGCTGACAGGACCCTGAACTGGTTGTCAAAAGACGAAAATTACAAGCTGAAACTCCAAATCTTCCGCAGCAGCTGAAACAAGTCCCACTGAGCTGTCAAGCTCCATGTTCAGTCCATCTGCTCCCTGTTACGGAGCTGTCACCTCTGCAGTTCAGACACATTAAACCGTTGCACGAGGGCTCCCCATCTGCATCAGCGCTGAGTCAGGTTGATCCAGCAACCCCAGGGCTTTGGGCTGGTGCTGGCAGAGGTTAGGGCCATTTCTTTTCCCCATTAGCACGATCTCCATTAACACCAAGAGGAGTCTTCTCTTTTTTTTCCTTCTTTTCACCACTTTTTTAAGCTTTCTGCCCCCGTTAGCTCTATGCTGTGTCTGTCTCCAATTAGACACAGTTCAAACACCCTCCGGGTTGTCTGTCAAACCACAGCCCCTTGCACCAAGACGCCTTGCGGCGGCTCTGTTTTCTGGTAACACACTCATCCCCAGTCTCAGATTTGATATTCTTGGCGAGAAGCGAGCATTGGGGGAAAAAAGGGATGAAATAACAAAACAATCCTGCTCCAAACCAACAAAAGGCAAGGAGGAGCCAGCCAGTCAGTCTGCAGCAATAGGGAAAGAGTTTATCCATAAGTGCTCCGATCTCTAATCCACAGTTTGTTGGAAGCTTTCTGCTAAAAGGAAGACTGGAATTGCAAATATATGATCTCGTGACAGATCACTGCTAATTGACCAAAACACTGCCTTTGACAATATGTAATTTTAATAAAATCTCAGTGCCAAAGGCCATAACTTACTGGTCTCGTGCTAGGTCCAGCCACACTTCTATGCTTGGCAGTTACTGCTGAGCAGTTCAGCAAGGGAGCACACTAGGACAGGGGCAGAACACCAAGAGAGGCTGAAAATGAGCTTCCTTCACCCTCCTTCCACCCCTAGCCCTTAACAGCTCCCTCACGCTCAACATCTGGGCAGCTCCAGGCGGGCCTTGTCACACAGGGCTCAGCCTCTTGCGAGCTGCTCTTGCCTGCAGCGATTCCCTCCCCTCCCGCTCCGTAACTTTGGAGGCAGCTGGTCCCACAAAGGCCATTTGAACGAGGCAGTCCACGCTCTGCTCAGATTCATCACTCCTACAAGCCCAATTTAGCCCTGTGATGCTCCCAGGCCGTATCCGGGCTGGAAGCGCCCGGAGCTCCCCACATGCCAGCAGGAAATACGTGCGGAGGAAGCTGTGTTCGACACGGAGGACCTTGCTGCCCAAGCGCTCGCTTCTCTCCACTCGTGGGTTTGGGCTGGATGGATTTTCCAGCCTCAGCAACATGTGCAGATCCTCGCAGACCCCCTGCTCTCGTCAGGGCTCAGACTGGGGCTGAGCCGTCACATCAGCCCTTAACTCCCCTCCTGGACTGTGCAGTGATTTACTGGGACACGTGGCAGCCCGGGTAGGGCAGGATTGGCCTCACTTTATAGAGCAGCCAGCAGAGGTTCTTGAGACGGGGAACATCCCTGACTCCGCAAATAATGGAGTTCTGCACTGTGAGCCAACCAAGGGGAATTAAATCCAGGCCATTATCCTGGGTTAGCGGCTGAAAATAGATGCCCGGAGTCCCGATTAGCAGCTCCTGCTCCAACGCCCACGGAGCACCACTTACTGTACTCATCATTGGAACAAACCGCTGGGAGAGTTATTACATAAAAAGGACGTTATTAGTTCGTTTGTTGTTGTTCTTTGGCTATAGGATTATTTAAAAATATTCCTTCTCTCATCGTCTATATTGAAAAAAGATAAAAGATATTTTTAAGAAGCTTACATTTTGGAAAGCAAATTTGAAGGGGGACCTGGGCAGGAAAAGGTACAGGTCTCAACAGGTATGAATAATTTCTAAAGCTCTCAAAGAACATGATTCATCATCATCATTGATATCTCACATGTGCTTCCATTTGATATTAATTCAGTCATAAACATTTAAACCAGAAAGATGCTCCAGCAGAGTATTACCCTCCAAAGTAAACTGCACCATTAATCCTCTTTGCTGCTCACAATAGGTCTTGCAGTGGGCAGCCTGATGAATCCATGTACAGCTAACAGGAAAGGTTTTGCAGGGACAGGTTGGCGCAGAAGAGGCCTCCTGAGCTGCTGGAGACTCCGCATCCTCAGGAGAAGGAGACAAAAGGACCCAGAAGAGCCCAGCTCCTGCTCTTCTGCCGAATGCCGACAGCCCCAGCTGTCCCTGGCTTCAGGCTGGCCTGGGTTATGTCTCCAGTATAGAATGTCCTTAAAAATGGGAAAAGAGAGAATATTGCAGCCTAGCCTGAGGCCTGGCAAAGAGCATACAGCAATATCGTATTTGCAAACTAGGTCCTGAATTAGACTGTGACCAGGCCTATTCGAGCCCATCGTCCTCCTGCCCCCAAAGGTGTCAGTGTGGTGCTCAAGTGACATCAGTCTGTGCCAGAAGGACAAACTCGGGCACTCAGGACGTTGACAGAAACCCGTGTGCCTAAGGCCCATCTAGGGTTCCCACCCAGCAGGTTGTAGGGCGTCGAGGGTACATCGGTCCCTGAACACGTGGTGGTACCTGAGGGAAAGGACTTCCCCTTCGGGCAGCTGATTCACCCTGGAAGGAAAATATCGGAGATTCTCCTTGCGGGACGGACACAACCCACCGGCACGTTCACATGCACAGAGCGGCCGCAGCATCGAGCAGGCCCCAAACCCTCCCCTGCCGCCAAGCGCCACCAGTCACCTCGAGGGGCTGTGGGGACCGCCCCGAACGCTGCCCCTGGGCGGCCGCAGTGACCAACAGGCCCCTGCTCTCACCCAGCTCCGACCCAGCTTGTGCGAACGTGTTCCCCCTGCGCGACGAGAACAGACCTTTCCCACTGCTGCCAGCAGTCCTGCCCGCTGGAAACACCCGCTTGGAAATAAGGAGTCTAATTTCTCAGTGAGGATATCCCTGAGGAAAGGGCAGGGAGGAGGCGCCTTTAGATAAGGCAAGGGCAGGTGCTGAGGGGAGGGGAGCTTGCCAGCTGGCTCCAACACAACTTGCTGTGGTGCTGCACGGTTTGGCTCATCCCTGTCCTTCACCCACATTTCTGAGCATTTCAGCTCTTCACAATATAGTCTGGCTTATAAAATCTATCATAACAGGTTCCTGATGAGCTATAAAATTTTATTACAGGGCAACTTAGCAAAAATGATCTTTTGCTATTCAGATGCTGTTGGTTTCAGCAGGGAGCAATGGGTTTCTTGAGTTTCATTATTCCAGCTCATGACCAGTGCCTTTTCCCTGGCTCTGCAAGGGGCTTCGTTCCTTAGGCTT
>JAWLRI010001085.1:521058-611914 GCA_034781795.1 Crypturellus tataupa
TCCGCTCCGCTGCGCGGGTCGGGTCGGGTCGGACCGGGCCGGGCCCTCCCAGGGGCGGGGAGGCGGAGACGACCCGGCACTGCGGGGCAGCGGGGGCCATGGCGCCGCCCAAGGACGTGGTGAAGATCGCGGTGCAGATGGTGGGCGCCATCCCGCAGCTCATCGAGCTCCAGCAGGTACCGCGGCCGCCGCGTCCCCCTGACACCCCTGTCCCACGCGTGTCCCTAACCTCGCTGTGCCCCCGCCTGCAGAGCAAGCCGCTGGCCGCCGTGCTCAAGGACATCTGCGACGCGTGAGTACCGGGCGCTGCGGGGCCGCCCCGGCCCGTACCGGGCAGGGCGCCCGCGGCGGCGCGCAGGCCGTGCCCGTGCCCATGGCCGTGACCGTGCGTGTTGCTGCAGGTGGAGCCTGCCCAACGCGGAGCGCTACGCCCTGCAGTACGCGGACGGGCGCCAGACCTACATCACCGAGTCGGTGAGCGGCCGCCCGCGCCGGCCCCAGCCCCGCGGCTCGGCTTGGCGGGCGCCTCACGGCTCGCTTTCCTCCCGCAGAATCGCGGGGAGATAAAGAACGGCAGCATTTTGTGGCTGACGACTTCTCCGGTACATGAGCGTGTGTGAGACGTGCTCCGCTGTCAGCCCGCTGCTTCCTGCAGGGGGGACTCCAAGTGACCCCCGTGACGCTCTGCAAGCGCCTGCGCTGTGACACCCGTCACTGCGCCCCTCTGTGCCTCAGATCCTGCAGGAATTGTGCAGGGAGACTAATCCCAACCTCCCTTCACCCTCAGAGGAGTTCTGACTTCCTCGGATCCTGCTGGTTTCTGTTCTGATGGCTCCATGTCCTCCACCTCGCTGGACTTGTTCTACCCTGCGCTTCCTTCCAAAACTTTTGCTTAACTTTTGCAATCTTCTCCAGCCCCTGCCTCCATCTGAGTTTCTTGCTGTCTTTGTGACCCCCTCTTGCTTGATTCTTCTTTCCTTCCTGGCAGGATCAAGAAGCAGAGGGGTTGTACGTTGGAATCCAGAGCAACAACTTGGGTGTCAAGTCTGACTCCCTGAAGAGACTTGCAGACCTTTCCCAAGACGTTACCTTTGCTCAGGAGTTCATCAACAGGAATGGCTTGAAACAGATTTTCTCTATCGTGGAAGAGGGGAATGAGTGAGTATCAGAAGTCCCATGTGGTTGCTGAGTTTTCTTCTTCCTTTAATGCTTTACAACCTCTGAACTGGCTGTTCTGTCTGTGTGACTGACTTATTAATCCCTGTGGCCCCTTTCTGAAGAGGCCCTGCGCTGTGTCCCAGAGGCCAGCACTGGTTCTTGCTTCTGCTCTGAGGGTTTTAGCTGCCAGAGGTCTGCGGGCAGCTTGAGAAATCCCTGATTGCCAAACCAGCGGCTCCCTGATTCTTTTCCTCTCACGATGCGACGCTCTGTCTTCTTCTCTCACAGAAGAGCTGGAGCCTCAATTTGGCTAGTGCCCTGTCTGACACATTTACAAGGGACAGGGAGAGATTTTGCGGGGTGTTGAGTTTCCTTAGAGCTTGATCTTGGTACCACGGCACAGAACTCTTCCCTGCCTTGACTTCCTAGGGTGCCTAAGTGCAAGTCTGATTTTTCTAAAGATCCTTTTCTCCATTCTCTTGCTATTCTCTCCGTTTTGCATTTTTCTCTGTTCATCTCCATTCCACTCTTCATTCTGTTCTTTCTTCTTTCCACACTTCTCTGTTTTCCTAGTTATTTCCGCTGTACCCAGCAACACGTAACTGTCTGGCTGCACTCCTAGCTTATAGTGGCAGCTGTGCGGTATCTGAATCATTCCCTGTGTTTTCCTTCTGTTTCTCCAGCACGGGGGAGATACTCGCTCACACTCTAAAGGCCTTCATGGAGCTCATGGAGCACGATTTTGTTTCCTGGGAGACACTCAGCGCAGCCTTCATCAAAAAGGTAGTACATTTTGCAGGTGCTGCAGCTTGCACCTTCGGGGTACCTTGTTACTCTAGTTACCCGGGCTCCGCTTGCCTTTGACTGATGTTTTTGTGCTCTGCAGATAGTGAGTTACGTCAACATGAACGTGATGGACGCCTCTGTCCAGCAGCTCTCCTTGTCCATCTTGGAGAACATGGTGCCCAGCAGTCGCGTCCTCTTTGAGCTAGTCAGGAAAGAAGTGACCGTGGATCGTCTTCTCACCCACCTGCAGGTGTAAGTGGAGGGTCCAGGGCCTTGGTCCCCTGCATCCTGGAGCAACTGGGAATGTGTTACTGGAGGACAATCCCTGCATCTTGGAGATGTGTTGCTGATTATCCCTGGTACAACAGTGTATATTGTCCCTTCATAAATACATCCTGTGCGATCTGTGCCCAGCAAGAGTGGTCAAACAGGCTGAGCAGGGACACGGTGGAGGACACCATGGGCACTGCCATCCCTGGCAGTATTCAGAAACGTTGTACATGAGGCACTTAGGGCCTTGGGTTAGCAAGTGATGGGTTTATGGTGGGACTTGATGATCTTGAAGGTCTTTTCTAACCACAATGATGCTACTTTTTTTGATTCTATCAGTCTGTTCTGTCCCCATTGCCATGAAACTGGGGAAGGGATAGACTGTCCTGGAATCCCACTGCTCAGCAGTTAGAAACCACCCCATTTCTAGGTCAAATTCACTTATGTCCTGTTTTGCCCAGGAACTTATGTCCTGATTTGTTCTTTACTTGAAATGGCTTTTTTTTTTCTTTGCTGGCATTGGCTCCTCCTGCCTTTCCCCAGTGTATTTGTAAACAGCAGCATCTTCCTCATTGTTTGGGGGTGCTGTACTGAATAACTAGATTCTGTTAAATCCCTCTGCTGAAACAGGTTCCTTCATCTTCCTCGTACCTCTACACCTCTTCAGTTTAGAGATTTTTCTACAAATGGGGAAGCTTAAATTGGGTCCAGGGCTCCTCCAGAGCTCTTCCTTTGCCTCTCGAAAGCTGTTCCCTACCTTTTCATAGAGATTGTACACTCCTTCATGCACGGGCTCTTTTTGGTTATTGTTTCTTGGAGCTCTCTGGGCACCTGCACTCAGTTGTGTGTCTGAAGCAGTTTCTGTTGCTCTGTGTAGGGCTGTTCCTCAGTCATAGCTGTGGGAAGCCTCTCTCTTGGCCCTGCAAGTGCCCTGATTCTGCTGCCAGCAGCTCCTCGCAGATGGGGCATCATTTCCCCAAGTCTTCCAGCTCTGGACAGTGGAATCTGGTGGTTAAGAGGGAGAAGAGTTTGCCTTGGGGAGGGCAAGACGTCCTCCCACGTGGTGACTGACTCTCTTCATCTTCCTTTGCCTTCCCCAGGACAAACACTCAGTTGCAGCTGAAGGCAATGGCCCTGCTTATCGCACTGCTGCTGGCTGCTGCTGATGCTGAGCGACGGGTAAGGAGCTGCTTTCCCTGCCCACGTGACTGCCAGGCAGCGGGCACCACAGCGCAGCCACTGCTGGGCAACCCTGCCATGGGCCTTCTGGCGTTTTATTCCCTATACAGCAGTTTTGACAGATCCAAGAATTTCAATGCTAGGAGCAGCATTAGGCGCGGTGCTGTCACAGGGACTGTGGTGGGTCAGACGCAGAGCACAGAGTGACTCTGTATGGCATGGGAGCTCATGGTACAGGGCAGAGATTCCCTCGTCTGCAGTGGGAGGTGCAGGCAGCTGGGATGTTGCGTTGCAGTGTTTGCATCCTCTGGGACTGCACTGTGAGGTGCCCAGAGACGTTTAAAGTCAGTCTTCCTCCTCTCTTGGGCTACATTTATGGGACAGCATCTGTCTGGGCCTTGCTGGAGCACTCTGGCCAGAGCAATGGGAGCTGAGGACAGGTTACCTGCCGGGTGTCACCCCTCAAACTGAGTGTTCCTTTTTCTCCTTGCCTTTCCCGTGGCGCAGAGCCTGGTGTAGCAGGGATGTGGGCCTGTAAATGGCACAGCAACTTTTCTGGGAAAGAATAGTGTGCTGAGCTGGAGAATGTTTCACAGTCTCTTCCCTTCCTAGGATATGATGGACTACCTGAGGGAGAGGAACATCAGACAGTTTATCCACAAGGTATGAAGCAGGGGTCATACAACGGTCTGTGCCTCTCCCTCTATGCTTCCTCCCTGCTCTCTGCCTTTTTGTGTGTGTCCCCCTCAGCCCATGCCTTTGATGGCTGCTTGGGTGCCCAGGTTAGCTGTGTGCCCCACACACCCTCCTTGACACCTCTGAGAGGGCCCCCCAGCTGCCTGTGGGTCAGTGCACCCAACTCTGAGGAGAGCTGCCCACCTCCTAAAGGGCCACTGAGCAGCAGGGCCTTTGCCTGTTGGGTCCGAAATGTAGAGGGAGTGGGGGTAGCACCCTGGGGGAACCTTCTCACTTGCAGTCTCCTCTAGAACATAATTCACAGCTCGGAGCCGCTGGGGGATGAGATGGCCCATTACCTGTACGTGCTGCAGTCCATCAGCCTCAACCTACATGAGCGCCGCATGAGGACTCCCATGGATCCCTATTCGCAGGTCTGAGAGCACTCTGCTTGTGGGTCTGGCCCTCTGCTCTGTCCTTCCCTCTCTCTCCCTCTTCCTGATGCTCCTGCCCTGAATCGAACTTTCTCTTCCACCTGTGAAAGTGGAGGAAGGAAGGTAAAGACTTGCCTTTGAGTTATGTTCCTTTGCCACTGCATTTCACTGTTGGTTTTAACGCTGGGAGCCCGAGACCCTGCTTGCACGAGGCTTACTGACATGTGTTCTCTCTGCTCTGCGTGCAGGAGCAGCGGGAGCTCCTCCAGTCGCTGCGCCAAACCGCCTTCGAGTCCGAGAGCGAGACACCCGCCAGCAACTTCAGCACGGAGCGCCGGCGCTCCCTGTGTGCCAAGGAGTTCCGCAAACTGGGCTTTGTGGTGTGTCTGCCCTGTCCCCGTCCCCAACCACATGCCTATCCTCCCTCTTCAGGACCTTTTAACAACTTCCCGGGGCCTGGTTTCCCTGTGGTTCTCACTGGGCTGCTGTGCAGCACCTCCCTTCTGCTCCCTCAGCATCAGTGAGTGCTGCAGAGCTGCCATGCGCTCCAGGGACTGGCCTCTGCTTTACTTGCAGCACTTGTTCCAAAAAGCAAATGCCTGGGCTTCAGCAGCAAGGGCTCTGCTGCTTGGAGGAGAAAGCTGCCACTAAATTGCATCCTTTTGTGTCCTCTCAGAACAACAGCAACCCAGCGCAGGACCTGTACCGTGCTCCCCCGGGACTCCTCGCCCTTGACAACATGGTGTATTTCTCCAGGCACACTCCCAATGCCTACAGCAGGGTGAGTTGGACAACTGTCACTTGGAGAATTCCCTGGCGGAGAGGTGCTCGTGGATCTCCTGTGCCTCAGACCTTTCCTTGGCCAGTCAGGCTGGGATATCGCTGCCTATTGAGCTGGTTTTGACTTTCAAAATACATCTCACTCCTTCCTGAGGACAGAAGCCAGCTGTTTGAGGCTGACGGCACTCCGCTAAGCGGCCTCTGTATATTTTGTTATTTATGTACAGCTTGATTTCCAGGTCTAGTCTGAGTCTAAGCAGATCAGGGCAATTCGGGCAAATCTAGTCAGTGGATGGAGATCATTAGCCACACTCTGACCTGTTCTGCCTGTGTTCAGCTCCAGCACTGAGGCAGGAGGAGGCAGAGACTGGGGCTGATTTTCAAGGCTAAATACTGCTAAATACTTCTGTTAGGTGGCGATGGCTCGCCTAGAAAGTGGAGAAGTCCAAGCTCTGTTTTGCTCGGACACCACTTTGATTCCGTCGTGTGTAATGTGTGGCAACGACCTTTTCCTCCAGTTTGTCCTTGAGAACAGCAGTCGGGAAGACAAGCACGAGTGCCCGTTTGCTCGGAGCAGCATCCAGCTCACCCTGATCCTCTGCGAGATCCTGCACGTGGGAGAGCCGTGTACGTGTGCGCTGTGCCCCAGCCCAGCCCTCTCCCTGCCCTGCCTGGGCAGCTTTGGACCTGCCTAGCAGGGCACCAGGCTCCAGTGTGGCCAACACTGAGGGTAGGGAGGAATAGGGCCATGGCTTCTCCTGGAGACTGAAATTCCCTGGAAAAACTGAGGAGTCTGGCATCCTCTGTCCTTCTCGCTGCAGGCTCGGAGACGGCTCAGGCCTTTTACCCTATGTTCTTCGGGCAGGACCATTTCTTTGAAGAGCTCTTCTGCATCTGCATCCAGCTGGTGAACAAGACCTGGAAGGAGATGCGTGCTACCCAGGAGGACTTCGACAAGGTCAACGCGGACATTACGGCCGTGGACGGGTGCCCACGCGTTCAGGGGCTCTGGAGAGCATTGCCAAGCTAGGAGTGACACTCTGCATCCCATCTACCTCCCCCAGGTTCTGCAGGTGGTGCGGGAGCAGATTACCAGGACCCTGTCTCTCAAGCCCACCTCCCTGGAGCTGTTCAAGACTAGAGTGAACATGCTGAACTACAGTGAGATCCTCAAGCTGCGACAGACAGAGCGGCTGCATCAGGAGGAGACACTGGCTGTTCCTGTGCTGTGAGTAGGGTGTGGATGGGGACTTGGAGATGTGACAGGGCCACACTGCTCCAAGCAGGGCCACAAATCCTACCTGTGCTGGGAGGGAGATCCTGTGGGGCTGGAAAGGCCCTTGGAGAGCTGATGGGTCAATGCGGGAGAGTTCATGCTCCTCTCCTTCTGGTTCCTGGCCCAGAGAGTTGCGCGAGAGGCTGAAGCCGGAGCTCCTGGGACTGATACGACAGCAGCGTCTGCTGCGTCTCTGCGAGGGCACCCTCTTCCGCAAGATCAGCAGCCGCCGCAGGCAGGGTACGTGTGAGCCTTGGTCCTGCTCCCTGCAGTGGGGTGCTAGGGTGGGAGCAGAGGCCCAAGAACTGTCCACGGGGGAAGCCTGTCACAGGGGGAAAACACAGTTTTCCCGTGGTGGGCAGTGTGCTGGGCTCTTGAGAAGGCTGGGTCAACTGAACTCCTTGGGAGAGCTGGGAACACGGGTGTGTGAGCGGAGGGCTCCTCCTTTTACCTGGGTGTTTCGCTGGGGGCTGAACGTGTCCCTCCGGCCTTTCTGCTGCAGATAAGCTCTGGTATTGCCGCCTGTCACCCAATCACAAGGTGCTGCACTATGGAGATGTGGAGGAGGGGGTGCACTCTCCCCCCGTTGAGAGCCTGCCGGAAAAAAGTAGGTGATGCTGGATGAGAGGGAGAGAATAGAGAAAGGGAGGGAGCCAGGGGAGGGATCCTCCTTCACTCCAAAGCTCCAAAGTGCTGGGGATGCCAGAGGGTGGGAACTGGTCCCCTGCCCAGGTGCAGCGTGTTTGACCCTGTACCAACTGGTGCTGTGGGACTGGGGGCTGTGGCACTTCAGGCCAGGGCTGGCTGCCTCTGGAAAGAGCACTGAAGCTTCCTGAGTAGCACTGGGGTGCAGAACTCTTGAACTCAAGGGACCTGAAGGAGACATGATGTTGGGGCAGGTTGCTTCCTGCCACTGTCAACAGCATCTCCATGGTCTTCCCTTACTGAAACTGGTCCAGAGCCTGGTCTGAGGCCAGATATCTTTTGGGGACCCCGCCTAATTGCCCTGGCTTCTCACACTGCTGCCCCAAGTGGTTGGCAGTGGCCTGGGGTCTCCACCCAGGGGAGCAGTTGTGTGGGTGAGGAGGGAGGCTCGCAGGCACTCACCGCTCCTCCACCTGCCCCAGTTCCCGTGGCAGACATGAAGGCCCTGCTTGTTGGAAAGGAATGTCCGCACACCAAGGAGAAGAGCTCTGGGAAGCAGAACAAGGTCAGCACCATCCCCTACCCCTCACAGTGCGAAGGGCCCCCCTCCTCCTTGCACACACTGGACTGTACTCTCCAACCCCAGCTGGTTGCTCTGCACCAGCCACCCTGTGCCCAGACATGTCCTGAGCTCTATCTCTCCTTGGCCAGGATCCAGGATTATCTGTCCTGGATTAGAGATGTAAAGATGGGCTCCCATGTGGCAGGTTTTGGCCTGTCTAGATGGAGGAGATCAGAGGCATGTTGGGCTTTGGACCTCACAAGGGGAGACTGGGAAGGTAGCAGCTGCTGTGAACTCTACTAGGGCAGATTGCATCCAGTTGAGAAGCCAAGGAAGCCTTTTTTTTTCATTTTTATTTTTTACCAGCCTCTGTGCTTTTCCTGCAGGACGTCCTAGAGCTTGCCTTCTCCATCGTGTATGATGTAGAAGAATATTGCCTGAACTTCGTTGCCCCCACACGGTATGAGGTGAGTTTTGAGGGCATGTGGTAGCCAGATGTCCTTGCCAGAGGCAGAGCAGGCCCGTGGCAAGGAAGGGCTCAAATCTTCTCTCACATCCTTGGAAAATGGGGCTTGCTGTAAAGTACTTCGAGCACTGTGGTTCTCAAAGGTGCCATGTGCCCTCAGCAAAACAGGAGAGACGGGGCCGAGGCAGGAAAACTGGGAGTTACTGGACACCAAAGGGTGATTTGTGACGCTGGGAGAGGCAGTGCCCACGCTGGCCTTTCACTGCATAGCCCAGAGGAACTGGGATTCCCTGGCATGCAACTAGTGTCCCAGCTAATGTCAAAGGGACAATAACTCCTTTGTGACTGTGACGGAAGCCATAGAGGAATGTGAGGGCTACCATTTTCGATTTGGAGATGAATAAAGACCCTGCCTGCCTAAGAGGGTGGCACACGGAGCTCGGAGGCTGACACTGGCTTGAGAATAGGCTGTGGAAGTGGGGTGAGCAGCTGAGGTCACATGCTGTAAAGAAACCTGATGCCTTCTCTGGAAAGAGAGACAGACGCTGGTCTTCTCCAGGGCGGCACTGCATATCAGACATGTCACTGGGTTTCCCCAGGGGTTCCCATGGCCCTTGGCCTAGGCGAGGGCAGGGTGAAAGTAGCCCAGTGAAAGGGGTTTGAGGAAGGAGAAACTCAACGTGGGGCTACTCTGGGCACATGGCCTGAGGTGGGTGCTGTAGCAGGTGCCACACAGATGGAGAGGGGTTTTCTCATCACCTAGTGGGTGCTGGAAGTGCCGGTCTTTGTTTCCCCAGTTCTGCCTGTGGACAGATGGGCTGAACATGCTCCTGGGCAAGGAGATGACGAGCGAGCGAACGCAGACAGACCTCGATGTGCTGCTGTCCATGGAACTAAAGCTGCGGCTCCTGGACCTGGAAAACATCAGCATCCCGGACACCCCCCCTCCTGTCCCAAAGCCCCCCAGCAACTTAAACTTCTGCTATGACTTCAGCCATGCAGAGCAGTGAGTTCCTGCTCTCTGTGCCCTACTCCCCTGCCCCTCTCTTCCCTCTCTAGGCTGCCCTATTTGGTTCTGTGGCCGTCGAGCAGGAATCATTTTGGTATCTGCCAACAGCAAAACCCTTCTTCCAAGCACTGTCCCTCATTCCTGCCCAAAGGGAAAGTACCAGGTGCTGAACAGGCCTGTGCTGCCTGTCCCCTTCCTGTGTGCAATGGGCTATGAGCAAGCAGGGCAGTTGGGTCTCTTCTTCGACGTTTCCTACTCGCCCAGCCTGAGCTTACCAGCACTCCAGGACAAACTCCCCGTGCTGCTTCACCCGTGGCCTTCTCTGCCGTGAGAGCACAGGGCTTCCCTGAGCTTCCAGCTCCTGCACTTACCCTGCTGCTGTTAGGTGGAGGCTGTCGACTTGCCCACTTTGCTCCCCTGTTGTGGGCAGGCGAGATGAAGCATCTTGCAGACAGCTGAGCCCTTCTGTACTCCTGCTGCCCTCCCCAACTTTGCTGCAGGGAAGAGGGCGAGGAAACCAGCAGGAGTAAAGGTACAGGTGTGATGCTGTGACAGCATGGGGACAGAATCACAAAGGTACGAGTCTGCACAGCCTGACCTCTCCATAACAGCTCCCCAGCGTGAAAAGTGCCTTTTAGAGAGGGAAGGGTTGAGAAAAGGAGAAAACACCCCTGCTAAGGCTTGCTGACTAGACGGCCTTGTCCCACGGGGGACCAGACAAGTCAAGCGATGTGCCAGTCATTTCTGCACTGCAAATTTTCTGCTGCCCCCTTCTTTTCTTCCACTCCTGCAAGTGCTCCCAGAGGTTGGTGTGGGCACAATTCCCCTCTCCCCAGCAGAGTTTGAACTGGCCACAGGCTTGTTGTCACTGTGCCCCATGGGGCGAGGAGACCCCCCGTCTGCTCTTGCCGCACAGCACGGAGATGCTCGTGCTGATCCTGGTGCCTTCCCCCGTACTGGTGGGTACTTGCACTACTGCAAAACCAGCTACCTCCTCCGTGGCCCTCAGCATCTACCCTGTGCGCGGTGCCTCCTCGTGCCTCCCACCTCTCCGAGAGCTGTTTACACCACGGCGTTGGCCTCAGCGCTGTAACCCCACATGGCCGGGGTGGCGTGGGCTGCGAGTGCACCTCCACCTCCTGCATACTAGACAATAAACACTTGGGAACAACTCGCCTCCGTGTCCTGGGGAAAGGTTTGGGGATTGCGTTGGGCTGAATGCGGGCAGAAAGGCCAGGGCTGCAGCAAGGGGTGAGGGGGCAAGGGGGGCAGGTTCAGCCGCTGCAGGGGAGCTCGGGGCTTCCTGGGCTTGCGGAGGCTGTCGCAGGGCTTGGAGACGCGAGTCCTGGACAGGGAGAGGCCGTTAGGGTCACTCGGCTGCCGGGGGGAGAAGCGGGGCTGCCCAAGGGCTCCGCTCGGGCGGGCCCTGCGGCTGAACCGCGTCCCCGAGGGGAGCGGAGGGCGACGCCGCCCGCGGGGTGACGGCCCAGGCCGGAGCCGCCCGCGCCGCGGCGGGAGGGTCCTCGGTCCCACTGGCCAAAAAGCGCCCAAGTCCTCGGTCACGGAGGCCTCGGTGGTCCCGTCGAGGCAGAAGAACCAGCTCCGCAGCAGGACACAGCACAGTGACATCCATTGGCGAAAACAGTCCCTAGCTCGGGACCTCGGGGCTCTCCATCCGAGTCCGTTTTTGTATCTTCACTGTCCGTCATCCGGAATTTCAGAAATTCGGTCTATCGACTTAAGGAGATCGGCAACAAGCTGCAGGGATTCTGCTCCAGAGACCAACTGCCTGCAGTGTGCGAGAAACACGGGGTTAGTTTTACCCTTAGGGAAAAGCCAAAGCACTTTGCGCACGGCAGTGCACGGGCGCTGTTCTGATACGCTGTTTTTCCAGCAGTTTCAACTTGACTTGAAAGTCAAGTGTGAACTTGAAAAGCCAAAGCAGTGCCAACCTGACTGCTTAAAGGGGGAAAAACTACTACTACTACTACAAAGTTTACATTAAGTAAAAAACAAGCAAATAAACACACCTAAGACATCTCAAGTATTTCTAAAAGACACAGTTGTCTAAATTGTGAGGCTAATATGCAGATAAGGAACAAGAAGCGCTAACTGATCTGGCATGCGGAATACAAGACCCTAAATTTCAATTCTGCAAATAAGAATCACTGAAAAAGTTCAAAGCTGCCCTTTGCCTTAGTATGTAGAGAAGCATCTGGGCAGAGTGGCATGAGGCTTTTAAAATATCTTACTTTATTGAAGACTGAGAGCTTGTTATAACCGTGAGGAGGTTCTGTAGGGCAATATCTGCGTTTCGTTTCATTATGGCCAAACTAGCAGACTGGCCTGACCTCAGCGCTTCATTCTCTGTCTTGTAATTTTTCAGCTGAGCCTTGACAAAGGAAAAAAAAAAAAAAAAAAAAAAAACCATTATCAACAAAAAAACACTTTACATGAAAATAACAATAAAACCCCTTCCATTACACACTTCACAGTCTTAAGTAGGGCACTAATGGGCAAGATAGAGCAGAGTAGAGCAACTAATGGGCAGATACCTAACAAAATTCCTCCCCAGTGTTTTGGCGCTACATTTCAAGACCGATGTTATCAGTCAAGCACATTCAATAAGGCCTAAGGAACAGTTTCACACCTGTAGTAAGGCATTTTCCTGCTTCAGTTTTGTAGCACTGTTCTCCGCTTTAACAGCCCGTTTCTGAAACAGAAAAAAATATATATATATTTATAATCATAACACTGATTTGAGGTTTGAGGCAATTTAAGGAACATAGGAAGGGACAACTCCAACACATAGCTTGAAGTGACAAGATTTGTGTTTAGCAAACACCTACAGTCATCAGCTGGAGATTCTGTTCCACGTGCTGCACCATTGCTTCTAGATCTTGAGCTTCTTTTTCTTTAATTTTATTTTCCTCAAGCTTTCTTTCAAGTTTTCTCATCCTTAAAAAAAGGGGAGACAAAATACAATCAGCACTTGTAACACCAAATCCCGTCAAAATAAAATCGAGAAAGGGATGAAATAGCCCCTTCGTCCACGTTATATGAAAATGAAGTCTTCCCATAGAAGTAAACTTCTAGGCTGTGGCTTGAGGGATTTCTTTGCTCAACATCCACTTATGATAAAGGGATTATAGAGCTGAACCCAGAAGGGCTGTATAGAGAACATATATATTCACAATCAGTCTAGGCAAGGTTGTGTTCTGAATCAGTCACCCCTCACTATGAACACAGCAGCTGCCTTATTGCTAGCAGCAGCACAAAGAGGGTTCAGTTGGGAACTTAAATTCAACCTCAGATCAGTCTCTGGATTGTTTCACCTCAGGAAAACCTCCTGGTATCACACTGCTCAGCAGTAGCAACAACAAATACTTTCTTGCTTCAAAAGAGAATAATAAAGATTTGCTACTTTCTTAATCTGAAGTTTTGTGAAAGGTTTCCTCTCAAGCCCTATTCACATTCACTCTAACCACACAAAATGAAGTGCAAGCCACTAAATGTGCTGAGCAAATGCCAGCGTGTTACTTATTCCCCGAGTGTCTTTCTACAAGAAAATCAGGTTTCTAGGAATCAAGCTTCCAAATAGAATAGATTTCAACTACGTTTTTCTTTTTTTTAAAGTTGCCAACTCCCTCCAGTGAGCACCTCTTCTAAGAGAACTTATTTATGCGGCTACTTTCCCCCGCGCTGCAGCTTACGCACTTGTCTGCTTGCGCTTCAGCCAGAATCTGCAGCTTGCTGACCCTGCTTCTCAAGCTGGCGTTCTCCTCTTGCAGCTACAAAAGCAAATAACCATCGTTGGGAGCGAGGTCGCGCTTTCACTGCGCTTCTGCGCCCGCGCAGCCCCAGGAAGCACACGAGCGTGCCGCTTTCCGAACCCAAAGGCTGGAAACCTTGCGCTGTTACGCACCAGCCTAATTCCACACCCAGCTTTCCCCTCCTGGAAGCCGTTCGGCTCCGGCTCACCGCGCGGGGCACGGACACCCAGTCCCACGCAGCGTGTGGCCACGCAGCGCGGCCGCACGGGCCGAGGGCGGGAGGCGGCCGCCCCGGGAAGCAACGGGAGGCCCCGGGGGGGCTCGGGGCGGCCCTCGCGGCCGGGACGCACCTCCTCGTAGCTGGGCGCGCGCAGCTGCGCCCGCTCCACGGCCGAGGGCCGGTAGCTCCCGCTCCACGCTCCGTCCTCGTCGTCGTCGTCGTCGTCCGGTGGCGCCGGGACACAGGGGCCGAGGCGGGGCCGCGCCGGCCCGGGCAGTACCTGGAGGCCGGCGGTCTCCCCGCCGCTGCGGGCCTTGCTGCGCACGAACTCGCGGAAGGAGAAGGGGTTGGGCTCGGCCGGTGCCGGTCCCAGTCCTGATCCCGGTCCCGGTCCCGGTCCCGGTGCCGGTCCCAGTCCTGATCCCAATCCCGGTTCTCCCGGTCCCGCCGCCGCCATCGCCGCGGCCTCTCACAGGGGGCGTGGCCTCGCCTCCGCGCCCGCCAGGGGTCGCGCGCCCCGCGGCGCCGCTGCCCTGCGGCCCTCCCCGCCCTCCCGCGGGCGCCGCCTTGGTGCTTCCCGCCGGGGCATGGTCCTCGTGGGGGGACATCGCACGTTGTTTCTAATTTCAGCTTTATTCCCCACCGCTGGTGCCCCTGCGCCTTTCTCTGCGGTCTGAAAAGCGGGTTTTCTTGCTAGGTGTTTACAGGTGCCCTTGGATAGCACCAGCAGGCTGGGCACCTCTGGTCCCTTGGAAGCTTTTCCCTCTGCTCAGTTATCCAAGAACCCCCCTTGCTGGTGCCAGGGACATGGCCTCTTAGTTATCACCTGAAATTCTTCATGGTACCTGCAGGTTTTTCTCAGTGTAATTTTATATCGACTTCTCGATCACTGGTGCAAGTCGATAGCGGAGAGCAGTGTCAGTGCCCCTGCGCTCCTGTTAGAGAACCGTGTTACGTGGCTGCTTTGGGAGATGCGTGCAGCTCTGCTACCCTCAGAAACGGGTGTTAGATGTACTGTGCAGTTCCCATTTTGCAATCCAAATGGCACTCGCTGCAAGTGAAGCATTTTGCAAAGCCTCCATTCACTGCATTTACACTGTTACTGTGTCAGGGAAACCCGTGCTCCTGCTGGTAAGAGTGACATTCCCACAGTGCCCGCGTTCTTCCGGCCTCCGAGTTTCCTCAATATTCAGTTTATTACATACCAACACCAGAAGACCAATATTCTTCAGTATCTTGTTCACTCCTCCAGGACACGTGTGCTTTTGTTGTAAGTATCTCTCCTAAACGCTGATCGTTCTTTAAGATTACTTAAGAATTGCAGAGTACATTGCTTCCTAAAAGAGAAGAAAAACATTTATAGACTTCTGACTGTTTGGATTGTTGTTAATGTTTTTCCCATCTACTTCTTGGCCTATAACATTATAAAGATTTCTTGTGTTCCTTATGGACTTTAAAAGCTCCCTTTTATTATCCTTAACCTTGCCAATGCAGATATTTTTTTTCCATTTCCTGTGTCTTTTTTTTTTTTTTTTTTTGTTCTTTAAAGCTTCTCAAATATGCTCTTCACTATTTATTTCCCCTTTCTTCCATTTGTTAACACTGTTATTTTTGATTGCTGGTTTTCACTCATTGTGCCTGAGTCAGGATGGGATTTTAGCCCTTTTCTCTCCTGAATTCTCGGGTCTCGCACTGTGGACTGTGTGAACACCTCCTGCCACCCTCCGAGGACAAAGCCAGGACATGAGTCTGCCTTTCCCAAGGGGTGGCAGTGCCATGAGCAGTGTTCGGGCGTTTCTCCTGAGCAGGGTCGATGCCAGGATGGAAATCTCTGAGCTTGAATTTTCTCCTTTCCTCCCTTCCGGAGAGGACAAGTCTCGGCCCACAGGGCACGGCTGGCCTGGGCTGAGCAGCCACAAAAGGCCCCTTTCTGCCCTGGAGAGCCCAGGTCCCGCTTGCTGCCGTGGGACA
Organism: Crypturellus tataupa; assembly: GCA_034781795.1. Taxonomy (NCBI): domain Eukaryota; kingdom Metazoa; phylum Chordata; class Aves; order Tinamiformes; family Tinamidae; genus Crypturellus; species Crypturellus tataupa. The sequence continues at coordinate 536,263 of JAWLRI010001085.1, forward strand.
CCCTGTGCTTTGAAGGACTCGGCCTCCTGCCGGATTGTGCTCCATGGAGGGAGCGACACAAGCAGCCGCGCCGTGCGGGAATGCTCAGAACCCAAACTGCAGCCCTAAATGCCGCTTGTGGGAAGTTGCTGCTTCCTTGCTTGGGAGAAGGAGAGAGGCCGGGGCTGTGACTCACCCGTGAGTCAGGGCAGCGCCGCGCTCCCGCGCAGCCCTCGCCGCCCCGTCGCAGCCTCCCCGCGGCTCCCGTGCAGTAAAAGCTGCTGCTGCTGCTCCTCAGTCGTGCGCCCGAACTCGTCGCGGCCCTAAACCTCTTCCCTGCCCGCTTCCACCGCCCGCACTGTCCAGCTGGTTGCCTCTGTGCACGGTCACGTCCCCTCGGGTGATTTCAGAGCTTCCCTTCAGGCTGGATACAGGAGGCGTAAGCTCCTGCTTTGCGGCGATGGAGAGATCTAGTAACCTATCAAACCAGAAGGAAAACGCTCGGAGCCAGCAGGAATTGCCTGCGGGGAGAGGCACAGGATGAGGACATGATCTAGATGCCTGGCCCTGTTGTGATGACCTTCCTCTAGTGCAAGAAATTGTGGCCACTTTGCCAGATACTATTTGGCCTGGACCAGCATTGAAAAAATGTCACTTGGCACAAGCACATTCCCTTCTGCCTTGTCCGACAGCCCCCGGCTTTGAGCGCGCGCTCCGTCCGCTGCCTCCTGCTGCCGCCTTGTCTGTGGCTGCAGCTCGCGCCAGGGTCTCGGTGCTGCTTCCACAGGGGACGTGATGTCACCCGAAGGGAACTCGGCCGTGTAGGCCACGAGGACACGGCGAAAGCAAGTGACACAGGGACACGCGCGCGGCCTGACCACGGTATCCTCGTGCAGGGCGACCTCCGCGGAAGCTCTCTGCTTGGTGGGATCAAATGTTTCCTTTGAGTTTGGACAAGGCCATCAATTTTACCCACGCAGTATTTACATACAGACTGGCAGCTGGGCCATAGGTCTGGCTATGGTTACATCCAGTGTTAGGCAAAAATATCACACTGTCCTACTTGTTAGCCAAACATTTCCACTAATAGCTAAGCTAATTTTATCCTTTTCTTAACGGTGGCTGACAGTGATTCCGGCAGCCTCTCGGCCTGTCTGGGAGGACGACCAGTAGCACAGTGCCCAGACGATGAAAAACTGGCATCATATTTTCCTGGCCAGAAGGAAAAGCCCATCATCCACACATCACAGTGGAATCTGTCTTAGCACTTTTTTTTTCCCTGTGTAGATCTGAAACAAAGAAGCCAGTTAAGTGAGTTTATCACACGGAGTGAAGTAGGGATGAACTTGTCTCTGAAAGAGTCAACTGAGACTGTAACTTTTAGCAATAGCACTGCATTAGGAACTGGGATATGTATTACTCTGCTATTTTGCTCCTCTATTTCAGCTCATATATTTATCAATATTTTCTCTCTGAGTCCTCAACTTGTGTGTTCTTCTCCCCTGACTTCAGATATATCGCTCTTGAGGTTGAATTGTTCTCACAAGGCTTCATGTGAGTTATTTCGCCTAAGCAAATATCTAAGGCTCCTTTTCTGTTTGCTGGGTGGCCATGGGATGGGTACATTTGGTAGCTGATTTCAGTCATATATCTTAGGCACATCTATTGGAGAACTCCGCTCTTACTATATTACATTGCTGTATAATGATGGCAGACAGAAGATGTCGATGGGACAAGGTGAAACTCTGGACTCTTTGTTCAAAAGATTAGATTAGGTTAGATTAGACTAGACCCTTCTGGGTTTCATTTGGTTGTTACTGAAATGTTGAAGATAGATACTTCAAAATTCTTTTTATTAGTAGGACTGTAAGGAGTAGAGTAGCCAGTGTGAAAACACAGACTCCTGTAATTTAAAACCCAAACCAGGGACATGGAGAAGAATTGATAAGGAGACTAAAACAGCAAAATATCACTCTGACCAATTCAAAATGCAAGACACTTTCCATTAGCATCTTGGTAATGCAGTGCTCAAACTCATTTAAAACCAGGTAAGCCATAGCATCAGTTCCCACTTCCACCAAGATGCAGATTAATGTATAGTGTTTGCTTGATTTAGGTTTAACCAGTATCAGCCAGCAAAGAGCATTCTTAACCATTAAGATAATCTGCCCCTTATTTAATGGACTAACACAGTATTCAAAGTGTTTTTCTAGTGGTAGAAGCAATTCTTTTTTTGAGAGAGTTTTGAATGCTCAGTATTGTTCTGTCAGATGTGGGCAGAAGCAAGTTTACTCTGATTCAAATGAAAACAATGAACAAGAATTTGGAAAATAATGAACTCTTGACACAAAAGTAGGATTAACCAGGCTGAATCTTAATTAACTCTTTGATTGCAAGTTTGCAGTATTTCTAGCTACCAGGACCTTGGAGGAGCCTTTTCCGTGTGTGAGGATGTCTAAGTGCAAAGAGCAGGACAGAGCTCAGGAAACTCACATTTTTCCCAATTCTGTCACTAGCTTGTGACTTGAAAGTGTCACCTTTATGCCTCAATTTCTGCACTTTTTCTTCTTTATAAAATGTGGATAATGGCCAAAAGGCCTTTGCTCTGAGATCTATAAATGCAATATTCCATATAACAGCAGGGTATGAAATCTGATTTCTGATGTAGTAAAGTCCAGAGGACTTTGCTTGTAATTTTACCATCAGAATCATAACCTCTGTCTGAGGTTAGTCTTGGCATAGAGTCTGGGGCACAGGTGAGGCAGTCTTCTCTTCCACCATGACCGAAGCTTTTCAGCCTGGCAAAATTCAGTCCCTTCTTCAGTTTTGACTTTTTTTTTTTTCCTTTCTTGCCCAGTTGAAGTTTAAGCAGCTTCTACTACTGATTAGGAACATCAAACTGCCTATTCATAGCGTCTGGTTCACAGTCTGTGGTGGTCACTTCCTTCAGCTGGATGCTGAGCTCTGCGGATGGACAAAAGCACAATTCCCGTCCGCAGAAGCTGGAAGCTTTTTGAACAGGGTGTTTCATGCTCACTGGCAGGCTTGGGTCACAGTAAGAAGGTGTGTTCTGTAAACTTGACTTGTCTTGGCAAGACTGCCTCTTTCTGTATCATTGTAGCTGCGTATTAGTAAGTGAAGCTGGACTTTGCATTCCCCTCCCTTCCTTTCCTGTTCTCCCTGGCCTGTTGCCGGTGGTGAACACAACACCAGCAGCCACATCTTACTTTTGTTCTTGCAACTCATGTTGCTCAGATACAAAAACACTCGCATTGAGTAATTTGACTTCATCTCTCTTGTCCCTTGCTGCATTAGTAACTTTGTCTCGCTATCTTCACAGATAAAAAAAATAAGTAGAAATGGAGGAAAAGGGTTCTGGTCCTGGATAAGATGCTGCTCATTGGTGAAGGTGAGTCCCGCCACAATGCAGTTTTCTTTTTCCCAGTGTGGACATGGCATGGATGGACCGTCCTTATCTCTCTCCTCCCATCCAGTTTTAATTGTGCTACCTGTCTTGAGCCTGCTACTGCTGATGACCATCTTAGTCAGCTGGGATCTCTGCAGTCTCAGCTAGGAAGGCCTCTGAGTGCTCCACGTAGGCTTAGGGAAACATGTGGCTAAACCTAGAGGTTTCTGAAGAAAAGGCAACTGAATGCACTGGTTTCACAAGGAGCAAAACTTGGAAGTTCTTAAATTCTCTTTAATCCAGGGTGCCTGGTGTTGACTCAGAACCATCTCAGGGTTAATAAGGCTTTTCTGAGCAAAACTCCTTCTGAAGAATTCAAAGGCCAGCTTGTGAGGAAAAAAATATGTAGGGAAGTCTGCCTCATATGCAGTAGCTCTTCATTAAAACACCCGGAAGAGATGTTGGAGGCCGAGTTTAAATCTTCTTCACAGACCTTGTTCCTAGGCACATCCAGCTGGTGAGAGGTGGTGACCAGGGCCAGCTGTTCCATCAATGAGTATCACAAAGTAAGGCTGAACTGAGGATGCTCTTGCTCCAGTGTTTTAACTACAGGATGGAAAGGTTCTGTGTTTCACTTTTTGATTTCAGGAATAGGTGACTATTTATGCAAAGTACAATTGCAAAAAAACGGCAAGAGTCTCAAGCAGGACATCAACTGGAGCATTCTTGTGGGAGTGAGACAGTTGAACCCAAACCCTAATGTCTGTTAGTTAGAAGAAAGACTAAAATCCCAGTCTCCTAGCAGGTAATACTAACATTAAGAGAGAGAACAAACTGAGCTTGGATTGAGTACCTGCATGGAAGAGAAGATTCATGGCTACAAATATTAAACATAGATAGATGTTTTAATACTTTTGGGAGAGCAGTGCCTAAATGTCTTGTTTTGTCATTGTTACTGTTTACCTTAAGACAGTTCACATTTCAGGTACTGACTTCAGTACCTTACTGACTTCAATACTAACTCAATGACTTCAGTTCTTCTACTGCATTGTCTAGGGAGCCATGGTACCTAACCAGAGATCTTTAATTTTCCTGAATGGAGAAAGATCTAAACAAGAGACATTACAACACTGAAACTGAGCATGTACTGTAAACATCACCTGATGAAGCATAGGATCAGGGACTGGAGCATATATCAATATGACAATCATTGCAGAGCCATAAAGAAGTTACTGCCACCTCCCAAGAGATTTAAGTCAGTCAGTGTGAGTAACTGGTAGCAGTTACACAACAGAATAGATGATCTGAGTAGAGCTTGAAAAGTCAGTCTCTTCTCTTCTTTTAAACTATTTGCGACCTCCGAGGTCTCCCAGGTCTGCTTTCCAGAGACCTAGTGCTTTGTATGTGCAATTCAATCTGAGATCCCAACCAACCACCCAGTTCTTTAAAGCAGTGTTTTAAGGCCAGGATTTCCTTCTGTCCTTTGGTCAGTTACTTTATCTAAAAGCACAACTTTCCTTGTTTTTTAAAGGTAATGATCTGTAGTGCCTATAGTGCAGAAGCAACTCTGTAAACTGTAACGGCAGAAGCAGTGTTATACACACAAGGCAGTGGAGGGATCCGGGCGTTGCTGATAGGTCGTCTCTGTTGTGTTGCCGTGTTCAGCTTTCTCCCCAGGCAGTAGTGGCCAGAAGAAGCACAGTAGTAACATATGTGAAAAATATCCTATGACACAAATGCCTAGCAGGAGCCTCAACATGTATTTCAGTATTAAGGTCACGGCTGGAAAGGAGCATGGAGAAGACTACTCGCTCTTCCCTAGAACAGCCAACGCATTTGATTTTACAAGAGCACTAAATACCAGTGATTGCAGGAACATGTCAGGGCCTGTCCAATGTTTATCTGACCAACTGTCAACACCTTGGGCTCACTCTATAGCCAATGCAGAGATATAGGCACTTCTTGAGGATGTCATCTCATCCTCCTGTGGCCTCCAAGGATGACACAAATCCCACTCTTTATAGCCTCCGAGAAGTGCCTTTTTGTCTGTTTATGCTATAAAGAGTTACAAGGCCCAGTGCTGGCATCTGTGTATAGCGCTGTGGAGGCTGGTGCCACCACGGCCTGGCTTTGCAGAACATGAGAGCTGGGGACAGCGGTAACTGTGCCCTGTCTGCCACACAGGGCTCCCCAGTGACCTCAGCAAACCCTTAATCCAGAATATCTCACTCCTCCTCCCGCTCCTGAGTTCCAAAATATTGCTGCCTTAGCAGAGACAGGCAGGCCTGGGTGCGGTTGGTCTCTTGCCGCTGATGAAAGCGGTGGGCCCCGCCAGCAGGTTTAGCTTTCTCAGGAGTTCCAGCTTTCGCACTGCCTCTTCTGAGATGAAGTAATCCTAACAAGTCTGTGCTTCTAACTTTGTTCCCACCCATTGGCCTTTTGTCAGTGTGAGCTCTAAGGAGCTTTCTCATGTTTTGGTTTTATGCAGCACCTAGTGCAGCAAAGTCCCACCATTGGCTGAACCACATGAGGCTTTTGAAAAACAGAATATTAACAAACAAATAGAAATGAACAGTAAGCAGTAGTATCTAGGAGAAAAGCACACAAGTGATTGACTTTCCTCTTTAAGGTGTGAAGAAACTATTGTGGCTATGATAAATTGATGAACTGTAAAACAAGGACCATAATATTTGACCTGAAGCATCTGTTTTTATATTGTAGTCAATAACTTCTGTTAAAAAGCATCATCCCTTACATTCTGAGTTAATTTTAATTAATGAAAGTGTTGGAGCTTTCAGCACATCCCTAAATAAATCCTTATAATAGGTAATTACTTGCATGATTAAAACTGTTGCCTTGTTCTGCTCATATAAATCTACCCAACTTAGGCTGTCAAACACAGCATCTTTGTTATGCTTGTTTCTAACAGCCGGAAGTTTAACAGAAATATCCTGAGTCTTAAGTCTGTGATAAAGTGCCAAAGAATGAAGCCTCTGAGTTTTATTAATTTTATTCAGTATTTATACAGTACATTTATACTTCCTGGCTTCCAAGGCTGCTGTCAGGATCAGGCTCCCACTGAACAAGCTTCCATACAAGCCCACGAGAGCTGCTGCCCATCCTAAAGGTGTTCTAGGCCAGAGAACAGCATGGATACCTCACCATTCCCTATCTTCACTCTCTTCCTATGACTGGGCACCACAGGTGACAACTCCCATCATTTTATGTCACCATCTATTCTTCATCCTGCCTGTCTCTGTTCTGGTTTCAGCCACGGCAGCACTGAAAGGTGTCCCCTGGCTGCTGTGCTCAGGGTGAGGGTATGGGAACAAGGAAACCAGCATGCCTGGCACTAATCCGTAAGGGATTAATGGGTGCTCCTTGTCCACTTTTCCTGTAAGCACCACAGCCAAGGTGGGAGCAGCGCTGGAGGCCACGAGGCATTTTCTCCAGGATGAGGAGTGGCATAGGGAAAGCATGAAGATGCCTCCTCCCCATCCCAAATCTCCTAGTTTGAGCATAAAAATATTTTCACTTCTCCTTTTCTCCCTTGCTCAACACTGGGCTCTTTTCCCAGATTGGATTTTTAAGCTACTTTTGAAGGAACTCTTTCCCCTAGAGGCAGGAGATGAGCTCTCTGACATGCACTGGCATGTACACCAGGACTCTCCTCTTCCAAGCCAAATTTTGGCAGTGGTATCTCCAGTGAATTAAGCGAGTCTGCTCCAGTGGGACTTCTTTTGCTTGGGATTGCTTCCTTCTTCCCTTTCTTCTCAGAAGAACGAGACAATAACGCACAGAACTGCAGTCCTGCCGAGAGTTCACAGCAAGAGACGGGAGGTCAGGCCTGGAAAAATATTTAGGGTCAAGTATGCTTTGGATAGACTAGATTAGAGGGGTTTGGCATGTTGGGAGGAAGAAGCTATTTGTAGCAATTCCAGTGTTGCCCATGTGAGTGGAGGGCTGGGCCTGAAGCACAGTGTGGGAAAGCAGGCAAACGAGCCCAGCAGCTCCTTGCTGCTGCAGCGTTTCAATACTGACACGTTTTTCAGGTTTGTTTCACACAAGGTTTTGGGGAAGTGTTCTCATCTTTGAAACATTTTTTTAGGGACTTGTGGGGAAGAAAAGGCCTAGTTGTCTTAATCAGATCAATGAAAATCTCCTTTCATCATCCTTTCCCTCATTTTCTCCCTCATGAGTCTCCCTCATTTTTTTTCTGATTTTCTCATTATAGAAGCAAAGGTCTCTCCTCACTTCTCTCTCATCTCTTCACTTGACCCATCACATTACATCTCCTGGGTTTCCTCACATCTCTCCTTACTTCTTCCCCTCTTAACCTTTCTTTAGTACCTCTTATTTTTATCGCAGACCCCTTAGGGTTTTTTCCCTAATCACCTCCTTTTTCTCTATCAATCATGCTTTCTAGATACTTCCTTGTTCTTTCTCCAGTCTCCGTCTTTAAGTTTTTTTAACCCATGTTCCTTATCTCTGTCATACCTTGCAAATGCTGTGTACCTGCCATCCATGGTGCACAGACTTTCCTGTGACTGCTGCTGAGGGGTCACTTTTATCACCTATCCCTTTGACCACATCTCCAGCCTCTTCACAGTCTCCAAGGGCTTCCCCTTTCTGGTTACATCAAGCATCAGGCGTCAGCCATCTTCACAGCCAGCCACAGGGTTTGTGGCGTCAGTGCTGTGGTGGAGGCAGCCTCAGGGCCACACTGACAGGCCCCATCTCTCACAGCCCACTTCCAACCCCATGGGCCCTTCTTGTCTCACACAAACAGCGCTACGTGTGTCAAAGGCCATTCTTTGATATCTGATCTTCATACTCCATTTTGCTCTAATGCCCATGAAGGTGCCTGGTGGCAGATAAGATGTGGGGGCACTGAGTTTTCAGAAGCTCTGATGTGCTTCCTCTCACTGTTGTTCGGCTCCTCTGCAGCCCTGGGCCAACGGGATAACCTCCCTAGGGCAAGGCAGTGGTGGCTTTTATCTGCCCAGTGCAGAGTCCCACACCATGGTGGTGATAGCCAATTGTTTTGGCAACAAGAACAGGAGAACATGTAACAGTTCCATGCTTAAGGATCACAACAGCTTATATTACAAAGAAACAGCCCTCACAAACTCTGGGTTTTCTCCTCAAAAGGGTCTTAGCTTTGAGAGAAAATGGAAGTGGGGAGCAAAGGACTGTGGCTTCATGCCAGCTTTCCTGGGACATGAGAGGTAGAGGCTGCTTCAAGCTGAGTGGAGGGCTGCCCACTTGCTGGGTAAAGCCTCAGGAGGGAGGTTGGAGACATTGCAACCTTGTGGCAGCCATGCCCGTCTTGGGACACCTCCTGTTACCTTTACCTCGGTACCTTGCCTAACCTGGAATAATGTATTTCACTCATATTGAGTGAAATATTGTGGAGGAGGTTGCCAGACCGAGGTTCTCCTTGGGAGCAGGGCTTACAACACTCAGGAGAACATTTTCTTCTGCTGCTGGGACAGTTGCAAGGCTGGGATAAGATCAGCATCTAGTTGCTCAGGTTTAGCTTCAGTTCTTCATTTTCCAGGAGCCTTTTTACATGCAGGAAAATGGCATTTTTGAGCTGCTGTATTCAGGTCAGGCTGTGTCTGCATTCTCATTTCCATCAACTTTCCTGAATGTGACTAACTTTTTCTGTCAGTGCTAGGTGACCAAGCATCTGTCTGAAAACAAAACAAGAGCACTCACCACGTTTCCTGCTGCTCCCTAGTGCGTCCAGGCTGCCGCAGGCTCCCCAGCTGATAACATCCTATTAAAAGGTGTTGACGTATTTCCTTGCTTGGGACTTCTAGGAGTCATCTCTGCATAAAGTCTTAGAGCTCAGTCTATTTTTAGCTCTTTTACAGGCTCCCCCGGCCAGTCATTTGAACTGCTGTCTGTCCCATTTCTTCATTTGCTGTATAGACTACTCCTTCCCCAGTCTGCAGAGCCCTTGGAGGTTCCTGGAAATCACAGTAACAGGGAAACAGTGTTGTCTGAAAGGGACCTGGACCTTACTGGCACCTGGGGTTTGTTAAGATGAGGGAAGGAAGTTATTGACAGTACATCTGATCACATCTAACTGCCTGGGTGGAAAGTCATATATTTTTCTTGTCTCTGTGGAAATGCTCTGTAGTCTCCTCTTTGTCCCCACTGTTAAGAAAGTGCTAATTCCTCCAGTCACTCAAGCAAATACAGTCTTTTAGCTAGTCGTAGCCTATGTGGTATAAGCAGCTATTCCCTGAGCAGATAATACCTCTGATGATCATTTCCACAGAGGAGTGGTTTCATTCCCTTTAAGGATATTTATTTGACAGTTCTGTATGTTTGGCTAAACATTCAGAGCTGTGTGCCGATTAGGAGTGTGTGATTGATTAGGGATATGTGATATATGTCTATATATGAGAGAGAAAGATCTAGGTATATGTCTAGATACATGATATGTGTCTGTCTTTCTCTGTCTCTTGCTAATCTCTTCTGAGCGTGACTTGCCAAGGTGAGGCATTAATGCTCTGCAGGAGGATTTTGGATACCCTGTACAGCCTGTGCAAAGAGATGGGAGGAAAATGCTTTCCCCAGACTCCCGTGAAGCCCGTGGCTGGTAGGAATAGTGGAGACAGAGCTGCCACAAAGGGGCCAATCTCCTGCTCCCTCTCGCCCTCTTTCTCCATCTCTCTTGGCCCCGCTTGTGGCTGGAGGGGGCAGCGAGCACCTTCCCCTGGCTGGTGGATCTGACCTTGCAGCATCCTCCTGGCAGCCCCGCAAAAACTTCTGGCTGCGTCAGCCGAAGCGCGCGGCACTTTGCTGCAATGCAGCACGCCGCCCGTGCCGCGCGGGGCTCCGCGGAGGCCGCTCGGCTCCAGACCCGCACGGCTGTGCAGCTGCCTCCTCCCCTTGCCTGATTCCGGCTGGCTCGGCGCTATCCCCGCGGGGCAGCGGCGGGAGCAGCGTGTGTCAGCGCAGCCCGCGCACGCTGGGGTTCCCGACGCGCCGCCCGCCCGCAGGCAGCGCCCGCTGCCCCACGGGGACGGCGGTTTCACGTTTCGTTTCCCTGGAACGCTACGCCCGCATTCCAGGCGCTCTCTGCTTCGCTGCCGCACGGGCTTGCGGCGCAGGGCCCTTGCCGAACCCCGCCGAGACGCAGAGGGCTTCCCTCAGCCCGAGGGAGAGGACCATGAAGACGTCAGTTTTCTTTTTGCTTTGCCTCTCGGTTTTCCCAGGCTTTTCCCAAGGCAGAGTTGTTGGAGAGGATGAAACTGGTTTTGCGGAGTGTAACGTGTTCTTCTCAGGACAAGTCCCACCAGAAGGATTTTCCGAGCCGTTCCACGTGAAAATCTGTCAGCAGTACAACAAAAAGCCACGGTTTGCCACCCTCTACAGCACTAAGGACAAAATTCCTCTTTATTCAGCTTTTAAGTATACAAAACCAGCCCAAAGTGAAGAGGAGGACTGGCTGGTCGAACCGCAGGTAAGTCAGCCTTTCCTTTGCTGTAAACCTTATATTCCTTGAGAACATTTCCTCTGGGGTGAAGATATTCGCTGGGGATGGGGTTTTGTAACGGAGTCAAGAGCTTTGTGGCACCTCTTTTAATATTAATTTACTACAACCAGCTTATTTTTGTGCGTGGAAATGATCAAATAGTTCCCTGTCCCATGGAGCTTATATTGGAAAGTGAGAGGGTCCTGCATGTGCTATGGAATGAGAGGGGAAAAGAAAAATCATGTTTTACCCCGTAGGATGTGTTTGTCTTGCTTGGGTAGCTGTCACAGTCAGGGATAACAGGGTTAAACATTTCAGTGTCGAGCTGAAGTTTGCTCGGTTGCCAGCGTGATTGCAGTGTTGATAGGAGCTCTTTAGCTTCACTGCACAGAAATAAAACATACGTTTGTGGCTCACCAAGTTGGCATGGCAGCTTTTTGTTGTGTCCCTCTGTCACAGATAGGGAAGTGAATTACTGTGTCCTGGAATAGAAAAGTCAGAATTGTGCAGTACGAAGAGAACGTCACTACAGCCTCAGTGACATGTTTAACCGGGTCCTCTAGGCTGTTGTATTTAAAGGCAAACCTTAAAAATTGCTTGTGTTTTAGGAGAAGCAGCACACTTTCCCTGAGATTTTTTCAACATTGCAGCTATTTCAGCAGCAAGCATGGAGAATAGAGTAGCAAACGCTAAGCTACCCTTGTCTAGTCGGGGCAAGAGGAATGACAGTGCGTGAAGGTGCTCAGTCGGACCATAAACAGTCATGGTATTGGAAGAGCATGTGAGTGGGGCCCTCGTGCTAGGTGCTGTAAGTGCTCAGAATCAAAGCTCATCCTCGTCCCAAACGAATGGCTGCTGCTTGTTTTCCTATTGGGCCGATGAAATCCTAAGGCTTTAATGACCCCCTACAAGGTTGCAGACAGCGAAGGGCAAGGATCTAAGGCCCTGTCTTTACCTTAGACTATGTCCCTGCTCTCAGGGCTGGGATTTTAATTGCAGGGGTTCCTGGGGTCCTTTTGATCTGCTTTCCTTCCACTTTGCAGATGCCCATGAAGGCATCTGCCTGCTCTTTTTAAGCAGAGGGAAGCCGTTTTGAAGACTCTGTCATTATGAGGCACTGCAATACATTTTTAAAGCACAGAGCAGACCTAGGCAAGTGAACGTGTACTGCTGGCAGCAGAGACAGCGAGGCAGGGCAGCAGGGACAGGATCCGCTCCCACCCGTCTCAGCCACGGGCAGTCGTTGTCACCCGTGGGCACTTACCTGCTGGCCTCCCTGCAGCCCGACTCACCAGGCTGCTCCTGTGGCCATGCAGGCTCAAATCCCTCCTTTGCTCTTGGGGGTTCTCAAGGCCCCTCCAGAGCAGCTGCCCCGCACAGGTCTCCAACACCGGCCCCTGCCTCCTGCTTCTTTACACCTCACCCGGTGATGCCGCCGCGTTGCACCTGCCAACGCCGCAGCCACAGCTCTTGTATTTCCTGCTTCAGGAATCTATCTGAGCCCCAAAGTTACTGCTGGGCTCTACTCTTAGCTGCTCTGACTTGACTCTTGTGTAACCCTGTGGGTTGCTGTTTCACTAGAATCTGACTTAGGCCATCTTGAGCAGTGACAGTGTGAATAAACTGAGGAATTTGATACTTTTTCTCCCTGGGAGTAAGGTACTCTGACCTCTGCTAAACAAGAAAAGTCCCCTGGATTCTTTTTCCTCCTTCTCACTCTTGCTTGCTCATTTTGTTCTTTTTCCCTTACAAGCCTTAACTGACACCATTGTCCTGATCTGGAAGGATATACTCCAACCACATGCATTCAGGCAGGCAAGATACAGGTTTTGGCGAGGACCAGAGAGCTTTGGGCAAAATATGCTTCACCTGTGGAAATTCTTCCTAAGTATTTACCTTTGGCCACAAGGAAAGACCCCCGTACGGCAAGCCCAGAGGAAGCTATGTTGTGGATGGAGGATGTCTTTACCGAGCTGTGAGATTGAAAGCACCTCTGTCACATCAGGGGGCATCTTATTCAATGACATGACCATGCTGTGGTTTTCATTTTGTCAGCTACAGCATTTGCAGAAGTCCCCATCACCCCTTACAGAATTGCAGGTACCTCTGTGGTGACAGACAGCAGCTGTGGGGTTCAGTGGGGGAGCCGCAGCCCAAGGAAGAAAGTTAGGAGAAGCAATTTGGCAGAGGAATCTCTGCAACATAACCCAAAAAAGATATTTTCTAGAAATCTTCCTGTCTGAGACAGGCATAGTCAGGTACAAACAGGCACACTTGCACCGTGACACATGTTTGTGTACATCCACATGCATGGATTCAGCAATTAGAAGAAATCACTATAAAATGCTCTGTGCAGCCTGAGGAGTGACTAAGGGTTGTCACATGCTTTTTTGTAATAGATGGTGATGTAAGGGCAGTGCCTCCCTCCTTGCACGCCTGCCTCCTGAGGAATGCGCGTCTGAGGAACAACTGCCAAATGCAGCATAGAGGCAGTAATTGGATGGGAAATGAGAGGAATGTCATCACCACCCACTGCTGATTGGCAGCTGGAAACCGGGAATTAATTCAGCCACCAAGATTGTAAAAAATTAGAGAGCAACATGGGCAGTCCCATGAGGAGGGTGCTGATGTGGTGCCCAGGCTCAGGTTTGAAAACTTGCTGTGCCATAGATTTCATCAAGAGTCAAGAGCAAGTTACTTAGACGGGTTTCACCTCATCTGATGTCAGTCAGTTAAAAACTGTATTTATGTCTGTCTCTCTCTGTGCCTTAGAGAGGAAAGGAGAATTCTGGAGATGCTTTTTCTATCCTAAAATACAATAAGAAGGATGAATCTCCTTGTATTTTTTTTTACTTACTGACTGGCATCACCTAGATGACCAAGGTGGGCTTTGTGTCACCCTTTCCACTACATCTGAACCGCTCTTCTCATCTCTCTTCATAGTCAGTCAGAAGAAACAGGTACTTCTAAGGTACTTCCTATGTCAGAAACCTTAGTGGAAGATGCACCATGCCTAATCCCTGGGAAATGAAGCCCACACTAAGGCTGGAGGAAATATCTCCACTGCAATCAAAGATAGGAGTGAGCCTGAGGCAATAGGGAGGGAAATGCTGTGGAGCAGAATGCTGACATTTCCCTGGATCCTAATTACTGAGGTAGGGAAGGTGGGAGGTGACCATCCTGTGTTGTGAGATGAAGATACTTGACTGAAACTAGCTGGCAAATGTCTATATTCCTGCCCCAATTTTTCAGGCTGTCGCCTATAATGAGAACATGCCCTTAGTCCTCCACTGCCCCTTGTGTAAAATGGCAACCCTCACCATGCATTTTGCAAGGCTGAGCACATATATATTGTTAGATGCTGCTCATACAGGGATCTCGATATCTAATTTGTTCTTAAATCCACCCAAGTAAGGTGCTCATATGTCTGCTTGGATCTTGTTCTTAGCTGTTACAGGTTCTTTGGACAGGTAGATTTGTAGCTGACTCCATGAAAGCAGATGCAGTTTGCCTGTGCCACCAACCTAAAGTTTTCTGAGTAAGGAAAGGCAGATCAGATACAGTGACTGGACAGCTTGCCCTTGGGGATGTGTCAGAGAAGGCATGGAGAGCTCAATACCACGAGTTCCTGCAAAGCACGTTGCGAGTTATTCTAAACCATCAGCCCTTATGTCACGGCTGGTTTTGTTTTCTGATGTATGAACAAGGCGAGGCCACATTTTTCATATTCGTTTTTAATTGCACCCACACCATCCCAATGGTATGTGCAAAATCCTGCAGCTGAACAGGTAACTAGAGACATATTTACTTAATAGGCGTCTTAACGTTTGCATGCAGTGGCTCATAATCAGAGAAATTTAGGTTTATACTCTGTGCTGAATATAGTCTGGGAATCTCTGTGTTAAGGCAGAGATGACTAATCTCAGGTCTGCATCTTTTTGTGGTACAGCACTTCAAACTCCTTCTGTCATTTTTCTTTAATTTGTTGAGAAGGCTGCAGAACCCTGGAGCAGGAAAGAGGCTGCAGCACTGATCTGCAAAGGGAGCCAGGGTGGATAGGTGCCCTGAAATGACATTATGTTTAAAAGAAGCAGTTCCCAGACATGGCCAAGTGCCTGTGCCCCCTCCCATCTTGCATGTACTATATGATTAAATACACTGGGAGCATCCCCTGCTCCATGACACCGCACTGGCATTTCATCAGCAAAGGGAGAACAGGGAAGTCCAGGAAGGGGTTGTCATTTTAGGGAGTGTAACTCAACAAATCTGACCTTGTCAGACAGCTCAGTCCACAGGGAGAGGTTGGGGAGCTGGAGAAAGAGGGTGCAAAAATAAAGCAGAAATGTAGATTAAGTCTTTCTTAAGTGGTGCATTTAGAAAAATTAAAGACTTGTGCATCCACATGTAGAGTTGCTAACTTGGGTCAGACATGTGATCCTTTCAAGTCCTGTAGTGATATGCACCAGATCACAGAATCACAGAATCACAGGATGGTTGAGGTTGGAAGGGGCCTCTAGAGATCATCTAGTCCAACCCCCTGCTTCAGCAGGGACACCCAGAGCACGGGGCACAGGGTGGCATCCAGGCGGATTTGAAGATCTCCAGAGAAGGAGATTCCACAGCCTCTCTGGGCAGCCTGTGCCAGGGCTCTGTCACCCTCACAGCAAGGAAGTCCTTCCTCACATGGAGCTGGAACTTCCTGTGTTCCAGTTTGTACCCATTACCCCTTGTCCTGTCACTGACCACCACAGAGAAGAGTTTGGCCCCATCCTCCCTACATTCTTCCCTCAGGTACTTGAACATGTTGATCAGACCTCCTCTCAATCTTCTCTTCTCTCTCACTTAGTCTTTCCTCATAAGACAGATGATCCAGTCCCTTCAAAAAAGTGCTAGAAACCTCCTGGCAGGCAAATGTGGAGATGCAGTTGCTGGCATGGCTGATGCTGTAGGCACTGTGCCCAGCCTTAGCACAGAGACACTCCTGGGCCCAGGGTGCAGGGTTGATGTGAGAGGCCAAAAAATAAGAGGCAGCCCTCAGTCTCCACAGCAAGGGTGATGGGTAGCTACTCTCCATCTAGCACTGCCTCTTTTACACGCTTTCTGAGCAGAAGGTGGCCTAGCCGTAATAGCCATGCAGACATAATGCAGCAAGCTGGGGGCCCAGGCGGGAGCAAACCTTCTGAAGGGTCTC
Source organism: Crypturellus tataupa (assembly GCA_034781795.1). Classification (NCBI taxonomy): domain Eukaryota; kingdom Metazoa; phylum Chordata; class Aves; order Tinamiformes; family Tinamidae; genus Crypturellus; species Crypturellus tataupa. Next base: position 552,331 of record JAWLRI010001085.1, read on the forward strand.
AGGGACATAAATGGTGGGAACCATCTGCTCAAGTGAGTTACAGAGGAGTCAAGGGGTTGAGTGGAGAGTGGTTCAAGCTGAGTATGAACCATCTGCCATATCCATTTCCTACACACATACTATGTGGTGCAGTAAACAGTCTCCAGGCCAGGAGTAAAAAAGCAGATTTAACTGGGAGTTCAGGGCCAAGGCCTTCAGGCAGACACCACATGAAGCAGAGACTACAGAGCCTGGTTGCACCCCTGAATTTCTACCAACACATATAACCTCTAATCTAAGGAGGAAAATTACAGTCTGGTGCAGCCCTCTGGAAAGGCTGCAGACAGTGTCAAACAACAAGGAGTGACTAAGGGCAGACAGAGCAGCAGCTTTCTGAGATGGGCCTGAGCACACGACGGTGTTTAAGAGCTGCTGCTCCCACTGCTTATTAAGGGATGCCTGGCGCAGCAATTACTCCTTCCAGTCCCATGGTTCAGGAATGAGAAATAAGCACATAGCACAGATTCCACCCAAGCTGCAGTGCCATGTCCCTGCCCATGTTGCCCATGGGAGGTTTGTGGTCTCCCAGGGCAACGTGAAGGCTGTTAATGATGGGGCCCGTGAGCAACCTGCAGAGCCTGCGCTCAGCATGGCGGAGATGACTCGGGCCACCTGCCAGGCTGCCAGGCTGGGGTCTGGCTTCTTATACGATGAACTGAGAGAGATAAAAGGCTTCTCTAGTTGCCTTAAAAATCATGCCTTTTTTCTTCATTGCTTGGATTTGAAAGTTCTGCTCATTTGTATTTTAAGGTACAACAGTAGGTGCTTTAATGAACTGAAGTTGCCACCATCCTTGGTGGTCCTAAATCAAGCGATCTGTTGTTCTCCAAAATATCTTCTACAACAAGTGCAATTTAGGGGCTTAGCTAGGGGCTGATGAAATTCTGCAGGCCATGCTGTCCTCCACATCAAGGTGGAGAACTCTGAGCATCCCTGTCCCAAATCTGTGTGCTCAGCAGCACAGCTCCATGCTGCACATGCGCTTCTGAACTACTGAAAGGAACACAAGGAAGGAGTGCAGTATGTGATCTGTAGCAGCAGTCATGGTGGAAAATATACCTTATGGTCTATTTTACACTTTGCTTTCTAGGAAGATAAATCACACCCAATAAATCTTCTCTCTGCTCTTTCAGATAGATGATCCAGAAAATGACCTGCCGGAGATGGTGCATGAAGCTGATGTTGCTGGCTCTGTGGCTAACCTTGGTGCAAATCAAGCCCTGACCTCAGACTACGTGGGCTCTGGTTATGAGAGAGGGCTGCTGAATCCCAGTTTGCTAAATGAGAAAGATTTCCAGATGGCCACTTACACACTCACAAATGCTGTCCCTCTGAGCCCATCTCTCAGCAAAAGCTGGCACAGAGATGTCAGGAGGGTAGTGGAGCAGGCTCTGGTCCCTCATTGCTCCAAGAAGGATCATCTCTATCTCCTTGCAGGAGCAATTCCTTCCAACGTCCTAGTTAATGGCAAGGTGTCAGTGCCAGAGACCCTCTGGCTGGCAGCGTGCTGTGATGCTCCAGGGGGTTGGTCTTTAGCACTGGTGAAGAAAGTGAAAGATGAAAACAGTTTGGCAGACCTAGCAGTGGGAGAGCTGGAGCAGCAGCTTCCAGCAGGAGTTCAGCTGTTCAAGGGCAGCTGCGGGAAAGATAACCAAGAGCACGACAAAATGGAAGCAATAATGCAAGCAATTGCCCTTATCCGGTCTGGAGAGCAAGAAGGAACCGATGACAACCAGGACGGTGGCTTTGTGAGAAAAGTGGCTGGCATCATTGCTACCCCTTTTATCAAACTCCTGGAACTGCTCATCTACGTGTTTGTGGAGCTGGTGAAATTCGTGTTTCGCTGTCTGTGGCTTGTGGTCAAGCGGGTTGTCAGTACTCTTCTGAATGGGGCCTACAGCCTGTGGAATGGGGTAGTTTTCTACCTCAAGGAGATCAGCATGGTGCTCATCAGCATCCCTTGTGACATGGGGAAGGTCATCATCAACATCCTGCAGGGTTTGCTGGAAATTATTCAAGACGTTGCATTTTTGACCTACAAGATCCTGAGCATCCCTGTGGGATTTGTCCTTCACCTTGCTGCTTTCCCCTATTACACCATCTGTGCCATCCCCTCCCTCCTCAAAGACGTAGCCACTGGGGTTGGTGGCACCTTCTCACTGGTTATTGATGCCATGGGCACCCTTCTGCATGGCTTTTACTACCTTGCTGCTTACATAGTCAAAAGGTTTGTCCCTAAGGGCTCCTCTGACGATTGATAAAAATCAAAGCTGCAAAGACAAAAAGTGGAAGAGGAGTGGGGTGATGCTTTAAGATACGTGGCCAAATGCTGTCAATTCTATTCTGATATTTATTGTAGTGACATTAATAATAATGAACAAATTGGGGAGTAACAGGGAGGGCTGAGGTAACTTCACTAGGGGACACCACCATTGTAATTTAAGTTCTACCTACTGTAAAGTATTTGAGCTTTATGAGTGTGGGTCACAGAGCTTCTGTGATTTGCAAAGGTCAAGTTGCTTCCTCTGGGAGATATCTTCTTAATGTGGTACAAAGTTATTTCTTTCCAACTAAGATAACACTGGGACCTATGCACTGGCATGAACTCTACAGAACCCCATTCCTGTTGGGGAGGAGGTGGTAGTAAGGGGAGGGTTTTAGTTGCAAAGGTTATTTTTAATCATGGAGAAAGGAAAAGGATGTTAAGGGTGAAAGAACGAGAGGGCTGGTAAATGGTGGGGAATGGTGGGCAGCAGGGAGGGAACATAGGGCTAAATTCTGCTATTTGTTGCACTGCTCATTTCATTTGGGTTCTGCTGGTGGAGCCCAAGGAAGAGTTAGGCCGGGGGTATTTGATCCGATAGTTCTCAAGCCTTGGCCTTTCAAGGCAGCTGAAATCAAGTGGATCTTATTTTGAGGAAATAACCGGCTGCCAATTCTTTCATGTAATGAGAAAATACTTTCCCTTAGCCATACTAAGCTCACTTTCTCCAAACCATTCCTTGTTCTTTGGTGACCACTAAAGGTCTAAATCCCAAAGTCCTTGTTCTAGATGGCCTGCTCCGAAGTCCAGAGGGGAGATATGAGTCATGCTTTTGGCTTTAATTCAAAGGCCTGTGTTTCAGTTACTGACCTGTCTTGCCTCCTTTTAGAGCTGACACTTCAAATACACAACAGTGTTTATGTGCCTGAGGTCTCTGTGAGACGCGAGATGATACCCAGGCTAGAAAGCAGCAGTGTCATAGTCATCCTTCTTAGGCATGCCCTGAAAGTACTTCCATGGAGAAAATGTTCCAACATTTTTCTCCAGGACAGAAGAAAAGTGGCTCTGCCTTTCTTACTTGTCTGGATCGGCAGCGCCACTGGAAGTCCCTATGAGCAGGGACACAAGGAACATAGGAGAGGAGATGTGTGGGGAATTTTGCTGCTTTCACATTGAAGGCTGACGTTTTTCTAAACCGCACAGGGAAAGCAGGCAGCCTGCAGCACGGGCCAGGACTCCATGTGGGGAAAAGCAGGTGGTTCCCACTGGAGCTGTGTTACTTCCCAGCGCACTGAGTTATCTAAGGATCCAGACCTGTGGCATGCCCAGAACTTTGAGGAAGTTCATCCTGGCATCAGGAGGGAAACGGCAAAAGGAATCGCAGGCTCATGGCAAGTTAATGACCCTTGGAAGTCCTGTGGCACTGATGGAGCAGGCAGAGGTCTTCTGCCATCCAAGACAAGGAGAAAGGTCCACATGGCCCTCACAGCACCCAGCTCAACTGGCATCTGAGCAGCCCAGCCACTGCTAGATCTGGGCGTCTTCATTATTTGTTTTCTGGAACTGGAGAAAGGAAAGTGGTTGTGCTCCCCCTTTCTCATGTGAGGATCATTGACTGTGAAGAGGAAGGAGAGGCGAGAGGGAGACGGAGGGTACAGCACTCATTCTACTGCATACCGACCTCCCCAGTTAGGCCATTGCTCTTTCCACAAGCACTTATTTGTGCCAGGGGGAGACACAACTCCCCTTCTTCACTGCTTCACACAGAAATAACACAAAAAATCCTCTCCGATGGCAGCCGGGACTGAGCACTCCCCACATCTGGGATACCAGAGTAGGGTGTGTGTGGGGACTCTGCAGGGAACAGCCAACCATTACCTAGCACCAGCCCCGCAGTCACAGCTGACAGAAAAGCAGAAACTCTGCCAACGGCAGAGCAGGGCACAGCAGCACCGCCGTTCCCCAGGGCTTCACTCAACTCTGCTTCCTAGTTCCTGTGCCGCGGACACCACTGCGCTGTGTTGCTCATGACTAACCCAGAGCTACAGAAACCCGTTCCTCAACAAGGCAGCTTGGCTTCTCTCCCTCGTATAGAATAAAGAAGGGGCTGAGCTGAGGAGACCAGGTTCCGGAGACAGGGAAGAGCTGGCTGGTTCATGTCTGCCCTGTGCTCAAGGGAGAGGCTGTTCGCTCACCTCAGGGGAGCCCACGTGTGCGTCGTAGGCTGGCGCAGCGTGATGGGGCGTCTGCACCAGCTGACAGCGCCAGGAGCAGTTCCGCAGTGGGGAGGTGCTGGGATGATGAGGGAGAGGGCAACTCATCAGCTCAGCCCAAGCTCAGGGGCAGAGCTGTGAGGGGTAATTCATGCGGATGGAGAGGCCTCCCCAGCAGCGATGTTGGGCTCGTTTGAAAGGAAGGGCAACTTTTGTGTGTCTGTTGGGCTCATTTGGAAGGAAGAGCAACTTTTGTGTGTCAGGAGGCGTCTAATCAGCCAGATTCAATAGTCTTTTACACATTAGTCCTTTGCCCTGAGGCTCCCAATTGGTACAGGGATTTTAGATGCAAGAGGCAAGTTCCACGTCGCTGCTCCCAGCAGGCAGAAAACAGCCCCCGTCTGCATAGGGAAACTCCTCCAACCCAAATGTTGCATCTTTGCCTACTTGAATGTGCCTTCCCTGCCATGGAGCTAGCTGTGGAGTCTGGTCTTGACAGACCTGGGTTTCCACTCCTTTTCGGGAGCGAGGAGGCATCAGCAGAGGAGTGAGATCCTGCAGGCAGGGCTCTGCTCTCAGGGTGTGTGACAGCAGCCCTGGGAAGGACAGCAACAAGCCTAGGTGCCAGGAATGGTGACCCCATCAGCCATCAGCACAGGAGAGCCAGGGTCCCCACAAGAGGGCACACACGTCCTCGCCGCATTGCTCGAGCCGGAGTTGGGGAGGAGGCAGCTGCTGCGCATGTTGCTGCCTCCCCTGTGCCTTATGCATGACCTGTCCACAACCTCTCACTGGCCGCTTATCCCAGCATGACCCAGCATGTGAAGTGCACAGTGCTCGTGGCACTGTGAGAGGCAGCAAGGACAAGATGCACCTGGAGGTCACCACGTCTCCATCCGCATTGCTGGCCACCCAGGGGGCTCAGGCCAGCCTGCGAGCATCTCTCTGTGCTGCAGCCACGTATCCTGCTTGCAGGCTGGGCAGTCCTTTAAAGATAAGGGCTGCACTGCTGTAGGATCTGGGCAGATGCGGAGCAATATAATTAAAATTATTTTAACATGCTCAGATTTCAAACTCTAAAAAACGCAACCAACACAGGTAATTTTTTCTCTTGTGCTGCGTGTCTGAGCAGGCAATGGGAAATGTGCCTAAAACATTGAGTAATTATTACAGAACAAGCAACATCCTGCTACAAACTAACTATTGTTTGAGATTATCCTTATCTGGGCATGACTTATGGCTTGTGAGCTTTATTCTATCCTTGGAAATGTATGGCTTTAACAAAATAAAAGTTACTTTTCTAAAGAAAGACTCATATCACATTTCTGTCACACTTTCCAAGCAAGATAATGCAACCTATAGATCTCTGACTAATCAAGAAAGTAGCAGAAGAACAGTTGTTCTTTGTTATAACTTGACATCTGATATTAATGGCTCTCTTATACCTTTAAAACATGTTTCCTCTCTCAAAGAATTTTTAAAGAGTTAATACAATAAGCTACAGAATATGTAGGTGAAAGCTGGGTGTTTACAGGCAGCAAGTTCAGCTCCGTATATGCTGAAAGAGGAAATTTCATTTCTGAGATATGCAGCTGCTAGTGAGGTAGAAGATGATGGACCACTTTAGTACTTTAGCAGGATGCAAAGTGCTGCCAGCATCTCAGAGAGCACAGGGAGGCAGGACTGTGCCTAAACTGTGCAGAACTGGGACACCCCTCCACCCCTCACCTCTTGCAAAGCGGCTCTGCATGTCTTTGGCCACCAGGCGGCTGAGCACATCTGCTCCTAGCTGGAGCAGCACGGGGGTCCTTACCGCCCCGCCAGGGCCTACGCTGGCCCTGCAGCATGAGCCACGTGGCAGATGAGGAGCATTGCATGAGCAATGAGTTACCCTCCTAGACTGCTGCCTACCCAGGGAGGGGCTGGGCTGAGGTGGGAAGGATTTGTGCAGAAAGGGAAGGGAGGTCTTCGGAGGAATGGAGAGCCCGGGCCCTGAGCACCCGCTGCCCTGCACTGAGTGCTCACTTTGGCCTTTGGAAAGCTCCCAAGGTTGGCTGGAGTTTGTGGCTGGAGGGAAGGGCAGGACTGATCCCCAGTGCCTGCATCTGGCAAGTCACCTTGCCTTCCTTTATAGCTGAGTGGGAGAAACTCACTCTTCTGGCATGCCATTCATGTGTCCTCTTATTTACAACAAGAAAAATCACTCTCTGAAAGGCCATCTAGGAAACCTGGAGTGACTAGCCCAGATGGAGGCATCTGCATTTGCAGATACCTCTGTTCAAGCAGCTGAAACTCCTCTAAAGGAGTCTATTTTCCTTTTAGAACTGCAGAAGCTCCATGTGTGTGACAGGAGCCCTAAATAGTGCCTGGACAAAGAGGAGAAAGGCTGAGCTGTTGATGAAAATTGATGAAAATTGACTCAGACTTGCAGCATAGGGAAGACTATGAATTAAACTGATATCAGCCAGGAGTGTCCATGCTCTTGAAGGTGACTTGGATCTGTGCTACGTTCATCTGATTTGGGACTAGAGAGACCAGCCATCTACATGCCCATCACACTGCCTGTGTATGCCACACGTCTTGGTTCAGGTCCTCCGTATCACCCTCCTGCTGCCATTGTGCATTTCAGAGCTACTCTTCTCTGCATGCAGCTCCAGTCATGTGCTTGGTATCTCTCTCTGGACAAGGAGCTGCTTCGGTTCAGGAAAGAATCAAACCCTGCTTGTTCACAGGTTATCTCTTTAGATTCACCAGTGCCAGAAAATGAAACGGGTATTGGAAAATAAATATGAGTGTAACTTGTCTGGCCAGAAAAGATTGCCTGAGAGCATAAAGTGCAAGGTGTGTCTGCAGCATGCATGTTAGCGAGATTGTGATACTGTGAGTTTGGCATGGAGTGGTTTCTCATTGCTGTGCAATCTTCCAGGCAGTTGGATTTATTTCAGTTTATGAATGTATCTCACACTGGGTAACATCTGCCATTGATTTCAACAGAACTGGTGTTTTCAGCCAAGCAGAAAGGCCTACAGACTTTCCAACAGTGTTAATATTACAGCTGGTTGGAAAATCTCCAAATAAATCCATTCTGTCAGAAAGGGATGATTTATCAAGCAGGAAGTTTTATGGCAATTAGCCATTTTTAGTGGAAAACTTTTCTTGGGTCCAGGTTGAAATAAGAACCAGAGTCACTCAACAACAGTGAATCGTCTGGATTACAGAGTTTAGGACATTCAATATTCTCTTCTGTTTAAAACCAAGCCTGGCACTTGACCATAGCTATCTGCATCTCAGAGGAAGGCTCTTATGGCCATTGCCTATCCAGCTTATATTTCATTTTCTCTCCTTGTAAATGTTAAAGAAGACTCTTTTGTTCCATTATGGAAAAAGGGCTGAACTTGTAACCATTTTCATGAGTTGAAAGCCATTTTCCACCCTTCTCCACTGAACAATCCTGAGCCAGTAGCAGGATCAGTTGGAATCAGCTGGAAGGCTACAGTAGTGGCTTCAAATTCTGCAGCAGTTTTCTCTTTATTAAAACTAACTAATTCACACTAGGTAGAAAACGAATATTTAGAGCAGATGGCACTATGTGTTTACTACTGTGATACTGTGTATTGTTCTAAACCTCATAGGGTCCACTTGGTAAAAACAGTTTGAGGCTATAGCAGATGGGCAAGAAGACATCAGAGAACAAGGCATGATCTGGAGGAGCTTTTTACTGGTTGGAGAAATTCAGTAACTACATGTTTCAAAAGAAATGGTGAGGAGCTAAATAATTAACATTAACTACTTCTCAGTGGTATCTGCTTGGTTTTGGTGCCAACAAGCCATTGAGAAGAGTAGAGCATCCACAGATGAATGTTGTGGAAGACTGAAGAAGACGTTGCTGTCTGGATTTAAGTCACCTAATTTTGAGGATTTAAAAATTTTTCTCCGCAGGGCCCAGACTCCCTATGCTAAGCATAAAAATACTGCCAGGCTTTAACCTAGACATCTGAGCTAAATGCCTAAAGCTCAAGTGAATGAATCTGGGTTTACAACTCACAGCTAATGGGACTTCTTCCATCACTGACACCTTTGAGGTGTCCATTGACGTAAGTCTCCCAAGAAATTACACAGCCTGGTGGTCTTTCTCACAGTCCCATGGGAGATTCTCATGTCACTTGATCCTTGCACGTGGGTAGGAATGATTCATGGAGACTCCGTATCCTGAGTGCTTCTTGAAGGAAGCACTGAAGCTGACGGCCAGGTTTGGCCACGTGTATGGATTTATGTGTGGTCTTGATGGAGCAAATTAGATTAACAAGAGTGCTTGAAACTCCACAGATTGGTCTGACTTATGAGGGGCACTCACATACCTTAGAGAACTTGGCCCTCATTTTTTGAGTTCGTAGAACACAGGCATATTTGTGGGGTAGCTAAGCACATCCTTTACCCCTGAGGCATCAGTAGGGTGTGGGCCTCTGGCGTAAATGAACACCTTGGCACTGTGTAGGTGCCTGCACTTGGAAAAACACTACTGTCTGCAAAACTGAGATGGGATATTTTGTATTGAGAAAATGGGCTGCCTTCTCATGGATCTATGAGACCACAAATCCTGTTGACTGCAAAGGAAACTTGAACCAAAGCAATTTGTGGCCTAACATCAGAGGAATAAATGGTCCAGAAGGCTCAGCAGGCCAATAGTGGACAGCTGAGAAAGAAGGGCAAAGAAGCTGGTCCTGACATCAAAGAGGGCTATGGAACAGGCACCAGAACTCCAGAGAAGAAGGATAATTTTGTTCACCCCCAAATACTGCAATGCTACAAATCATCCCCACAAGCCCAGTTAGACTGAGACTTTGTGGAGGGCGATGTATCTGGGAACCTGTTCTTTATTTCTCTCAGTAGTATATTCACCAATCTCAATCTTTTTCCGTCAGTCTCTTCCCGTCTGTCAGAGAACGCAAATGCTAAGCACCAAACACCTTCCCACAAAGTGCTTTCCCAGCACCTACTAAGATTCCCAGGAAGACGGCAATGAGGATCTAGACCTCTGTACAGGCGGTAATCTATACCAGGTTCTACTAATTAGAACTAATGATGATTTCTTCACCTAAACATCTTATTTTCCACAGAAAAGATAATTTCTGCAAAATTCAAGGGCTTTTTATTTGCTTTTTCTTTTTCAGCAGGGAAAGTGAAAGAAAAATGTAATTTAGTTTCAATTTAATAAAACTGCTTTCAATTGATCTCTTGAACATTAGTGTCGTTATTGCAGTTGCAAGTGGCAGTTTAATCTTCTGCAAACTGAATGCTGCAACCCAGCTGTTTTGTCCATGATGTGGAGGATGGGGGAAGACCCAAAAGATGATTCAGTGCAGAACTCTCCTTCTGGTGGAATCTCTCTGTCTCTCCAGAAGAAGTGGATTAGCTAGGTAATCTGGCAAGACAAGTTAGAGGTCTGCATACAGGTGGCGTGATCTCCCCACGTCCCTCTCTTCTGCTAGAGCTCTTGGTGCAATGTGAGAAGCAAGCAGAAGGCCAGGAAGATCCAGGCCATCCCAGCATGGGATGTGGTCTGAGTAGGCAGCATCAAGCAAATAAAACCCTCTTGTATATTTTTTTTTTCCTGCAACAGAAAACTGCTGGTGAGCTCATGCAGAGCAGCACATTAAAGACAAATCAAAAGCGAACATTGCAGGTTATAAGTGCTAAAACATTTCAGTGTGAGCTGAAATTACTTGTTTTGTTGTATTTTCTATATCCTATTTTTGGCTACTTTCTGTGCATTGGAAATGTTGATAAACATCAGCCCCACTCAGGTAGAAAAGGAGTTTTCCTTTCCTGCAGGTCAGGATTTTTCAAATTTTGCTAAGAGGAGATGCTTTCTATCTTGAGATGGGAAGAGCTTCCTTGTTGTTTCCAAGGACTGATCCAGGAAGGTGCTGACTTGAGGGCCAGTGAGGACAGCTTCTGCTTGGGCAGTAATTCCAGGCTCATATTCTCAGATACACAGGGATCAAAAAGGCTCTAGGAAGGTTGGAGCCCAAAGAGCACAGGTGGAGGTGACAGAGGTGTTTTTTTTTTTTTTTTAATCAAGCAGGAAATACAAATCCAGTGATTATCTTCCTTATTGATGGAAATGCTCACGTAAAGCCAATGGTATTTAGATGAGCTAGTTTGTGTGATAAATTATGTAATTTATAATAATTATAGTAATATCTTGCATTTGAATAACCTCTGCTGTGCTGCTGATGCATCTCTTCAGATAACTTAGTCACCATTAAAGTAAGTGGGTGGAGAACAGCTGATCTGTGCTAGCTCAGACTCGGCCTGTAATTTGGGTTAATCTAGTCTGCAGAATTGAAATCAAGTCATTTGCTAGTGGGTATGAGGCTACACTTCATCAGTAGCTATTAATATAGATGCTTGGTACAGAGGATCAATATTGGTCCCATAAAAGTCATAGACTAGTTCTCATTTTTCCCAGTGTCACAACAAGAAACCAGAGGCAGGGCTAGGAAGTGGAATCCTCTCCCACCTTCCCTTCCATGTTGGCCACCAAGAAGTCCTCATTAACAACTGAAATGAAGGTTGTCCAGTCCTATGGACGAGCGCTTGTTAGGTCAATTATTGGTCATCTGTTTTCTGCTTGTGGTAGCGTGAGCAACGACTTGGCCCTTTCCCTTACTAAGGGAAAGGGCCAAGTTCAGAGGCGAAGCAAAGCTTGATGGTGTTGGGGAAACGGGTAGGAAAAAGCCCATGGAGGCCGTGACTGAGCCTGGCGAGCCACAGTACAGTCCTGACATGAGCGCCCACAGCGCTGCTTGTGTTTCAGCCACGCTGGAGTCGCTCCTGGGTCTCTTCTTTGCGTGGCCCAACGGGACGTCTTATCTCTCTCCCTTTCTCCAGTTGCCTTGCTCAAGGTGCTGGTCCCAGCCATACCCTTGCAGCGGGGAACACGGCCGTGTCCCGGGCCGCCCTGAGGCTGTGGGGACAGGGAGGACTGGGAAGCCACAGCCTCGGGGCCTTTGGGAGCTCCCCTGCATACCGCAGCGCAGGCACCCAAGGCCCCACTGCGGCTCTTGGCGGGCGCTGCTGCCGCACCACATGTGGGGCAGTGGCGGCTGCAGCCTGCGTTCGGCTAGATGGCAGCAGAGCCGCGGCGGCGCTGCCGCTCACCCCCGAGCAGCCTGCGCAAGCCCCGCGCCTGCCCTGTCCTTGGCTTGTGGCGTCCCTGGAACCACCCCGGCCGCTGGGGACGTCTGCCGACAGCGGCTGTCCCCGGCCTGCCGCAGGGCTCTGTTCCTGGATGACTTTTCCCATAAGTGTCCCATCGCGGCAGAGATCGGGGCATTCATCTCCCACACAGTTGTGGGATGCTCCCACGAGCCAGGCCAGGCTCCCACCTCTCCCTCCAGGGTTTTTCAAAACTCAGGGGAAAATCAGTTTTTAAACATTTCTTTTTCCTAGCGGGATGAGCAGGAGCCATAATAGGAGATGCAGAGAAGACACCTGTCCTTACCCAAAGAATGTAGCTCCAAAGAAGTGGCCCAAAGAAGAGCTCAGGTAGCCACATCCGCAAATAAGCCCCAGTGAACCACACAACTTTCTGCCCAGGCCAGACCCTGTCTGGTGGGCTCATTTTGGCTGTTGGGATTTCTAGCACACCTGGAGGAGCAGGAGCTGCTCCTGAATGATATCCTGGGCCCAGCTGGACTGCTGGCCCTGTTCCTGGCTCCCTGTTCCTCCAGAGACATGATGTGCGTTTCCATGTGTCACTGCCCCTCTACAGCGCCCAGCACCCCCAACCCAGCGCCTGCGGCTGCACATCCCAAGTGAAAGCTGCTCTGTGGGACCTAGACAGGGTGGAAAGTTGGGCAGAGAGGAACCTCATGAGGTTCAACAAGGACAAGCGCAGGGTCCTGCACCTGGGGAGGACACCAGGACAGATTAGAGATTTATCTGCTGAAAAGCAGCTCTGTGGAGAGGGATTTGGGAGTCCTGGTTGACAACAAGTTAACCATGAGGCAGCAATGTGCCCCCGTGGCCAAGAAGGCCAATGGGATCCTGGCTGCATCAGGAGGAGCGTTGCCAGCAGGTGGAGGGAGGGGATCCTGCCCCTCTGCTCAGCTCTGGTGAGGCCGCACCTGGAGCACTGGGGGCAGCTCTGGGCTCCCCAGGACGAGAAGGACATGGAGCTTCTCGAGAGAGTCCAGCAGAGAGACACGAAGATGATTAAGGGACTGGAGCATCTATCTTATGAGGAAAGACTAAGCGAGCTGGGTCTGTTTAGTCTGGAGAAGAGAGGATTGAAAGGAGATCTGATCAACAAGTACATGTATCTGAGGGGAGAATGTAGGGAGGATGGGGCCAAGCTCTCCTCAGTGGTGGCCAGTGACAGGACAAGGGGTAATGGGTACAAACTGGAACACAGGAAGAAGTTCTATCTCCATGTGAGGAAGAACTTCTTTGCTGTGAGGGTGCCAGAGCCCTGGCACAGGCTGCCCAGGGAGGCTGTGGAGTCTCCTTCTCTGGAGATCCTCAAACTCGCCTGGATGCCACCCTGTACCCTGTGCTCTGGGTGTCCCTGCTGGAGCAGGGGGCTTGGACTAGATGATCTCTAGAGGTCCCTTCCAACCTCAAACATTCTGTGATTCCTGCTCGGGTTGCAGTGGTCACTCATTTGCAGCTGCGGAGGCCGAGGAAGCTGCGATAGAGACCAACACCAAGCGAGCAGGGCTGGGGGCTCTGCCTGGACACCCAGGGCTACCAGGAGTGCAAAATTCAGTATTTTTTAAGCTCCCACTGAAAGCAAATCCAAGAGCACTTCACACACTTACAGATCCATTCTTTCTGTTGTGATAACTGTATTTTTTGGGGATAGAAAAAACTGGAGAACATAAAAGTAGCTAAGCTACATGCTAGCAAAACCCAGGCAAGCCACAACCTTCCTCAGGGCTCACACAACCCCCCTGACTTGGCAGATTTTTTTTTTTTTTTTTCTGTTAATTGAAGTAGAAATTGAAACGAAGAAGCTTCCTGGGCATGGTGAGGTGATGACAGACCAGATGAACAGAATTTCAGCAGCTGGAATCTAAGATATACCGAAAATACCCCTAGACACACAGCTTGTACTATTTTTGTGTCTCTGGAGGGGAGAACTGTGACTCACGCTGCAGAAAGCCCCTTGGTGATACTTTCACAATAAGTAGCTCCTCCCCATGCTCTGTATGGGATAAACAGCAGGACTTGTGGGGGGAAGGTGTGAACACTTCAGCTGCTGGGGCAGCTTTTCACCGCCAGGAGCCAGCACATTTGGCACATGTTGTTTTTCTCCTTTGCATTTCTTTCATTGTTTTATGGCTCTTACACATGGCCAGGCCGGAGGTGCTTTGCAGGCGCTGCTGAAATGAGACTTGCTCAAAGTGTACTGGAAGAAGGAGTTGCTCCCTGGTGCACTCCAACAGCTATGGCTTTTATCTCCAGGAAAAAAAATTAAACAGTTTGAAATTACGAATTATCTACCAATCAGTACTAAAAAATAGCAATTGAGAGGTAAGGATCACCCCTCAAATCACTTACACTCCATGGTAACGCTGTCACTATGCCTAGAGGTACCTGGAGCACAGCAGGTCTGAAACATCCGCAAGAGGCCCAGTCTGGACCTTCCTGTTTGGCCAGTGTCACTGCAAGAGCAAAACTGTGCTAGAGGTGCAGTGCCTCGTAGTAAAGGTTGCGCGGCTGGGCAAACCGAGCTGGGCAGAGCCAGGTGCCTGCACAGCGAACAGAAGTTGGGATCTTACCGCGCCTCTATCACAGCCCCTGGCCTAACCCTTAAACACCCCAACTCCAGGAAGGGGGTGGCTGGTGGCAGGAGAGGGGAGGGACTGAATAGTAGTTCTTACTTGCTCCCTGCACTTTTCTGAAAACTCAGTGGATTTCAACAGGAATGAACTTTCGAAGCGACAGTCTAGAGGTGTGTTGGTGTAGTGGTAAAATCCCCATCCCCAGGAGAATTACTGCCCTTATGTGTGATTTGATCTGCAGACAGGTGACCCTATTGCTTGGAATAGGACTTTTGATGCAGAACCTGGGAATTTGAATGGAAAAAACTTTGCTTCACCTCATTGTTTTCCCTGAAGAGTGCTCATCTCAAATCTTGTCAGTGCATTAAAACCAAATAATGCAAGGCAGTCCTTTGGCAGGAAAGCTCCTACCTCAGAAAAGTGTCTATTTTGGTCTAGTTTCTACCTCTTTAATTTCTGATCATGCAAACTTCTTGTCCAATCAAACATGATCTCCACTCCTCCCTCTATGGACTATCAGATCTGAAGGACAACCTCCCCCTAGCAAGACAAAAGATCATGATGTCCATTCCTATCCCCAGCTTGTGTATTTAAAAGACACCACCTTCAGCAGGTGTTGTTCAGGACCTATATTCAAAAATTCATAGAATTAGAATTAGATTAAAGACCAGGACAACTGAGTGGAGGAGCAGGACACTTGCAGGACTGGACTCTTTCCAAATCAGAATATGACTTGTTGCAAAGAAGCATTTCTGAGCACAGGTCCAGTAAAGGATCAAACGAGACAAGTTTTATCATTTTTATTTAACCAATGAAATTCCTACTGATAACAATGAAAGTAATTTCAGCAAGTATAAATGCGATACAGTTTTAAACAAACCCCATTGTTCCGTACCTATAAATAGAATTTTCAAAACCTCATAAAAAGTGCAGATTTATGAATTGCTGTTAAAATGTTAATACACGATTCCTTTGTTTAAAAATGCATTTTTGTCTCTTAACTCACACACACACACACAAAAAAGTTCCTTCTGCATCTGTTCAGATAAATTCAAGTCGGGTAACTTAAAGTCTAAAAAAGGAAAAAAAAAAAGTCGCACAACAAAAAAATGGATCCCACTAGGTCAGTCTGTCCTCTGGAAAAAAAAAAAAAAGGCAAAGGAAAAAAAAAATAAAAAAAAAAAGTGAAAACAAGAGAAAAACCTGATGGAAGCTGCAGGACAGCCCCACAACTCGCTGCTGGCGCTGGCTCGCCTCAGCGCAGACCCTGGAAGGGTCCCTGGGGTGCCTGGGGGCGATGGGAGCGAGCGGCCCTGGCTCCCCGCGGCGGCTCCCTGTGCAGGCAGCGCCGCGAGGGCAGCGCGGGGCCCGCGGGGCTTTGCTGCTCCCCTCGGCAGGACAGTGACGGCGCTGGGGTGAGCGGCAGGGCTGGGGCCTTGGGGCTCATCCTCCATCCCCAGAGGCCGGGCAGTCGAGCGCGCTGACGCCTGCAGCTGCCAGGCAGGCGCCGGGCCGACTGCCTCCCCCTCCAGAGGACGAGGGTGAGAGTCTTGGTGGGAAACAAAGCAACTTCCCTCCTGGGACGATCAACAAATCACTGCCCTTTGCTCCAGGCAGATCCTTAGGGCACTGCCCAGCCTCCGGTTACCGAGGCTTAGACCCCAATCATCTTTGGAGAAGTCACCTCAATGGGGAGCAAACACTGCTTTTGATCCCTCACAAGCTTTTTTGACATCAGAGTCAGATTTTTGTACTTGAGAGGCTTTGAACCTGCCAGCTGCAGAAGCCGAGCCCATGCGCCCTGCACGCAGCCAGGCCGAGCACCGGGACTGCGACCATCTTCCTTCTCCTCTCCCAGAGGCCTGCATGAAACGGGGCTTTCCTGTGGAAACCCACGTCCCCTGACCCTGTTGCTGTACTGCAGAGGGCAACAAATGGCTTGTTCGTATCTGAGTAGGGCTGAAACGTACTTTGAGCCATGGCTATCCCAGCATTTTGGCCCAAATGTGACCAAACGCACTGCAGTTTTGCTGCACGGACCTTGCACGTCTCACCATACATTTCTGAGATGGGGGCTCAGCACAACCACAGTCTACAGAGGTCTCCCCACATTGCCAGTAATCCTCCCCATATATACAGTGGTATTTTATGTACAGCAGGGTCTGTTTACCAAGAGCAGTTTAAAGTGGCTATGTTTATCAAGTTTGCTACTTTATGAATAAAAAAAAAAAAAAAACACAACCCAACAACTATAAATACAAAGACTCTCACACATCAGACGTTTGCAGCCTGTGTGAATCATAAACCGCATCAATTCTGTTAAAAAGCTTATTCTACTTAAAACTATACATAGTACAAGAGATTGAAAAGTGGCAGTCATGTAAGGTCACGTTGCCTGCCTCACATTGGCCCACAGTCACCTGCTTCATATAAATCAAAGTGTTTACAGTAACAAAGCACAGGACTGCAAAGCCTATCACAGCTTCTGATTACACTGGATACAAAGTACCAAAGAAAACACGAAAAGGAACTGGTGTTAATACTGATGAATTAAAGAGTAACTACAAGGATCAAAACAGACGTTCACAGCATGCTACATATATTGCTCACAAATTTAAAAAAAAGGCTAATACAAAAAAAAAGAAGTTGGCAGTCTGAGTTTCAATTATGTCAGATAAAAAGATAAAGCATATACATTCATTATGTAGCTTTCCAGCAAAAAAAGGAAGGGTAAAACTGAGAGATTTCAAGTTTACAAAATTCCTATTTTTTTTAAGCTACGGTTTATATCCAGTTCCGGTCACAAGCATGAAATATTTGTGACTACATTTCCCCACAGAGTCCAAAGACTGTAGCCCCGTTCCTTTATTTATTGAAGGAAAAACTCCTTGCCTTCGACCCCCGAATGGCTGCATCTGCTGTGGCTGCAGCAGCCCGTCTCCAGAGCCAGGCGCTCTTACGCAGCACGTGAGCGGGAAGGGAAGCAGAAGGCTGGGTTTGAATCTGGGGGCACAACATGAGCATGAAGTGGCAAATGAGAAACAGTGGATCAAGGTTTAGACTTTGGGATCAGCTGCTCTTAACCATCTGCCAGAGTGGGAGCTGGAGGCGCACTGATAATTCATCTACTTTGTTTTAAAATTCCAAGAGTGGATGGAGGTGGGAAAATGCAATTCAACAGCAGCATTTCAACCAAAAATGAAATGTTAAACTTGCCCTTCTACATCCACAAAATAATAAAAGGGAATGGTTTTCCATAGCAACTCAGTCTCATTTACTATACAGAAATTCACTGGAAATTTTGGAAGAAGGTATTTTTCTATTGTCTCTCCTACACTTAGAAAGAACCTTTTGGACACATCAATAACACTATTTTAACTGGCAAAAATGTTGATTTTGCCTTATGCTGCTTGTGCCCCCACTTATTTTCATTTTCAGACGCTGACAGGGTGAGTTGCTGCCTGCTCAAGCCCACATTTAATCTAATTGTTGGCATTTTAAATACTGACTCTAACTATTTGTCAGGAACAAGAGCAGAATTCAGATTCTGTTTTCATTATAATCCACAAGTTTTACAGTGTTCAGTATGAATAAACACCAAAACATGCCATTTCTCAAGCAATCACCATAAATCTTGCATTTGGCCCTACCCATAAACACAAAACCCAAATCAGTTTGTTCTAAAGGCCCTTTGCAACCTGTCCCCCTGTGAGGAGTCTAGGAACAGTCCAGAAGAACAACCTCATTAACACCCACTTAACTCCCATCCACGCTGCAGATGAGTGTCTCAAAATTCCCTGCGAGAATTCCTTAGAAGAAACTTTCATGGCTAAAATGCTCTCAAGCAAGGGGAATTTTGCCAAAGAAAGCATTTTCTTAGTGGATTCATTGGATTTTTATTGTAATTCCAGAAATGGAACATGATACGCTACGAGCAAGTACTGCTTAAATATTCTAAATACACACTAAGTACCACACTTTCAAATGAGATTTAGAATTTTCCTGCCCAGAAATAACTTAATACTGGAATTAAATGATTCTGAACATAGGAAAGATCTTATGGACTCAATAAAGAATAGTAACATGGGAACTTTACATTATTTTACAAGGTTAAGGCTAGGAGGTTGTGTCTCAAATATTATTAGGGTTTGAGAGTTGTAAAACCAGGAAGCGCTTGATGCAGAGAACAGAGGTGGTGGCAGTGTAAAAATCACGATTCATACCCCTAAAAGGGACAGGACTAAACATCTGCTAGAGAGACCTAGTGCAAGCAGGGGGAGCAGCGTTATGACTACATCCAGAAAACTTGCTCTAGGAGACAAATGAACACCGTTCAAGATGGTCCTAAGCTTTTCCTCATCCTACTGTGCTTTTTCCATTTCCCACACCTGTGATCTATGTGGTAGGTATGGAATCCTAAATTTATTTTCAATTGCAGATTAAAAGTTTCACTTGCACTTTCCAAATGTGAAGAAGCTGGTGGATGCATCTCTTCAGACACACCTACATGCTGGGGCATGGGAGGATAAATTTGAAGTTTGGATTGTGAAAACTGACATTTTTGTCTAGCTCTTGGATTGACTGCTAAAGGCAAGACAATTCAAAAGTTATATTCAAATCAGAGACGTGAAAATTAAAAAAAAAAAAAAAAATCTCTCACTCCCCATCTTCTGTAACTTCACTCCTCATTTATAAGAAAAGAATCCAAGCCTCTAAGGAACGTAACTGAAAGTACATCACTTGAAATCAAGAAGATTTGGAATATATCCTTCTGTCCAAAATTTTTAAGACCTGGCTCAAACTTTACACTTGCTGATGCCAACAAATCTTTTCTCCAAGTGGAGGTTAAATAACCCAGCTCTTCTAGAAGAGAGTCCAAACTCTGGAGCATGTGCCCGAAACGCCTGTATTCATGAGAACACACAGGCACAAGAAACACTGGGAACCTGGCCTGCCAGAGCAGCAGCTTATGGTTTAACTTCATTTGCAAAGGTTTTTCTAATTATATATTAATGCTTCCAAACAGCCCATTTCATTTATAATTGCTGCAAATCACACAGATCTGCAACATATTATTCCTTTAATCTCTGTGGAAACTGATTTTATTCTGTGGAATTTAGATAATTAAGTATCTTTAAAAATATGACTCAAAATTGAAGTGGGCACCTGGCAGGATTTTGCTAAGTGGCTAGATACTTAAATTCCCTTTGACATTTAAGCAACGAGCTGCTTTTTCCAAATCCCATTAAACCATCTATCAGCATTGCTATGAACAAAAATACCTTGAATCTGGTGCTTTGACCTTCTGTGAAGTAACAGAAGTGTTACTTCACAGCAAAGTGTTTTCCTTTTTGTCCAGTTTTAATCCATCATAAATTTATAGAGACCCACATTTATAACTATTCATAATGATTGATTTCCCCTGCACCTCAAGGTTTTTTTTTTTTTTTTTTTTTTTTTTTTTTTTTTTTTTTTTTTTTTCCCTAAAACATTAAAAGGGCTTAGAGGGGCAAATCTTTCTTTTTTAAAGTACATTCTTCACATTTTAATACAGCCATTAGGACAAATGATGAACTGTTAAAAAGAAATCCATCTACAGCTCACTGCAAGGCTAAATCTTAATAACTATTTGCACAAACTGTACCATAGTATAAGATGGTTTCTATTCTTGTATGATGACATTCTTGTGATGTTCAGCTGCAGGCAGTGTATTCTGGAAAACGCAAACGTATTCACCAATTTGTACTTTTGTCACTTCTCCATTACAAAAAAAAAAAAAAAAAAGGCAACAATTTCCAAGAGAACATACTCTATCAACAGACACATTCTGGTGGGATTCTGCAAGCTTAGAAGCTGTCTGTGCTCCTGTGAGCATGGGCTCTGTTCCCTACTTACAGCATTTTCTTTGAGAGTGAGTTTATTGGTACCTAATAAGCTTCCTCTTCTGTAGACAGGAGGTTGTGCACTTTGTTTTACACTGGTCCCAGCTGGGATTTTGTGAACTAACACAAATGTTGGTAAATATAAATCCCAACAGAGGAACAGAGGGGGAGTATCCAATGACTATGTACTCTTAAGAACAGTATTACTGAGAAAAGTGTGAGGATTCACATTCACGAGTGCTTTAAATCCCCCTCCCCTCCAAAATCCAAGAACACTTGCACATTAAAATTTGGCACAAAGTGAGTCTAAAGTCTGAGTAAAACATATGGTACAGATGCATGACTTTAACACCTGTTCTGAACAAATACCTATTAAAATAATGATTTTAAATAGAAAAACTAGACTATAAATCATTACATCATAAATGCAATACTTTGAAGGGGGAAAAAAGCCACCTAGAAAGCATTTTCAGAAGTTTCAAGTTTACATTGTAGATTTAAAATAAAATAAAATAAAGATATTGCAAACTACTTGTAACATGACATTTCCTATGATGGAATGTCTTGCAGGCCATACTTGACTCAATATGGCATATTAAAAGAAATTACGGATTTACTACAAGTTTTCTGAAGCAACCCATTTACGGTTTCTCTGTTTCAGATCTACTCATGTACTTTGCTCTGAAGGCATTTGAGCTGGCAAGTATATTTCATAAGGAAAGAAGTAAAGGCACTCATGTTTCCAAACATAAAAGTCCACCTACTCTAAGAGTCTTTCCATTTCTAAAGGGAAACTAAGTGGTCATATTAGTAACCTAAATCTAGTTTCACCTCTTTTCCGAAGATCAACTGTGCTTCTGGAGAACTATGTGACTTCAGAATAAAAGAATTTAAAGTAGCACTGTACAGTTCCCCCCACATAAATAAAAACAAAACTACTGCATGGAATGTTCTTGCAGCAGAACCACTTTATGCACAGAAATTATTAGATGTGGCCACTACAGTCACTACAGGGAGGGAAAAAAGAACTGGAAGAACTTAGAAAGCTAATCTAAGTTCATATATATCAGCATCTTAACACTTCAGAGAATTCTCACATAGCTACCTGCAAAGATACAGAAATCTGACGTTTTATGCCAAGCTCTCTCTAGAAGAGATTCTGATGCTGTCTACTGGATAGTTTTCTAAATTAGAAGAGATTCTGATGCTGTCTACTGGGTAGTTTTCTAAATAGCTAACCTTAAATTACAAAATTACCGACTTCTTCCTCAAACGCTTTTCATGCACAGAGTCTGCAGTCTGAAAGTGCAGAAAAAGTGTACAATCATTTAGTTTCTCAATCTGTAACAGACAGATAAAGTGAAAAAAACCAACATGCAAAGTCACAGAAAGGTATCAGGAAAAGTAAAGAAGAGAGAAAAATAATTTTAGTAGCATACTGGTCCATGATTTTGTCAATGAAGAGTGTTAAAATATGGCTGATAATATCATTTTTAAAAAACTATTCTGCAATTTTCAATGGAAAAAAAAAACAAAAACAGCCTGTATCACTTTCTACAATTCAATAAAACATTAAAAATAAATCTATCGTGCTAGTTTCGAATGTATGTGACAGAAAGAACGGCCACCCTCCTTGAAGTAAAATGAAAAGCCCAAACCAACAGACAAAAGTTTAAGCAGTGACAACTTGCATTCTATTGGGTAAGTTTAAGCATCTCTTTAGGCACTTCACTGGTTCATTAAATGCAATACAAAATAAAGCTATAAATATCAACATTTTGTGCTCTTATGAGTTTGTCAGAAGCAACAGAAAACAGCACAAAACTGTGACATTTTTGGCAGCTTATTTCCTCCCTTCTCCAATATTATCAGCTGTTCAAGAATGATTTACTTTGGGGATGCTTTGGCATCTCAGTATCAGGTTGTCTTAAGCCACAAAAGATAAAACCAAAACTGCTAGGCCTTAGACAATAAAGAAATTTGGTTTCAAAATTTCTTTATGGCTATATAAGAAGGACACTTTAGCAGTGACATGACAGGGAAAAAAAGCTTGCTTCTTTTTAAATATTGCACTTTTCATTTGTTCACTCACACTAATGCATAGAAACTTTTTAAACTTTGAATATTAAAATTTCATGCTATGAAGAAGTTATGGGAAATAGATTTCTATACATCCAATATGAAGGAACAGATATGCTAGCCTTCCTTTACTTTCCTTAGTTAAAACATTGAGAAAGAAGAGAGTGCAAAAACCCCACAACCCTATTTTTGGTCAGTCAGAGTACTATCTTTACAGGTGCCAACTAAACAAATTGCAACATGTGATGAGCATGGATGTTTTAAGGACAACTGAGGGTGACTGTCAGTAAAACAAGATTATGCATGATCGAAACACAGTAGGTTTAGCTGAAATGGCAAACTGTGGAGCCTCTTCTCTTGGGAAGAGACAAAACAGACGAGTTTTGTACTTCAGTAGCATGCCGTAGAATTTCTCATGATTAATTTCACATTAAAGTGTGGTCAATGCTTGCATCCACATTTCACATCACCTTCAATTGCTGTAGTAAGACAGTGACTGGCAGGCAGCCTCCAGGAGACACAGATGAATCCAGTGGGCAGTTCGATTTAACACAGCACATGCATCTCTGTCAGAATTATGATTCAGTGGAAAGTTCTCAGAACATTCAAAACCAGATCTTCTGCTGGATTCCATTAACCTGAAAAATGATTGCTTGGAAAATAAGTCTCTAAGCACTTTATTCCAGTGCTTAAAGGACAAAACGCTAGAATTGAGTAGAATAAAAATAGTTTTAGGATTCTGACCATTGTGCAGAAATCCAACCGGAAACAATGTAGAGTAGTGCTCCTCAGTGTAATTTTTGTTATCATTAGTAATGTTAAGCATCAAGAAAATAAAACACGTCATTGCACATTACAGCCGTCAGGAAGCACGGCTAAACTTTGACACTAGAGAATTGAATAACCTGATGCTACATCACAAACAACTTCTGGCGTGTATCTATTTCAAAAGGTCTTTACATACTCAGTAAAAATTCCTTTACTCCCTCCCAGTGGGTGCTTCAGGTTAAGTGACGAGTTATGGCACGGAGGGCATACAGGAGTTCTGCCTGCATACGAGCTTCCATTAGGAGGAGATTTACGTGAACCTATGGAAAAATTGCATCAGCCATTTAGTTCACTTTTGAATCCATCATCATTTATTCATTTTTGCTCTTTTTTAACTTAATAAAAGTTATGACTGCAAGAAATGAAGTCTTTTCTCTGGCGTACTTTGCTGCAAGATTCTAAGTGCTTTTAGAAGAGCTATCTAGTGTTAGACAATATTTTAGGACTCCAAGTAACTTACTTTAACTGCCACTTTAAACCAATTTTCATCTGAGAAGCTCTAATAAAGCAACTTTATACCCTAATGGTACAAATTTGTCATGAAAGCTATTTTTGTTTCATTTGCTACCACCTACTACCACCCTACTGTACAATAAAA
This sequence comes from Crypturellus tataupa, assembly GCA_034781795.1. Taxonomy (NCBI): domain Eukaryota; kingdom Metazoa; phylum Chordata; class Aves; order Tinamiformes; family Tinamidae; genus Crypturellus; species Crypturellus tataupa. The sequence goes on from JAWLRI010001085.1 coordinate 576,024, forward strand.
GGAACAGTTTATCTGCCAGACATGCTAGAAAGCAAACAAGCATTGGACTCTTGTCAGCAAGTGTGAGAAGATATTTGTAGATACACTGACGTTGTTTATTGATGAAGAAACACCAGTAGGACTACAGATATGAAATAAGAACTATGTATATGAAATAAGTTCTTTTTTGTCCCCAAATCAGAAGTATTGGCATGCTGACCATTTCTGCATTCCCAAGTTTCAACACTTTTTTACTACAGATGTCAGTTCAATTTTATGAATAAGCCATTTAAAATAAAGAGAAGGACCAACAAGATTTCCAGTCTACTAGGAAGTTTTTTTGTAAAATGGACATTTAGCACTCACTGAATTAGTCTCATTTGTTTTTTTCTGGTTAAAACAATTAGTTTCACAGACACAAACACTTTCAGAAGTGTCTTTTTCATTGTTTGAATGCACTGGTGTCCACATAAAGCACCTACCTTCTCTGAGTGCTTGAACTGACGCCAGTAACTATCGTACATGCGCTTGGTGGTTCTCTCTGGGTAGCAGGTCACTGTCTTTATGTAAACCTTCAGGCTGCGTTCAAGTAACTGATTAACTTCTCCATAGTCATAGTCATCATACCTAAAGAAGAGAGGCAATTACTCTGCTGGATATAGGTCTCCAAAAGCAAGCCTTCGGCAGCATATTAAGATTTGGCATTGAAACATTTAGTATATATGCTAGAATAGAACTGCTAACGGACGTTACAGGCTGATTTCTGAAAGGACATTTCCGTACCAACTTCTATCCCGATTCCTAATGATTTTCCTCACTGAAATCAAAAGCTGTATGAATAATATACCAGCAAAACCACTCTAACTTGCAGACTGAGACCTCCTCTTTAACACCTGGATTTCAAGGTAATGCTTTTCACGGGGTTTTCTGTCTGTGTTTACACACTCCAAAACACACTCCTTAGGCAGCATTATTTTGTTCTGTACCTGATTCCATACATACAGTGGACATAGTTAAATAAAGCTCTTCTTAGCATAGTTGTATCAACATCTTCATGTGTTGCCATAGTGTTATACGTGAGGTTATAGACCATCCGAAACTTCTCATCCAGGAGATGCCCAATGTCAGAATAAAGCCTGTTTACAAGGGAAAAGCCATGATTTTCCCAAGTATAGTCCTGCAGAACCAGAAAGAGAGAGATAAACACGCAGGTGAAGTGAAATCTCTATTTGGTCCTACCCACAGCTTAATTGTTTCTACTATCTGTTAGATTTTTATTATCTTCAAAAATTTGTATTTTGAATCTTCCATTTGTATCACATGCTCCACTGCGCCAGGTTTCCTGGTAATATATGTCACTGTCAAATCTTACGTTCAGATTGGATGACCTTAGCCTACAAAATACACAAGGAGGAAAAAAAAAAAAAAATCACCCCTGTTCTTGAGGTGTTAACTTGCTACTGCCTGCTGTGCTGACCAGTGACTCACTGGAATGGACCTGTAAGTTTAAAAAGTCCTGGAATGGGATGTTAAAATCCAGGTTGCTTGGGTTTAGACAAGCACCTGAATAGCAAGGGCAGCCCCAAGTGAGGAACATGAATTCTTTAAAAGTGGTGGCACAGCATGAAGGGCAGAGGAGAGCTCCCCAGTGGGAGTAGCACAGAGCCCCTCTCCGCACTGTGGGTACACAGAACTCGGGAGTTTACCCACGTCCTCGGCACGGGTTCAGTCGGACACACGTCATCTTTGCAGTTGAGGGCATCGTCTCCCCTTCCTGCTGTGTCTAGCTCTTTTCAAAAAGTGCTGCCAGGTCAGGGCCCATGCAGAGCCACTCAGAGCACATCTATTCAGTGAACCCCTGATGGAGAAAGAGTGGAGGGAACACAGGACAATGTTCGGCTGCCTAAACCAAAGCACTCAGTGATATCCAAAACGCCCCCTATTTGGCCTCTAGCTGCCAGTCCGAAAGGCCCTTAGACCTATGAAACTTCCCCCAAAGTTACTGGCCCTGTTCAGATGCCTGGGACCACAGAGGGTTTCACAGAAGGTCCTGGACACCAAAGTTCAGCCAGCTGAATCGAGCTGCTTGTGCTGAAGCCTTGAGGGATTTCTAACCTGTGGATCTTATTATGCAATCTACCCAGTGCAGACATGACCTAGCTCAGGGCAAAAAGAAAATTTCACATCCCCAAAACATAAATAGCAAAGTTGCCAGGAGCCACGCTGCAGTACCGAGCGCATGGCAGGTTCTTAAGTATCATATCTCCCTTTTTTTTTTTTTTTTTAATTTGGCAAATTCACCCAAAACATCCCTTCACAGCAGACTCTCCAACACTGCTGGACACGAACGGGTAGGAGGGTTTGTTTCAAGTAGAAAAAAATACTAATTAGGACTTTTTTTGGGTATCAGCCTCTGAAAACCAGAAGCCCCGGGAGAGAAGAAGCACTGTTTACTAAAAGCAGCTGATCCATATGAACCACAAGAAAAAAAAAAAAAAAAAAGCTATTTGTTGAATACATTTTTCTATTACTGAATTTAAACACGCAGAGATAAAGATGTTTTTTCCAGAACAAGGATTGCATTTATTAGAGGGTTTGGGCACACTACTGCAATTTGAATAGCATTAATAGAGCATTTGGGAGGCTGCAAATATATATATCTAACTACTTCAGAGAAGGACACACTAATAAAGCTCAATTTTCAGGTGACTCCAGAAGCTGTCCTATGCATTTAAGAGTAGAGACATTTTAGTCACGGTTTCAACTTCAGCAGAGCTTTCTTTTTCCACAGGAGCCTGCTGTTCCCTAAGTAGTTAAGCAGCATGTTTGATTGATAGGCACTGACTTTGCCTTATTCTTTTGGCAAAACCCACTTGCTTTAAGCTCATATAAAGAGTACACAGTAAATCATACAGATCGGCAAAGTCTGCTTAATAGCTAAATACCTTTCCTGAAAGTCATCATGGGTTCTTTATTTTTCAGTCTTAGATAAATCTTCTGACTATGGAGTTTTCCTGTACCTACCTCTTTTCTTTCTTGCTGGTGCAAGAATTCTTCCACTACCTGCAATTTGTTCCTACATTTCTGATTAATCTGTTCTACACCTTGGAAATGACCACCTAGGAACCTGCCTGCTACTATTCATATTATGAAGAGTCTGACCATGGTTTACTTTATGTTGAACAATATACAGATGAAAGAGCAGGTCTTTCAACACACTCAATATATAAATACAAATACACACACACACACACACACACAGCAATCCTATTTAAAGAAGTCATTTTCTTTTCAGACATTCACAGCTCAGTGATTTGGTGCACATATGAAAACAACACTCACCAATGATTCTCAAATATATATATATATATATGCATATGTTTATTGATAACCATTGGGCAGAGAATATTTTAAACATGTCAGAAATTAAGTATTCTTCTAGATGATTTTTTTCTATATTTGGAGAAAGGGAAAAGAAACCCTTCCTTAGCTTTCACTTGTATTCCACATTGACTGATACACTTTACAGTTTTACCACCAATTCCTTTAATATTTGAAGACTGAAAGCTAAATATATCCTTGTCTGTCTGCAGCAACAGAAGACTCACCTCTCAAACTTGTAGAAGCCTACAAATTATTTAATGTACCACGGCAAGAAAATGTGCACGTGACAAATGTGTTTCACTACAATTACTTTGCACAATTTGTTCAGTAAGAAAATGTATATTACTCTTTGAATGACTGTATTTTAAAGAAATCCTACCTGAGCTCTGAATGTTGGCAGATGCTCTTCTCCTCGCCGTGCGAAGTCTTTGTACCCAAATCCAGGATCTTCAATGTAGCGAGAGACATCTGTGGAAACTATTTCATCATCAAATGCTGTGAAAAAACAGCAGAGTGGATGTCAGCACTAATACTGCCACTCTACTGAAGGACTAGAGTGAATTTAAGATTTTTGCAAAGGAAAAGAGGGGAAGGGGAAATTTCACTTCATCTGCATTTCACTTAACCCATCTGCTTATATGGGATTCATCACCACTGCGTCACTGAAATGTCAGCCTAAAGCAGACATTTGGGAACGGGGAGACAAAGGCTAGGAGATAAACCTCCCTCTCTACTGACTTCAGAGGGGAGCTAGGTATCTTCAGCTGGGCAGTAGGCCACTGTGCTAGGATGAAAAACAGAACAACAGGATTGCTGTGTTGAGCACGTCTGGGGCCAGGAAAACACACCAGCTCTACTCTGTAATCTACAACACAAGCAGCTAGACAGTGGCGCGACACTCCACTCGCAAGTACCAACTGGAGAGCACATGAGAGCAAAGCGTTGAGGGGGCACGAGGCTGCAGCTCCAGTAACTAAGCATCCTCCAAGAGCTTCGAAACGCGTCACTAGGCAAGTGCAGGTTCTCCATCAGGAATCAATCCTGCCCTCCTGAATAAACAGGCCGCTTGTTTGTGCAGCCACCTCTGCAGGAGTTGCCTACGGCAGAGCTGACTGCGGTTGATCCTCGTGTTAATATCCTGGCTTGCCTCCATGCGTGCTCACAGAACAGTTGCCATATGTCCACTCTAACACCTTAAAAAGTCAGTTAACTAAGAATTGCAGAAGTGCTTTATCTCCTCTTTGCCTCATTAAACAATCAAAACATAACTGTGTAGGAAGAAGCTTGCACAGCATCTGCTGCAGCTAATCTTCAGAGAAGAATAAAAGCCTACAGGCACACAGGGATGAAACTAAACAAATCTACCTGCAGCCTCCTCAAGAAACCTTTCTGTCCCAAGGAACACCTCATCCTAACAAGCTCCAAGTCACAGAAGTCCTAGTTTAATAATGAGGTTGTAGATTCAAAACAGCAATTGTAGAGGCTGTCAGTTTGTCTATTCTATCACAAGACTGTCTGACCAAAAAAAATTGAATGAGAATGGATGATGCTCACTTTCAAAAATCCATCAGTGATGATTTTGGATGTATTTCACACAGAATCACAGAATGGTAGAAGTTGGAAAAGACTCCTAGAGATCATCTAGTGAAACCCTTCAGGTTGGAGTATTCTTAGAGCACCTCAAAATCTCTGTGATGAATCACAGTACACTCTTCCCCTCTTTTGGGTTCAGTGCACAGAAACTTAAACCACCTTCAATTCACAACAAAGTAGTCTAGGAAAATGTCGGACATTTTATGGTCACTTTATAAAAAGATATGAGCTACAATTTTCAGGTAGCTTCTACCACGTGGAGCTGGTTGGACATTCTCCTGCTTTTTATATCCTGTTTTTTATATGAAACAAATTTCATTGTACCATCTGTTAGAGATGAAAGCCTTTAGAAGAAATGAAAAATAAAGGAAAAGAGGCTATCATCTCTTAATTTTGAACAATACTTAAGAATTAAATGAATGCTAAGAAATCTCTATCATATTACAGTAATAGAAACAACATACCTGAAAAACAGGTGGATTGACATGTCCTTTCCAGAGAGAGGAAGTTATTAAAATGGTAAAAAAATCTGTCTCATTGCATTAGTGTAGAGTTATTTGTCACTACCTGAAGGTTACCAATGAATGCTATATTAAACTTTTACATATTGTAGAATCCAAAATTGTGAAGTATCAATTCTGAAGCAAGTATTTACACAAAGGAAACCATTTGAAGAGCCCATAAAGAAACAGAAATGTAACTCGATTTCAAGAAGCCTAGGGCTTCTTTTTTCCCCAAATAAAAAAAAACCTCCATTTCCAGCAGCAACAACGGTGACAACAGTTGCTAATCAATAAATCTTAAGCAGATGAACCAAGTCACAGGACCACTCTTACTAAAGCTAGAGTCAGAATACAGAAACTGGCAGAGACAGTCATAGTCATTGAACTGAACTCAAGCATTTAGGGCTTACAAAGAACAGACTGAAACTGGAAAAGAACAAATACCTCCACTAATTACTAGCAGACTCTCCTTCTTTTCATTTTCAAAGCGAGTTGCCATCTCTTCCTGAGAGGCTTCTTCATCCTCTTTATCTTCTTGTAGCCTCTTCATTCTTTCCATTAAGGCCTCCAGCTCACTCAAAGAATCTGCAATCTGCAAAGACACCATGACATTCTGTAAAATTATAAGATAGACAACATGTATCATCTTCAGATTTCATGCTCTACAGAAAACACTCTCAAAAAAAGGTATCAGCAGCAAACATGGAAATCCAAGCCAGAGGAGTTTTCAGAAAATCAGAAGAAGGGAGCGGGTAAGTGTTGCTTTAAATTTATCATTCTACTGCAGTAACATTAATAGTAAAAGTGATGATGTTTGAACATGGAAACCACAGTCTCTTATAATATATATATCCTACCACAGAGATGGCTCAGGAAAAGCACTTTCTGTGGTCTGTGTGTATCAAAAAAACCCAACTTAACACAAAGGTAATGTTACTCAGTCAAATGGTAATGTAAAATACCTTACTGAAAATGATGAAGTGCAACCCTGCAATACACAACCTAATGCAACAAATCAATGTTCTTTTTATTTCATTTTTCTAGGTACTCAAAACAACTTTCACATAGGTATTTTTCTTCCTTTTGCACCTCTTTATTAGAATATATCAAAATATATCAAAGATTGGCATTCTGTGAACTGCCTTGATCATTCAGATTTTTGATGCTTGGTGTTTCTTTTCCTTTTTTTTTTAATTTTGATCATCTTCCCACAGCTAGAAATGTTTTATATCATGTTATTCCTTGCTTAACAAGCAGCACAGAGCTTGAAGCAGCCCTTAGTTCACCAGAATTGCCAAATGAATAATAAGAAATACTGGTTAGCATGCCTACAAGGCTGGCATGCCTTACACCACAGAAACCAAAGATGCAATAACCGACTGATCACACACTCACCCTGTAAGGTCAGTGCTAATTTGGAAAATCTATCCAGTGACTTGGTTTATAATCCTTATCTTCCATCAAAGGAGATGAGGCTAATTCAGCAATGAGTAGTTTAATTCAAGGACTCTTTTTTCTAAGTGTGATAAATAGGAATGTAATCTGTGCAGTCTTGTGCTGCATTATAGAGCCACTTTCAGAGCAATATCTCTTTTTAAATTAAGAAACTAGTAATCAAATTTCTCTTTTGTTTGATTCAGGATCAGAAACTAGAGTGAAGAATAAAACCTTTTTACTTTAGTCATTTTCCTCTCATCTACAAGGAACTGCTTCAAGATTAACTTATTTTGAGATCACAGGCCTTATCAAAGTCAAAAGATGTATTATGACCTTTGCTTTTTTCCCTTCCCCTTTTTCCTTCCACATGTTATGAAAACTTTAATAAAATACTGCAGCCAGTGATATACTATCTGAACAAATTCCAACTTTTGGCTTTCAACTGGAAACAAAGTTTTAGTCTTGCTCAATGCCTTATGAGATTAACTCTTAAAATCACATTATTCTGAATACATTTCTCTGTTTCAATGTGGTTTGGAAACAGATTACACTGCAAACTGCTAAAGCTAACATAAGAGTTATCAGACCCAGACATTCCAGCAAAGTAGACAAAAAAAAAAAAAAAAAAAAAAAAACAGCTTTAAAACTACACTGAAATTTAAACAGGAAAGAATGGAAGAAAGCTTTATAATGCAAAACAGAGGCAAGCAAATGAATATTCTTGCAACACTAACCCCAAAGTTGCTACTTGTGAGGGATGCATTTTCTATGTTGTTGTCATTGGCAAGATCACAGACACAGAAGTTGTTGACTGCTATAAGTCTGACTCCATTAGATGTATCCAGATCTCTCTCTGGATTAATGCCACTACCAAATACAAAACTTGCCAGCGCATGATAATGTGCCAACAGGACAACAGCGTGGACCAATTCAGGAAGAGACCAATTATTTTCCCCAGTCTTGACAAGTTTCTGAAATGAGAATAAAAGAAGTTTGCATAAGACTATATATATATTTTAGAAAGGTATCCGTTCTTTTCTTCCACTACCTCCATATTTCTCTTGCACACAGATTCTCAAAAAGAGAAACCTAATATATTACTTCTTTTCTATTGCAGTTATTCTAGTCAACACTATTCCTAAAAAATAAACCTTGTTGGCTTTGTCATATTGATGACTTTCTTGGGTTATTCAGTACTTCAATACTTCCTTGAATTCTTAAAGATAATGAAGCCTAGCTGCATGCTTGCACAGTTACTAGCAGTTCTTCTTATAGGACATTTACTGCAGTCACATTTAACAGGTACCTGAATGTGCTCTTTTGTGATTAGCCAGGGTCGGTGCGCAAGGAGTTTGTTTATCTCATTTAGATTTTTCAGTCTTTGTGGAATGTATTCTAAACCATTCAGCCATTCTGCAATTCCTCCAGTCTTCAAAAACTCATCAACATGCATATTTATTAGGTAGGAACACTGATGTCTGGCAGCAGCCTGAAATAATTAAATACAAAGCAAAAGTGCAGCATATTAGGGTATAATCTGATTTCACTGCAGGTAAGAAACAGGATACATCCAGAACATGAAAATATAATTTAGTTGCAAGGAAATGTACTTGGGTTTTTTTGTGAAGCATTTTTTTGTGAAGCTAGTAAAGAGGATTCACAATTAAAAAAAAAAAAAGTTTGACTACTTTACTTTGAATCACCAAATCTAACTTAGGTTTCAAGGGATCTCTGCAGCTCATCTGTTCCAACCCACAGTAGGGCATGCTTCAACCAGGTTGCTTGGAGCTTTGCCTAGACAAAATCTTCATCCCTGGAGACCCTACAAGCTCTGCTGGGCCCAGGTTCCAATGTTTCACCATCCTCATGGTGAACACTGTTTTCCTCGTGTCTACCTGAAACTTACAACTTGAGTCTGTTGCCTCTCATCCTATTGCTATCCTAGAAATAGTGGTTACTATCCCAGAAATGAGGAGCCACAGCTCAAGTGCTGTCTACAAAACCTCACTACCACGGGCATGCGAGAAGGGTCTCACTGTCGGATACCAATAAAAAAGAGCCTGCTTTGCCAATTCTTTCTTCCTAATGAAAACCTTGTGACTAGATATGCTTTATTGAAATGAAAATCAACTTCAAAAAATATTCATGCATATATACCCAATACCTAAAATGTCACACCAGTGCTTCCCTTCTGAATTTCTCCATTTTCCTTTTTTTTTTTTAATCTATCTATCTATGAAAGCCTAAATGACAGAAAAGGAGTGTGTAGGTTGTTGGTACACACCATTATAGCAATGTAGTGCCTATAGGGCAGTGGAAGGGGCCCATCCATGCGCAACATATAGAACTGGCTGCGGAGGAAAGACTCCAGGTACTGAGTGTGAATACTCATGACCTGGGTGATGTTGTCCAGGCGACCAGATGTAGAGTATTCTTCCACAAGAAGATTCGTACGTTCATCCAAACCGTTTGCTTGCATAACCTTAAAAACAAAACAGAGAAATTTAACTGAGAGGTATCCATGCTTTAGATGGATAGCAGCATGCTGCAGTATGAAAGGTTTGCTTTTGCACAAATGTGTAGCCAATTCTGTAGATATGTATGCATATATAAAAATATATGTGCATGCATATGTGCAAATATTCACATATAAATACATCTTGTATATTGAGAACTGATAAACACTATACACCAGTAATTTTAATAAAGTGCCATGAAAACCTAGAGGGTAAACTCTTAGCCCCTTGAAGTCAGATCTGTATGGAAGGAAGCAGAAGTTAAAAAGAAAGTCACATCTTTATGGAAGTCAGTCTGCATACACACACACAACACCTGAACACTCAGCCCTACCACAGACTTCAAAATTAATGGAGAGTTACTGGGTTATGTAGCCAAATTACAGAAACAGTCTGGCAATCTACTACTTTTGTGTTTGTATAATTGAAGAGCAGATCAAATGCTAATTTGTCCATAACATTCAAGCATTATTTAGAACAGGAATTTAATGCTTTCTTTAAACAAGAGCTGTTCTCTAATTATTCCAGCTAACCTGGACCTTGGGCACAAGATGAAATGCAACAGTAAAAGAGGAGCTCTTGGAGTGCAAGCCTTGACATAATATTAATGCTATTACTCAGTGTTTATCAGCAAGAATAGCCATTCGAAACACATTCATCATTAAAGTTACAAGCAAAAGACGAGAATACACAGTAGTTATTCTTAAACTGCACAGTATTAAACCAGCTAGGTTATTACTGGAAGCATTATGGAATGGGAACCCACTTCAGCCAGTTAGAAAGTGCTTGAAACTACCAAGACACCATTCTCTTGTTGAATTTGCTTCTTTTAAAGCAAGTTGTCCTTCTTCATGATGTGCTGATGAACAGACTGTCTCAATTAAGTTATATTATCAATTAAGTTTTACATAGGAGTTTACATTATATATAAAGTAATGTTAGCAACTTACTGCATTTCCATTTCTCACTACTGTATTTCCCTGTTTTTCTTATGGGTCCAGAAAAAAAAGTGAAGAAACAGAACTATCCAGCTAAGGAGCTCTGTGATTTTTATATGTATAGCTCTTCCCTACAACAGGTTTTTTGCATTTTAGACCAAAAAGAGGCCTTCTCAGTTATCATTAAGAATACTTTTACCACTAGAAGTTTATCTATCCATTACAGTCAAAACCTATATATATATATAATGGCATACCATTCACTCCACTGTAAGTAATACCCCTTATTCTGCAGCAAATGCATCTTCCAGGTATTTCTTACGGAAACTGTATTTCAGTCCTGCTACAGTGCTGCTGAGATTTCTGATCTCCAGTTTGTCAGGACCTTTCCTTTTAACTCAGTACAAGTGATGGAAAAGAAATGATGCTGACAAAGCTGCAATATAATCCTGCAGGACTGCATTGTTGCTATGTTAGGCAGCACTATTCCCTCTGAAATTTCTCCACCTGTATTGCTGTTCTCTTCTGGCCATATACTTAGCTCCTCCTGATTTATTACCATCCATGGATTCACAAACACGCTGTCTCAGTTCTCCTAGTAAAGACTTATGACACCTTAATAACAACCTAATTGTAAAGGTTCCCATTACTCTGTCCATATCAAAATCTTTTCATTATCAAAATAGGTTTTGATAAGAGCAATGTTCTGTAATTAACTTATCAAGATTTGCAAGACATTAAATGTGCTACTAATTTACAATTACATCTATCAACTGTATTATTTAACAGCCAGGGAACAGGGGGAAAAGACCAGCCACTTGCATAACAAAGTCTTCAACACCTGCTCTTAATATTAACCTTTTCCTAAGGAACCTTGGCTGCAGGTGGAGGTTCCGTTTTCCTCCAGGGTTACTATTGGCTCAAGGCTACTCAGTGCTTTCCTTCTATACCCTGGGCTGCCCCCAGTTACCAAGCACATCATTTGTGCAGGTCAATTCATTAACAATAAACATAAACTTTATATGCAGTCTTTCTCATTATGTTTATTTTTCGCCTCTTCACACAACTCTTGTCTTAATGAGAAAAAAAATAAGTCATTAGGAAGTTTGGCATCTCAGGGCCCTGTTTCCTGTTGGGGAAATTCCCTTCACAAGCTGGACTGTCTGGAACTCATTCTCTGGCCCCTGCTTCCCAAATCTAGGAGACTCATTTTAAACTGTATCACTTTTTCCTTATATTTTCCTGATTGCAGGCTTTGCACTTGCTCTGTTTTTAGGCTCAAACCTTCCCTGTATAGGAAAAGAGAGTTTCAGAGAACAGTCAGCCCTGCTGTTATAGCACAGAAACTGCCTGGCTTTAGCAGCTACTCAAAAGTAGAACAGAAAAAGGACCTAATTTTATACTTTACCACCCCAAATAATTCATGCCCTACGAGGAGAGACTGAGGGAGCTGGGCCTGTTCAGCCTGAAGGCTGAGAGGAGACCTGATCAGTGTCTATAAGTACCTCAAGGGAGGGAATGAAGATGGGGCTGACCTCTTTTCAGTGGTGGCCACCAACAGAACTAGAGCTAATGGCCACAAACTGAAACATCAAAAGTTCCACAGGAACTTAAAGAAAAATTTTTTAACAGCAAGGGTGACAGAGAGGCTGTGGAATCTTCCTCTCTGGAGATCTTTCTGTAAGACCCACTTGGATGCCACCCTGTGCCATGTGCTCTAGGTGACCCTGCATGTGCAGCAGGGTTGGACTAGATGACCTCTAGAGGTCCCTTCCAGCCTTAACAGCTCTATAATTCTATGATCCTCCGTGGAGATTAATATCATGGGAAAAAAACGACACTACAGGAAAGCTGCAGCAAGCTGCAAATCAATGTTTAAACTGAATATTAAATCATGCACAAAGATCTTGAGTTTGAAGTCATGCTGCACCTTTCAACCATAAATTCGCTCAAGAGCCACAGCTGTGATCTGTGAAGTTAGCCAGATTTTTAGGTTCTCTCAAACTGAAGGTCAGACACTGCTCTGAGAGTTATATAATCATTAAGAGGACAGGTCTCCCCCCAGGTCTGACATTAAAGTAATAATCCCTCAAAAGGGGCACACGCAGCGTTCACGTGTGTCCCAGCGGGAGAAGGCCTCCCTTTCCCACTCATAGGGAAGCGGAGGTCAGATCCCAACCCCTGCTCCTGACAAACCCTCCCTTCTGCTCACACAGACTTGTGCAGTGTTTGGAGCCACCAGGTTCTCCTCGCTAAGAGCCCCCCGGGCCATGCACTTACTTCGTTCTCTGGTATAAAGGCACTTGGTCCTCTTGTTAAAGGTGGAGAGACTTGCACTCTCTTCTCCTGCAAGAGAGGCACGCAATTTTATCAGCACCAAGAACAACAGATTAACTCGCTTTATCTTCCCGGATTAGATCCTAAAGACCTTGGCTCGTTTCTCTCCCCAAGGCCATCCGACTGCTCCCGGAGCAGGGAGGCCACCACAGCACATTCGTGAGAGCCGCCCCTCGCTTTGCTCTACGGAACCGCTTTGATTTGAGCAAGATAAAAAAACAAAAATAAAAGAATCTAACCACTGCTTTACAGACCAGGTCAAAGAAGGGCAATCCGCAATTGGCACAACATTAAAATTAGCAATTTGTTGGATTGAATGGAAGTACTGAAAGCAAAGTGGAAAAAAAGACAAAAAAAAAAAAAAAAAAGAAAGAGAAGATCTATCACTGTATGTGCACAGGCAACACTTGGGAAAGGAAGTTAAGCAGCAGTTTTCTTCAGTATCAGGATCTAATTAGATTCTAAGTGTTTGGAAGTTTAGGAGTACTTTGTGTGCCAAATATTTGCATGAAAAGCACACTCGCTTCCCCCAGCTCCCCCAAAACAGCAAGAACCAACTGGACAACCTGCTTGGAAAAAAAAAAAAAAAAAAAAAAAAAAAAAAACAGAACAACAAAGTTGTGTAGCTGTCAAATCCAGAAGGGAACAGAACAGGGGACACGGCCTTTGGGCATCAACACCAGCTAAGGAAGAGATAGGGCTTAAAAGAGCAGCAGAAATCAACTTCCCTTTCAGGATCATACATTTAGTGTACAATAAGCAGAGAGTAGTAATCAAGACTTTTGGATTTATTAGCAAACAAAGAGACTGAGCTGAAAGTCTGGAGGTCTTAACACAGTCGCCACTGATGGGCAGAGGGTGGAAAGGGTCCTCAAGAGGTTGTCTCAGGGGCAAGATCGGCACTTTCTGCTGCACTGCCCACCCACATCCGCTCTGAAAGACCTCCGAGGGCAGGTCACTAGGTTCAGGGACTGACTCCTTTCGTCATTAGAAAGTTTCCCTAATGTCTGCCCGAGGTTTCCCCTGGTACAGTTTGTCTCTATTCTTTTCCTTCACGGTTATATCCACGTTTCTGAAAACTCTGGCTGCACATTTTCTAAAGTCACTAATTACACTGCAGTGTTAATGACTTTTAATATGTTATCCATCAGCAACTGTATCACATTTGCATACCAAATTTTTTCATGCCCCTAACATAAAATGTAAGCTATTCCATACCAATGACCCTTAAATATCTCAGCAATTCTACCAGAGAAGCTTAAATTTAATGGCCACGAATATTAACAACAGTACCGGTCTGCGACAGATTTCCACACAGGAAAATAAGATACTAGAAACCTAGTAACTGTCCTATTTGGTTAAAAAAAAATCCCATCCTTTCAAAATTAGTGTATGAGAAAGCATGCAAAAGTCAGCATAGATTGCTCAGGAAAAATACTCCAAAACAAACTCTTCCTTGACAACTGAATTTGTTGCTTTGGAATAATTAGCTGCTAAAAGATGAGGAATGCACTCACGCATGTTCTTCCCTCTTTCTGAAATAAACTGAACCATTGTGTGAAATCGAGTAGTCAGGAGATGACTTACTGTAACAACTGCCTACTGTCACAGGCCTACAATACATCAAATTCTTCTCATGAATCAACTGTTTGCAACCTAAAATAATTAGAAAAGATGTATGCAGACTGGATATATGCATATGTAACCTCCTTTTCATATAGCTACACAAGGCACAGCAAGATATCTCTGTATTAAACACTTTTTTTTTGTTAGCAGTAAGTCATTTTGTCAACATGTAAAAAGCTTTTTCCAAGATTTCTATTAATGATGTATGCTATGTGCTTTTTGAAGGCTATCCTAATATTAGATTTTAAAAGCCTTCATTTCACATTGAATAATCTGGAGGAAACAGCTTGTGTGAGACACACAGTTGGACAGCTGAACATCTTTAGCCCTTGGCTCCAGCTCAGGTCTAAAATAGAGCTGAACCACTGATTTCTCCATTCTGCTGTCTGACCTGTATCCTGCTTTTTCAGGCTCCATAAAGCTGGTCACCTAGGCCAGCCCTGGGCCCAAACCTGCAAGCACTCCATGCAGCAGGGCCTTCGTTGCCCGTTCTTCCCATTCAACAGGACTGTTGTTGAACTTTGAAACTTGGACAGGCTACTGCTGCGGATGACGGTGCTCCAAGAGCACTCGAGCACCAAGGAGGGAAGGATCTCCAACTCATCTATGTGAATGCTAACAAAGTAAAGCAGACAGTCCAATATGAAAAATGAGTTTAATATAGTTTAACTTAGTTTAATATATATTCACAAAGGACAAAATCCAGTTCCTTTTGGGTTACAAGAAAAAAGTTTGGAAAAAAAAGAAAGAAAATTCAAACTAATGAGTCTAATTACAGTGTGCTTTTAAGAAGCTTTTTTTAAAAAATATGAAAAATGTGTTTGTATACACAAATATATACATATTTATATATGTATACACACACACACACATATAAGAATTGTATATATGCCCTTCCATCAGCACAGATTATTCTCTCGTCAAGAGAAAGTGCATATTTTAGTAAAACTGTTTTAAACAGGCCTGTGACAAGAACAGGAGCATAAGGAACCTTGTTTTACAAGTTCTCAGGCTACTATTAATAAAAACATGGGAAGTTTACAAGCATTAAGTAATGTTGGCTTTCTTAGACTTTAGATAACAGCCACTGTTTCTGGGCACCCATTATCAGAGTGGGTAGTGATTTAGATCACTAGCATTCAGCAGTGATTTAAGATCTATCCAGGAACACAGATATGAAAAAATACATTTGGGAGTTGGAGAGAAAGCAACATTTGAGCTATATGGCCCTTCCTAACACAAATTCTTCTTGCAAAGCTTATTGTTTCCCGGGGAAGCTGATTCAATTTCCTGTCCGACTCGTCTTTACAGGTTAGGCTCGCTACTGCATACTAAGTTAACCAGGGTCCCCAAATACCTTATTGGAAATTGGATTCTTATGCTAAGCAACTGAGCCACGAGCAGGGTTGCTGAGCAACCAAAACACCACACGCACTTATACGAGCCATTTTCTGCTGCGTGTTCCTCCATAAACACGTTGTCGTCCTATGAATAAGTTATCTTAAAAGGTTGGCAACCAGCCCCATTTACATGAAAATTAGAGTCTTTTTTGGAGGGGCGCTTCTTCGAAAGGAGACAAAGAGGAGCTTCAAAGAGGCGCAGAGAAAATGGAGTCAGGGAAGGGCTGCCCAGAGAGGGGCCCAGCTGGAGCTGGCCCCGTGTCCTGCAGCTCATCTTCCAGCGGCACCGCGAGCCCCACAGTGTGAATTTAATCATTACAAACCCAAAGATCCTTGGCCCTTGGAGTGTCCTGCACATCTCCATCCCTGCTGAGCCCTGCCAAAGGCCCCCAGGTTTTATTTTCAGTAATGGCAGCGACCCCCATGTCAAGTGGCGGGCGGAGGGCACCAACCAAGGCAGCAGGCCCAGGCTGGGGACATCGCCCGCGCTCTGCGGGGATCCCGCAGCCTCCTCTCCGAAGCCCTGGGTGTAGGGAAATAGAGCCGCCTTCCTCCCCTCCAGCACGTGAGTCACTACGCTCCGGGGCTTTAAAACAAACAGTTATTTTCAGCCAGCACAGTAAAAAGGAGGCTAATTTTGCGTGAGGCAGCACAGAAAGGAGCTGGGATCTGGCGGAGCGGATCGAGCGGCCGGTCGGGCCTTGATGCCCGCGGCGGCGCGGAGCTGCTGAACGGCCAGCGCGGCCCAGCCGCAGCGAAGGCACCGGTCTAACAAACAGCACTCGAACAAGCGTAAATGCTAACAGCACCCCAAAAGCAGCCTCTCCGGAGGAGCAGCAGGCACCTTTTGAAGTTTCCGTTTAACAAGAAAGAGTTTTTCAAGGGAAAAGATACCAATGTGTATCTTATTGCATACACTTACTATCACTCCCCCCAAGCTCTCCCCACACACGCACTACAGTAACGTGGCCCTGACAGGTTTTATTTTTACCTCTAGGCCATACTAGTGCTGGGGATGTATTTCTGACTCTTAGGGTCTCCTCTGGCATCCAGGTAATCATTATTTATTAAAAAACAAATCATTAAAAGCTCACATTTCCAAGAGCTAGCCTGCCGTTCCACGGCCAGACTGCCTGAGCCTCTTCCAGACGCAGCTTCCAGAGGATACTCTGGTTTATGACTCTGTTTTTCTGCTGCTTTACGATACTTCTTCCTCAGACAGTCCTACCTTTGCCAAGGCCATTCTGGGCTCGCACTCTTTGCAAGAGCAAAGTCTTTATAGTATTTTAGCGTGTTGAAGGACAAAGATTAAATTACATCTCTATTAGTTCAGCAGACTCCATCTAGTCTCTCATATCCACCACCTTTCAAGCATTTTATTACATTTGCTGACTTTACTCCCATTTCTGTTTTTTTTTTTTTCCGCATTTTACTGGCACTTTGTGTACCTCATTTCTATATATCTGCAAGTTCCCAGCACAGGGCCTTAGAGAAGTGCCTGGTTTAGGCTTATTTACCTATTCATGTTTTATTGTCTTCCCACCAGAAAAGCACTAAAAGCATATGTATTTTAATTCAATTTACTAAATTGCCTCTTAAGTCACTCTACACTTCATAAAAATGTGCATATACACACACATCTTTGTGATTTAGCATACAGACATTTTCATGAGATATTAAACATCTACCCTTTAAAAATTTCCCTAAAGTACTTAATGCTGTGAACGCTCCAGTACAATGTGCACTGGTCAGCCTTGCTCAGTTGTGCTTTACCTTATATCCCACATCAGTTTCCTATTGCTACTTAAAAGAGAAACTCAACTACAATAAAAAGTTTATATAAAAAGAAAACTGAAGTAGTGAAGTGACATTTTTTGTAACCAAAGAATAAGGCTTTGCTGCTAATTTTGACAACTGACATTATTCAGTCTTGTTTTTTTCCTCCAAGTACACCTTTAAAGAGGGACTAATATCCCTCTACTTCACTCAGTCCCAATACAGACTACATTTAGACTAGCTGACAATTTCCAAGAATTGCCACAATTGCATCTTCCAAATACTAAATCATGCTGCCTAAAAAGTAATAATTTACAGCACTAATAAAATGCTTCAACTTTTGTCCAGGACTTGATTAAGTTCAGCAAGGTCAAATTTTGAAAAATAATAGTTTGAGAATATTTCCATGTTCAAATTTTTATTACTTACTACTGTTAAAAGCCAGTAATGTCCTCTTGCAATAATGTTATGCAGCCACAAACTTCATCCTTCTCCCTTTCTTGACAGAAAGGCCTTTATACCTTTTCTTACATTACAATCTGCTAGCAATTTTGCCATCATCTAGCATTTCTAAAGATCTTGGTTATTTAAATGCAGTGATCTGTGACAGTATAATGCACATTAGTATCTTAGGAAAAATCAGATGACCTCAACCTAGATGAAGACACCTAAATGTCCATGTCCGCATTTCAGCCAGGTGCCTTCACCCTTTCACAGCAGGGAGTGAGCACAAGGCTCAGCAGCACAACTATATGGACCGAGTGTCCTCCAAGTCACCCAAGAGCACCTGAGGGGAGATCAGCTCTTGCTTCAGGAGGAAAGGAGCTTCCCACAGCTCTGCAGAGCATCTGCTGCTCCCCAGAACGCCCCGTGGCGCCTTGTGCATCCCAAATGATACCTAAAGGTTGCGCTGGGCTCTTAGCTCTTACAGTTTTTCAGTGACCCAACATGCCCATTCCATCACATGGACTCACTGTCTGGGTTCAAGCTGGATAGACACTTTGTCTTCTAGTTCACGTGGCACCAGCACAACTATCTGCTCCTTCTGGATAAAACCTGCCTCCAAAATGGCTTCTACTACTCTGTTACTGCTCTGTAATTACCTTGCCAGTGTCCATTCTTGGATTCTGAGGACTGCATAAACCTCCACTTATCCGGATTGCAGTCAAATGCTCTAGTTTTCAATAATTATACTAAACTGTCTGTTTATTTTACCCTCATGGAAAAGAGCAGAAAGCAAGACAAAATACTTCTTTTTTTTGTTTTTATCTGAACACTGATAGTGTCATAACTTCTATTATTACTCAAATCCTTTCTTGGGACGAGAGTTTTTTTCTCCAATTTCTACATATATCAAGTTACATTTTAATTTATCCATCCAACTTCAAGTAAAGAACAGTTCAGGAAATGTGACAGAAGTTCATGATGCATTCAATTCATTTTAAGAAGAATTTTCAATACTCTTTATAAACCTACTGAGGCTAAATACTAAATTTAAAGCTACAAACAACTCTACTCACTAAGAAAAACATATCAACCGCTAACCACTTGTCTTCACAACTGAGTACTACTTGGAGGAGCTAATGGAGAAAAAGAAATCCAGATACAAAGCTGCGAAATTCTGAAACTTACTAGGAAATATTTGTTGATTTGTCAGTTTTAAGAGAAGTGTTTAGGGCATTTTATGAGCGGAAAAAAAACATTTCAGGATCCATAGCCAGAATTCACCTCAAATTAAGGTTTGTGCTGAAATTTCAAAAAATGTAACTACACATTAAAAGCATAAACATCAGTGTCTTTCAAAACACATTCAAATAAGAAAAAGGAAGCATTAAAACACAGCATTTTGTTTTTGAACAGTGTACGAACTTCTCTGAGATGAACCCATTTCTATAAATAAACCTAGGACATATCTCCAGAAGCAATAAAAGACATGCTCAGGGCAAATAACATCAAAATGTTAAGAGTTCACAGATAGGAGCCCTGGCATACAGTCATTTGTTAATGGTACTTCATGTGATTTTGCAATGTTTTCTTCCTCTTAACAGACTCCAAAAATGCAAACTAAGTGATAAGATGAAAATTATCGGAGGAAGTCAAGCTGTAGGACTGTTTTTATGGAACAGCATTTCAAAACAGTTAAAACAGCCACTTTCAACATTAAGAAACTGGCATCTTTGTGCTTGACATCTGATGAAGTGGTGCAGGGAGCTGGGAAGGGAGCCAGGGAAGCACAATCAGGGTGGAAGGTTTGTTTTGGTAACAGGTTCCCGGGCTTTTGGATTTCACACAATAAAAGGAAGCCTATCCCACGTTCCTATCCCTCTACCCGCTACGAAAAACACAGTCCACGCTAACCACAGACCAAAGGGCAGCAAATTCTACCCAGCCTGTGATGAATGGCCAGGCAGCAGAGTCCAACAGGAGTCTGTCAGTCTTTGAAAGGTATCTGATACATTCAACCTGAAGGAGAAAAGCTCAGAAGTGAACATGCTGTTGCTAGCAGATTAGCCTATCTTCTTTTTACATAAATAAAACCTATGTCTACATCCACTTTCAGTCATGCTTGGGTTGCACCACTCTTTCTGTCCTGGAGGTAATTTCCAAGTTATTTAGAGCTATTAACCAACATACAACTGCAAATGGAAACAGGCAGGCAAAGACTGCAAGTTAAACATCAGAGTAATGTGTTTACTCCAAACACTTCCTTATTTAAGAAACCAACTGTATTCTACCCTTTCTTTTTTTGTCAGAAAAACACCTGAACACATCAAGTAGAAGTGAGGGCTACAAGTTCATGTTCATGTAACTGAAGTAGAGAATACACCTGAGAAAGGAAGGCTCAGACGTCTCAGCAGACAGATAGGAAAATCTTCATGTCAAGATGTACTCAACTAAAACATGCTATCAAAACACCAAGGCTTAACATATGGAAAGGCTGAGATACAACCACAGCCACTTCTTCTATTTACTTTTTGCTAGAGATTCACTTCCATGTCATTTGAGCCAAAACTCAAAATATCAGTTCTTAGCCATGCCTCAGTCGTTATCAGATACCAAGGGTTTTTAAAATTCACTTCATCACGTGCAGACAGCTACAAGGCACATACCCAAATACAAGTCAGTCGCTGCTCACCGCACAGCTTAGAAGGAAAGCTGAAGTCTAACTGAGGACAAGATCAGCTGTGCTCCAGAAAGGCTTGTTCTTCTTCCGCGGACTCTAGAGGAAGCCAGGGGAATAGGGTCAGGAGGAGGGATCTAAAGCTGTGCAAGATGTGAATCACCCGGTAGGCTGCCTAAAAACACCCTCCGGATGGGAGATGACGTAGTGTGTGTGAAGATGGCTTAAAATCCTAAGATCAGAGCAGAAGAACATTTCTTGCATTTCAACAGCATCAGATATCAAGGGTAAATTTACAAAGGGAAACTTCGGTGGTTCAAACCGGGATTTGTTCTCTCTGTACACTAGCCTGTTCCCACCTTCAGAATTAGCCCAAGATTGACGTACGGAGACAGAGCAATGTTTCTAGTTGGAGAACTTGTTTCTAGCTTGAAGCCACTAGCTTGGCCCAACTGCATGAGTTCACTCGCCTCATGAGCAAGGCCACCTCCCTCAACGTGCGGGCCATGCACAGCCTGTCTAACGAAGCCTCGTTTCGCTGTGCCCAGCTTTGGAGCCGCGTGCGCAGCGCGGGCAAGGACAGCACCGCGGCCACGCACGCGGCCTCGGCCCTCCTGCAAGGCGAGGACGTGCAGATTTGCTCATCCCAGCCCTCCAGCAAGTCAGCACCAGCAGGGAGAGCAAACCCTAACAAACACACAGATAAAACAGAAGTGCTTCGACAGGCCTCATTTAACACCTAGGTTACCCGCTGATAGTCACGTCTCTCTATCATGCAGTGACTGAACGTTTAAATACTTCAGCTGATCCACACATTTAATAGGAACACTGCCAATCCGAGAGGCATAACTGGTAAAGAGATATATACATATATACCCTCCCCCCCCAACACACATATATACACATATATATCTGAAAGAAACGCCCCTAGGGTTATGCAAATCCATCATGCATCTCTGGCAGAACTGCTTCCTAAGAATGCTCAGCTGAATTTTTAATAGCACTACTGCTTGGAAGTACATGCCTTGTGAGCAAGCACATTTGAATGGTATCATCCGTATCGTAAATACATAATGGCATCATAATACTGTGAAGAAAGGTGCTGATACTTCTTTTTATTTCAAATATAAATGTTCCAAATGTAATATGAATATACAAGTAGTAAACATGAATATGCTCCAGCAATGTATTTTAAAGAAAATCTTTTAACAGATTTCAGTGCAATTCACATGGGACCATCTTCGAGTGTTACGCAGAAATCATTATATTCCAGGATTTCCAGCTAGGTGCACTTAGCTGTAAGTTACTATAAAAGTAGACAGAGGACTCAAATGTAGACGGGCATCAAGGCTCCATTCTCTCACCTCTCCTCTTTGGCACTGCCATCACATTCATTGAAATGGAGCACAGCAAGACGTAAGTCAAGCACAGCGTGACTTTAAACATTAGGATTTAGACCTTACCAGAGATAACACTCTCGAGGTTTAGTCTGCACTGCAGGCACTAGCACAGCTGCAGCTCTTCCAGATATATTTAAAAGTAGCTTTAAATAAGTCCCTGGCCAGCAGCAGTAAGTCCAGTGGGTTGTGGACCTCATCTGCACAACCTGCTTGATTGAACAGCCAGATGGGTGTTAATTCAGTCACCGCTGAGTTTTCACTGGACACAATGAAGCAAGACAGCTTAGACATAATAATATAATAAAAAGATCTGTTCAGAACAAGCATGCAAGGTCATATCTTTACAATTTAATAAAAAGAAAAAAATAAAAATAACAGTCTCCTCCTCTGATTAGTATCTCAATCCCGGTGCAGTCGCAGGGGAGGAAGCTGGGCTCTGACCTCCCTACCACCTCCCAAAAACTCTCTCTTACGCAAGCAGTTCAAACTAGGAAGGAAACCATGGGAAGCAACAAGGTTGCCCTGGTGTCCCGGTTACACCAAGAATTTTATTGGCTGAAATCAAGCCATGCTCATGACTACTGTCCAACACTGCATAATGTCTACTAGCTATCACGTACAGAAAAAGCTGACTTAGTAAAGCATGGGAATGCACCACAGAATTTAACACAAGGCAAGAAGACAAGCAAACCATTTGAACTGCAGCTATGAGATGCCCCACCACTTTGGGCATCCCTTGTCCACCATGTGAGGGCTCACCATGCCCACCCTTCCAATCACCTCTACTTTTTACCAAATACTTCACTATAAAAGTGTGTCACCATAGTCACTGTCAAGGTATAGCTCTTGCTTCTTCCAGCTGTTCTCTTCAAGGCAGAAAGCAAGGGACACAGCTGTTTCCTGCATTCAGCCAACTCATAAAAAACATCTAATCATGATATTTAAGCAAAAGGTTTAACTTCTGCTAAAACAGTTTGCTGCGTATAAAAAGGAACAAGTTTCATTTCAGAACAAGGAAAAAGGTAAAATTCCTAGAGTCCAACACTCAGGAAGTAAATTCATCCTATCCCCCAGGCTACATTCCCCTCTTGGAGGGTCTTTCTAGTGTTTTCAGCTTGATAAAAATTACTGGTGAACAAACAAATACTGCCCCAGCACACACTGCTGCAGGAAAAGAAGAAAAAAAGAAGAAAAAAGCTTCCAAACATCTTCCCTTTAGTAGGTAGTATATGAAACAGAGTTCTATTCTGAGAAATAGCAAAATTCTGCAGATGGCAGAATCATGCTTTTTCCACAGATTTTATGTACTAAACGATCATACCAGTTATTTTAGATATATGTGCAAGAACTATCTTAGGAGCCACAAAAGGAACTTGCCAAATTTCAGAAAAACAAACCCTCTCATGGAGATCATTAAAAAAAAAAAAAAAAAAAAAGAGAGAAAAGGCGGTGTGTTCAGGGCCGCACTGGATCCCCAGCAGCTCCCTGATGCGCTTGCACAGAGGGGATAAGCACCTTGTGCCTCCGACAGCAGCTCTGAACTGCTGAGCTCGTGGTCACAAACCTGTCAGGACACTCTGATTGATGCCTGCTGGCTGTCACAGGCCACGCACGCGGGGCTGTTACCACCTTCAAAGAACGGATTAGGACTGACTAGCAGGTGGCAAGCTCCAATACAGGTTGTAAATCTTTGCTGCAACATGCAACTAAGCTGCAGAAATCCTCGCACTGAGAGGCCGTGGATGCTTCAAGTTCATGCGCATTCAAAGGACTTTATTCCCTCTAATGGAGGAGAAATGCATGAGCAGTTATTAAACATGGAGAAAACACATCCAATGCAGGAAGCCCTCGAGCTGCAAACGCCCAGGCTCAAAGATGGCTCAGAACTGTCATGAGAAACTCATCCTGTTCATGAGAAACTCATCCTGTTCCGTATACCCTTCTCTGGGCACCTTCTTCTGGCCACTGTCAGACACAGGGCACTGGGTTTAACTCTCACCCCGCACGGCTGCTCTGATGCTCCTGCATTAGTTATATGAATAATTCAAATGTATTATGCATTGTGCAAGGGTTATTAAACAAATGAAACTTATTGCCCTCTGTGAGGGTGACAGAGCCCTGGAACAGGCTGCCCAGAGAAGTTGTGGAGTCTCCTTCTCTGGAGATCTTCCAAACCCACCTGGATGCCACTCTGTGCTCTGTGTGGACTAGATGATCTCTCGAGGTCCCTTCCGACCTCAACCATCCTGTGCTTTTCTATTATAGATATGAATTGACATCATCACAAAACAGAGAGATACTTTATTTAAATGGGACTGTAAAAGCAGCCATTGCAGGACTCACATTAGATACAGCTCCTTAGTTACCTGCACAAGCACTTTATTGCACTATCTACTCAACACGGATGCTAGCAGCTCATTTACTTCATCATCTTCAGTACAGTTGTACCCACATTACACTTCAGTTATTTACTAATGCTGCTCCTATGAAGTAAATGCTGTTTTTTTCTCTTTTCTGGATGTTGTTCATCAGAAAGAAAGGAGGAAAAAACAAACAAGAAAAAGAAACCTCTGCACAATTAAGACATATAGACACCCTACATAGGTACTCTCCCCAAGACCTAAGGCATGGATGATGTTTATTTACATTGGTATATCAGAGGTATATGCCATCTCATAACGAAAGTATTCAGCTAAGCTATCCACATCAAAACTCAGTCTGAGGCCTGAAACTCAAGAATCCCTTAAAACACCATTTAGTCAATGTTAACCTGACCCACAGAATTTTAAAAGTTAATTCATTGAAAAGCTTTTCTAGAAAACAAGAAGGCCTTTTAGGCCTAGGTTCCCAAAGCCATCCCCCTGCTGCAAATGCCCTAATGATAGGGGCAGCTGGGCAGTTTCTTCCTATTTTTAATTTCTCTCTCTTTTTTTTTTTTTAAAAAAAAAGCATGTTTTCATCTTAACCTAGATCTTACCTATGTGAGTCACTACCAAGATATGATCTCCTAAATATACTGACTTCATTCATCTGAGATGGCAAAAGCAAAGACCTTAGGTTAAAAAAAAAAAAAAACTCACGCTTTTTCCTGCCAAAGCTCAAAAGAAATGCTGATTTTCCAAAAACGAAAACTCACAACTGTTACACGAACTTATTGTATGTAAATACAGAGACATGTCCAGGGACGGAGCAGCTGTTTCTGCAGGAAGTGTTATTTGCAGCCAGATGCAGTTATTTTTGCAGAACTTTACCTCCAACTTTGGATTTCACTGACTCTACTGCCTAACTTAGACTTATGCCTACTCTTCTAATAAACTTCTGACTACATTTCAGTGACATTTTAGGTTGAGTTACTCAATGCATCCCTAAAAAAAAAAACAACCCAAACTGCCATGCTCCAGAAATAATAATAATAATAATAATAATAATAAAAATAATAATAATAAACAACCCCCCACATCCTGCTTGGATAACCTGTTCTGAAGCAATACTCGACCTTTTTCTGTATGAAGTAACCGGGTCAACGCTGTGCATCAGCGCAGGCCCGGCTCCCCAGAGACACACCGAGAGCAGTTTGCTTTGCCCAGCCGGGCCCTGCCCCGAGAGGACCTAGCCCGCGCAGTGCATGGTGCTGGGGTCCTGGGAAACACGGACCGAAATCAAGGGTTGGGCCTCTAAATCAGTCACGCAGCGTGGCCAGGTGCCAGCTACAGGCACTCGCAAGGCACAGCTCGATCCAAAGAAGGGTCTCAGGCCCAACAGCAACAAACTGCAGCTTTCTGCTGGGTAAAGCTTTAGCCACTTGACCTATTTATCTCACATGTGTCACACAGGTGACCTAAAAGGGGGACATAGAGGGAGCCCCTCCTGCCCCTCCACTCCCACTTTGATCTTTTAAGCTGTGTGTGAAAGTCGGCTCAAGTAAAGCCTCCCTCCTCCTCCAAGGCTGCCCTGCAACTAGCACCTGGGCACATCTCCTTCCCCCAGGAGCTGCACCCTGGATTGAAGGATCTTTCAGCCTTTAATTAACCATTGACCTTTTCAACCAACACACTTTTTCTTCCAAAGGCTTGAGCAGCCCTGGCATTAAAGTGAAACGACGAGTCTTCAACTGCTGGAATAAAAAGCACTTACTGCCAAGCAGGTTCTGCCTGCACGACGCCTCGTGTCACCGTCTAAAAGCCTGTCATCCTGCGCTCTCCCACTGCGATCACGTGGGCAAGACTCAAATACTCCTGTAATTGAACTGTCTGCTTGGGTTTCCTGGGAGGAAAGGGAGATGGGAATATTTCCCAAAGTTTCCTGAAGCATTAAACTGCCTTAAAGGAGTTGGTGCTTGTTTGGTTCAATTTTAGTTCTACAAATACAGATCGCAAAGAGTAAAAATAGAGACCAGAGTGGCAGAGGTAACAAAAGAAAAGGCTACGAAAAAGGCAACCAAAGCTCTGCAAGATCCCAGTTCAGACGCATTAGAGCTGATCTAAGGTGCTATAGAGCAGGAAGCTAATCAGTCAAAAGGAACCATTAATTAATGAACATCATACACCTGAAGTGCAGTTTTAAGGTTTTTTTTGTTTGTTTTTTATAATGAAGGACGGACCATTTCCATTATGAGATCCTAATAAGGATTCCCAATTCTGAATATTCCAGCAACAGCATCCTGGAACAAAAAAATGTATGTACCTGAGCTAAAGAGGACTTAAAAATAGAGGTGCTAGAGCAGCTGCCAAGACACCCAACACTTGTTTCTATCAGTCTTTGGAGGAAACTGAACAAGCCAGCTCAAAGAAGACAGATGTGGCAGTTCCGAAGCTTTAATTTTAGTCATTTTTAATTGAGTTATTACTATATAAGAACAGTGGCAGCTTGTGAGTCCGACTAGCATGCTTCTACTTTATACATGTAACGTACGTGCAGAACAATTTTAAGATTTTGTATAATTTGCAGAGCTACAGAGTATGGGCATTCCCATAAAAACCAATTGCCTTAATTTGTAATTCTAATCTCGTTATTGCAGGAAGGTGGTGAATGCTCAGCACAATCAAACCCCTACGCTGACTTCAGGGAGGGCCACGGTTCACTCCTGCTGGCTAAACAGCCCGTGGGGATTCGCACGCAGGCAGAACCGTTGATTTCAAGACACAAAACATATCGTAGTAGAGCAATATTTCGAGCACTCTTTCGCCTTGGATGAGATCCAACTGGTGTCACGTAGAGTATTTAGACAGCGTGTAGGCGCTCCATTTCATTAGAGGTCTAATCAAGTTTCTAAATGCTAGAACAAATTACTATTTCCACACCTCTAATCAGCAATGAGGGTGCTCTACAGAGAAGAATGTCAATCAACTCTTAGGGAATGTTTTTTGTTTTTTAAGTTAAAAGGGATAATTATATTAAAACAGATTTAGAACCATATGGCCAACCTCCTTACAGATATGTTTAGCCAATAATATAACTATATTCCCTTCACTACATGCTAAAGCAGGCGATATTAGACATATTTACAAGCACACACTATTAAATTAGGTTCAGTGCTGTTAAGATACTGTATTAATAAGTAATTTTTAACTGCACAATTCATATAGAAGAGAGAACATACAATGACTTCGTATTCTGTTTTGTCCGTATCAGCCAGAATAAATCAAATGCTGGTAATAGCCCAGAGACAGACAAAAGATGGTTTTAAGTAAGCAATTCTATACTGCTCTGAAAATGCTTTTGAACAAGAGAGTTAGCACTTCCTCAGCGTCATCAGTTTAAGTTCTGCTTTACTCTGTCTGTGTTACTGCTCAGAAGCACAAAGGTCTTCAATCCCAGGTTACCCAAGTCACCCAAAATGTTCCTTCGTGTGTAAAAACATTATGAGAAGTCATCTTTGTGAATTCTCCTCCTTTCAAAGGAATAATTTCATTTATCCTTTTAAGTATCAATTACCTTTAGAGGAATTCACAGTTCTCTTCAGTTTCACATCAAAAGTAAGTTCATGTTTAAAATTCTTTAGAACACATACAATTATGCATTTTGATTGCAAAGTACAGTAATCAAGGTATGTTGATTGTATTTATGAATTACTCATCCTGAACCTGTGAAAATGACAAGTTTGAAAGTCACCTTTTACTTCTCCAGAAGTCTCCTGGACTTGAAGAGACAGAGAGCTGCGGTTCCACAAGAAGGCAGTTTCTCCTTGCCTTTTCTTGCCCTTCGTCCATGTTAACCTGACAGTTGTGAATGCTGGAAGATTCAAGCCACAGTATAATGCCAGTCCATTCTTCAACACCACCATAAGGAACTTAACTTACAATCTGACGCATATTTACCCACTTATGTCCAGGGTACTCACAGCAAACCAAGCAGGAATACTTGGTGTTTCCCTCTATTGTTATTTTTTTTCCCTCAGACAATAAGATATGAAGAGATTGTAGGTATCCTCATACTATGTTACCAAAATCAACACGTTGGGTGCTGAATACAGAATGACATACAAACCTATCAAAAGATAACACTTATGTTGACAAAAATATAAGGGAGTCAACAAGATAAAATGGATGCTTAGGCAAAATGTTTTATCTTGTTTATTTTACTCTAGATCAGGCAATTTGGAAAGTTCAGAACTAAGACTTAAGACATCTTTATAGATGAAGAACATGGATTTCCATCTCTAAGAACTATCATTTATCCCTCTTTCAGCTCCCCTCCTAATTTGCATCTGATTAAGTCAACAGTCATCAAAATCACCCCCCACTAAATTCTGTACCTAAAAACATCCTTTACTCCATTTTAATAAGAGAACAAAGATATTTTAATAAATTAACAACTGATATAAGTCTGTTCAAAGAACAAAGTTTCTCAGCACCCTAAACATGCCAATCACTCTCCACTGCACTGGTATTTTGCCTTTGGATACTTATCCAAAGTCTGATATCCAAAAAGTACCCTAACAAAAATTTGTAAGTACTGGTAGAAGTAGCA
This sequence comes from Crypturellus tataupa, assembly GCA_034781795.1. Taxonomy (NCBI): domain Eukaryota; kingdom Metazoa; phylum Chordata; class Aves; order Tinamiformes; family Tinamidae; genus Crypturellus; species Crypturellus tataupa. The sequence continues at coordinate 605,003 of JAWLRI010001085.1, forward strand.
GAGACGTTTAAAATTAATATCCCTTGATCATGGCCTCCCCTATAATCATTATTTTTCCCAGGGTAACATGCGGAGAACACCCTGGAATTCCTTGAAATATGCCTAGCACACACAATGCACTGACTGATAGAGAGCAAAAATTGTTTGAGGAGAGTATTCCGACCTCCTTGCATGGAGATTCAACAAAAAAATTTCAGTTATCTGCATTAGGCTCCCTAAACTTCTTTTAAGTGCAGACTAAGGTAGGGTTGCAGAGAAAACAACGGAAACGTCTTCTGTATACAAACAGGAATATCTGCAAAGAACAGAAAAATAAAGCAGGGAAGATTGCTTCAACGGGGGTTTTTGTGCAGCTGACTATGTACAATTTCTCATTAACTCTCCTGATAATTTTTTCTACTGAAAATGCTGATCCAACCTCCCTACCACCAATCTATCCTGACCCACTTAAACAAGAGCAAATATTCAATCTAGCCAAGAAAACTTGTGATCCATTCTTACTGCCTAGTCCTGGAAATGGAAATCAAATAATGAAACTTCGAGACCAACCCCCTTCACTAGGCAAAGCCAGGGCAGAACTACATTATTACCTTTCCACAGAATCACAGGATGGTTAAGGTTGGAAGGGACCTCGAGAGATCATCTAGTCCAACCCCCTGCTCCAGCAGGGACACCCAGAGCACGGGGCACAGGGTGGCATCCAGGCAGGTTTGGAAGATCTCCAGGGAAGGAGACTCCACAGCCTCTCTGGGCAGCCTGTGCCAGGGCTCTGTCAGCCTCACAGCAAAGAAGTTCTTCCTCATAAGGAGGTGGAACTTGCTGTGTTTCAACTTGTACCCATTACCCCTTGTTCTGTCACTGGCCACCACAGAGAAGAGTTTGGCCTCACCCTCCCTACATTCTCCCCTCAAGTATTTGTACATATATATACTTATTTTGTCTAGATTTCAAAGCATCATCATTTAGGGAGATAAGAGATTTGAAGCACTAATTAAGTAATATACACAAGTTGAAAGTAAATAGTAAGCCCTACTAGAGGACAACCTCCACACTTAACTAACCATATCTGGACACTAAACATTAAGGTTTCTTTTGAAGAGATTTTCCTGTCTCCACTTTTCTCACCTCCATCAATTCCCTGTAATTCAGGGAAGACCTAGAAAACATGACTTTTCTAAATGAGTGCTGTTCCTACAAGGTTAACTGCTAAAGCTTTCATTGCAAAACGTTTTCCTTCACTAGAGATTCATTTCCCTCATGTCACTCTCATTACGGGTCTACTGAAAATTTAATAGTTCTGTGTTCTCATCTTGAGCAGTTGAGATGAGAGGTACAAGGAAAATCTCTTACATTAATGCAAGATAAGTGGAAGGGCGCGGGAGCACTCGCTATCAGCGCGCACCTGAAGAGCAGTCGCTCCCTGGATTCCAGACAACAATTAACAAAAGGAGGTGGCAGAACAGTTGTTTAAAAAGCTCAGAGTCTAAAAGATACAGATTACTGAGACTTGTGGGGATGGGCAGAGAGAGAACTAGAATCACTACTCGATTTTCACTGCAGTTATTTCCCACGGAGGAATCTTATTCTGGAAATATATTTTAGTTTTGTAACAAATGTCTCCAGAAAGTATCAACAAATGTTGGTAGCATTAGAACTGTTAAAAAACAGTTAGGTTTTCACATTCAAGTATGTAAATCATATACAGAAATCCTTTAGAAGGAGGCACACAGAGATTTTAAGTGGTGTAGGCAACCGTGAGTTAAAAAACACACAGCAACAAGACTTTTCTATTTACAGAAATGGTGAAAAGGACGGAAGACATTATTTCATTTTTACAAAATAACAGTCTGTGGCAGTCAACTTTGGTAGCAGGATTTCTAAAGCAAAATACACTATGCAACTTGATAACAGAGATGCTCCATTGTGAAAAGATGGCAAGTATTTCTTCAAGCAGACCTAGCTAATCTAACTCATGTATGTTCTGGCTTAATTTCTTTAAAGCTCTTGACTTCCTTGACAGGGACCTTGAATTCTGCAGAACTGGTACTGGCATCTCCAATCACCTTCAGGCATCATGATGACGTATTTTACCTTAAACAGACTTAGGAGACCTGACACCAGATCTTTAGTTCACTTTTTGGGGCTCCTTTCTTACTCACCTACACAGAACACAATAAAGAAAAAATATCATTTTTTTGGACATGATCTCACCAAGTCCAGGCTCGTGCTATTGCAGGCACTGCCTTATTTAACAACCCTCACCATTTTTCTATCTTGAAAGTAGGTCAGTTTTTGACAGCAGAAGACCTAACACAAAGTCTTCCACAACCTCACAACTCTAAATCTTTCTGTTTCTGCCAGATTAAAATAAAAAAGGGAAATTTTCTTAGTCTCCTTGTGCAAAATAACCACTATATTTTTCTGAGCTCACCAGCTCACCTCTGTGCCTGTTTAGTTTGATTTCTTGAATTCCTTTCTTCTCCTTCCCTTGTTTCGCCCAAACTAAACTGCCTTGCAAGGCGACATGAAGCTGCTTCCCAATGGCCCTTTCCAAAGAGCTGGCTTTACCAGAAGCTGTGACAAACAGTCACACTGTAACGCTGCACTTCATGGCCCCAGATTTCATCCCGATTCCAACCTGCCTCGTGCTCAATATCTCGTTTCCTAAGAAAAGCTCTGCTCTTCCCTAGCATTGACCCCATCCACCGTGTCTCCCGTCAACGTGTTCCCTTAATAGTCATTCTCACCCTGAGCCATGAAAGCGCTAAACCGGATTAGTTTCAAAACCGATCCTTTAAAAAGCCACTGACCGTCTCCTTCGAGCACGATGACGTCCCCTCTGAGCAGGGCCCACCTCAGGCAGCTCCTTTACTAATTAACGGGAGCCCAACACGAGGCCGAACGCGCCCGATCAAAGGTCCCCATCGCCCAGGAGCCCAGCACCAATCCAGGCCCTAATGGCCCTAAGTAGCAGCCTCATCCCAACAAGCACCATCACCTCCTTGCAAGGTCACGTTTCATTTCTCCTCCATGAATTTGCCCAATTGCTTCAGCCTTTTGTATCTGATACACTTTGCCTTAATAAATCCCAAAGTTTAATGCTGGTTGGCTTGCTAATGAAACAACAAATTAAATATTTGTCATTATTTGAGTTGCTTAATGAATGAAATACAGATTTAGTCATTCTAAATGATTTAGGTACCTACCTACCTACCTAGATTTAGGTAATCTCCTATAGTGTCCTCTTCTAAGAGCAGAGCAGCCGAGATCAACAGAACGAACCAGACCAGCACGACCTATTTTTGGTGATATTATGTGATTTTTCCCCTCATATGTGAGAGGGGGTGCTTTTCCTTCAAAATTTGTTGCAATAACTCGCCTAGTATTGAGGTTTGTGTTAAGAGATGATTGGCATGGAGAGGGCCAAGTATTAAAAACTGCTTAGATCAGTCATATTTAGTACTGTTTCCTCCTCATGGTATCACCGTGATTTGTCAGGTCTATCAAAGGGCAGAACTAGATTCAGGATTTCTCACAGCTTCTTCCAGGAGTCCAGCCTGGACACAGCCGCACAGCAGGAGAATGAATCGATTCAGGTGCAACTCCAACCTGCCAACAGCAAGAGATGCTCCTAAAGACTGTTTCCCCACTACCTCTTTACTGTTGCCCTTATTTCCTCTCACTAAAATCAAACATAAAGCAAATATTTACTCTGGGATCCGCTCCGGTACCAGTTGCTTCCACCCTGCTGTCACTGAGCAGCAACCTGCATTTCCATGCAGAAGAACCTTTACCTCTGCGTGCTCTGCAACTTGCAGCCAAGCTCTACATTTCAGCACGTTCTCCCTGCTCCTGCATTTCCTGAGGTACCAGGAAACCCATCCTCTGAGGTTCTTGCTTATTTCTAAGAAAGCTCCCAAGAGTGACCTGCCCAGATAAATACTGAGCTCCACTTTTGCAGGTTTAATAATCCTGGATTTCAAACTTGTCCTAAATGAGGTCCTAAGGTCCCCAGCCCAGGTGACCTCCTCACCCAGCTCCCTCACACATTGGGTTTTTAAACTTTGGAGATGGAGAAACACTATTGGTTAAAGCAATGACAACAGATAACTCTCCGTTACCTCTATGGAAAAACTCGGCTAGGCCATCGGGAACCATTTTAAGTACCTGCTTCTACTTCTGCCAATTGAAAGATCACAGTTCAAATTCTACCCATGAATATCAAGAATTAGTCTAGTTTGGGTCACTTTTCCATTTATCTCAAATGGAAGAGGATATTACCTTTACAGTTTTCATTTTCAAGATGCTCACAAAAATCTGAAGTAGCATCATCTATCATGGGATACCATTATTTAATTAAAAAATAATTCAGCTCTCATACGTATGAATATCTAAGCCCTTTATTAGCAGCAACTGTTCTGCAAATTTATCTGATTATTTAAAGTGCCACATAAAAATACAATTGGAAATGTCTTATCTTTTTAATAAAAAAGATCTTCCTCTTAGGTAAATTTAATGAGGGGATGTTTAGAGAGTTTCTAACACTATCCTAATAAACTTTCTTGCAACAAAACATAACTCTGCTTAATTTAAAATTAACTGAAACCTCAAGTGCTGCATCTGTTCTTTCTTCTTCTACAGTAGAAGCCTCCCCTCACCCATGAGGGCTCAAGACCCACTGGGCTCTTCTGAAGTTCATTTCTGAAGTGCATTTTATGCCACCAGGTACAAGGCTTAGTTTTCTTCCCTATAATACTTGACGACAGCACTATCTAAATAGCAAGCATGCTGGTGGTCTGAAATAAAGCCTTAAAACTGAGGAGGGCAGAAGAGATTCAAAATCTTTTAAGACCAATCAGTTTTCCAGTATATTATCACATGAGCATTAAAAAAAAAAAAAAAAAAAAGTCATCAAAAGAACAGATGAGGCAGCACTTATCTGAAGATTATTACACTGAGAATCAGGTCAAATTTGCATCTCACTTCCACCAAACCTTTTCTTTTTCTCCCTGTTTTCTACTTGCACGCTGGCTAGTGAAATGCAAGAGGTTAAAATTTACAGCGATTTTATTATACCAACTTTTAAATGATTGCAGATGTAGCCAGAAGCTTTGTACTTCTACATTTATTCTCCAGACTAAGAAAAGATGCTCTCAAGCCATGCGACAACCAGTGCAACCTGCAAATACCTGTATGTTAAGAGGTTGTGTTGGCTTCACCAGCAGCTACTAGATTTTCCGTTCAGTTTTTAGTAAAACTAACTGACCACAACTGAGAAGCGGGGACGGCGCTGAGCCCTCTTCCCCAGTGCTGCCAAGCAGCTCCCTAGGTATTAATGCAGAACCATCATCCTCCCCATATTACTTGAAAAACACCTAATCCAACAAGTTTCCTGTTACCAGGGAAGTATATAGTGTGAATGTATATATATAAATATATATATTTTCCTGTCTCCCCTACTCTCTTGGTGGTATTAAGGAGGTTTACCAATAAATAAATAAATAATAAATAGACCAACTCTGCAGGACAAGACTACAGCTTGCAAAATTTAAATAATTTAAACTTAATTTTAGGTATAAAACTGCCGCCAAGAGCCTGTTTATTTGTCAACAAAACATTGCGATTATTTGGCAGAACAAAGTCAGCTCCCTCCCAGCTTTCCCCAGACATATTTGGCACTGGTTAACTGCTGAGTCTTTAGACATATGTCAAGTCTGAAGCTGCTTCAGGCTTTAACCCCGCAGAACTTCTCTCCAAGCGTCTGTTTTCCTTAAAGGCGCGAGGGCAGCAAGTTAATGTCAAGAAGGAACCCGCGAGGAAATGGTTAAGGATCCGACTGTGCCGATGCGCGTTTCTCTGATCCATTACATTTCTTGCAAGCTGAGCTAAGAGCTGAGCACCAAGTATCAACTGTAACATGATCCAAGAGTTTATGGAAAAAATAACTGCACATACCAAGCGTGCACATTTAATAAGATTGTGTTTCCATTAAAGTATTCTAGAAACACGATTTTTCAAGATTTACTTCTCTCTCGGAGCGATCTTCAGTGTTTCTCCTCCCCCTCCCCTAAATACACACCTCCTTTCCAAAAACCAAACCCTTTTAAAAAAAAAAAGAAAGAAGAAAAAAAAAAGAGAAGCAGTCCTACTGCAGGGAAGAGAGGCTTGAAAAACAACTTTGATTGGCACTTGGCCTGACCCACAGAGGAAGAAAAACAGTTTTTGGACAAAGAGCGCAAATATTTGAGCTCATTGACTTACAGGCTTTCTTAGTATGGGCAAGAAGAAACCTGGTGAAAAACGTTATCGAGAGACAAAATTAAAAATAATAAAAAAGGGCGCTGCGTCGATCCGAGTCGCTCCGACTCGGTGCATTTGCCCAGCTCAGCAATTTTAATTCATTTGCGCTGGACAAACAAAAAGCACCTCCGCTAACGCTCCCAGCGGAGCAGATGTCGGGAGGAGGGGGCAGATCCGACTGCCCCGCTCCGGGGGGGACCGGGAGCTGCTGGGGGCCCCGCGCCCTGTTTACACACACACATAAATATTTATATATATATTTATATATGTGTGTGTGTGCATTATATTTACAGCAGTGATTTCTGCCGCCGCTGACACGCTGCCGGCCGCGGGCGGCAGGGACGGGCTCTGCGCAGCGCGGGGACAGACGAACTTTCCAATCCCCCCTTGGCGGGGCCAGGTCCCCCCCAGGCACCCCCGGGCACCCCACGCTGCCCCCCACGCCCCCCAAGAGCCCCCAACACCCCCCACGACCCCCAGGAGCGTCCCCACTGTCCCAAAGTGCCCCCAGCGCCGCCCCAGCCCCATTCCCTCCCCATATTCCCAGCTCTTCTCCCCACAGATCCATCCCCCCCCCGCCCCGCTGTCTCTCCCAGCGGTCCCGTCACGCCC
>JAWLRI010001085.1:612014-629030 GCA_034781795.1 Crypturellus tataupa
GGGCGCCTTTTCCACCCAGCAACAGCGTGACGTCACGGGCGCGGCCGGGGCCAATGGCGCACGAGGCGGGCGGGGGAGGGGGGCGCTCGCTCTGTCCCCCGCGCGTGCGCGCTGGGGCGGGGCGGGGAGCCGCGCCGCTCCATCATGATTAATGTTATTATTTTTAATAAAAGCACAACGGGCAGGCGGGAGGTAAGCAACTCTGGCGAATTAGCGGCGTTTCCGAGCTGTGAAAACGCGGTTCACGGTGTGTTCACTCGCTTGGAGCCAGGGCTCTGCTGCAGGTCCCGTGCCGTGCACGGCCATCGCACCCGTTCCGTGCATCGCGCATTGAAAATAGTGATGCGAGCATCCAAAATAGCGGTGCTTCATTAGCTCCTGGGGAAGCACCAGTGCCTGGTCGCTCTGTCGTGCTCTGGTCCCTCGTGCCTCGGTTTCTGAGGCTGGAGGACAGCGACGGATGCCTAGGGGCTCACGGGGTACCCAGAGGGGATGGCGCGCGTGCCCTGCGCTGCTGGCTGCGGCTGTCCATTGCATGAGAATGAGACGGGGAAAAAGCTCAACCCACTTCAAAAAGGAACGGAAAAAATATAAAAGGCTCTTTGAGCTTTCTTTTTTTTTTAAAAAAAAAGAGAAAAAATCAAGCCATTTTCCCTCTGGAGCGCCTACCCTCATTTTGCCACCCCTTCAAAACGCTGCTGTGTTGGGAACCTCTGCTCAGTGCACAAAGTTGTCCCTTTTCAGCTCACCTAAGCTGTGCATGGAGTGGGAGTCCTGGTCAGGACCATGGATGCCCCAACTCCCCTTGGGAAGATCCCCACAGCAGAAATGGGCCTTCCCTACTGGTGATGCAGCCCGTTTGATGTCTGAAGCACCACTGGAAACTCATAAAACTGGCCGCTGACAACCCAGACAGGAAGGGTGCATAATATAGGGACACAGGATGTATCTGTATTTCAGAGGTTACTTATGTCTGGGGTTGAGCCTTGGGCTCCCCAGCCAGGCTGGACGTGGGTCTCCCGAGGACTTTGTGCAGATCAGTTCTTTAGTTCAGTAAACAGAGATACTTGAGGCTACTCAGTCTCTGCCACTCACCAGACACGGATCAGAGAATGCAGGACCCGCACGGTGGTGGAGAGTATTTTGGTGGACACTTCATGCCTTGGTGGCCCTGCTTCAGCAACGGGGATATATGGGCTGATAAAGCAGAGATGATCAGTGTATGTTTTAATAGATGAGACCCCTGCTGTACTGAGGAGGAAACTCAGACATGCACGACCACACACACACACACACACACTGAGTGGTTGAAACACATAACACATGAACCTGGGATGAGTAGCAGTAAGTCCAAACCTTTTGCGTATCTAAAGGAGGCTCTGGCTGAAACCCTCCTAAGCAGTCAAGGGTAGTAGGCTCAGCTCTGAGCCCAGCTCAGGAGAAAGCAGAGGGAAGCCAGGACTCTGCACTTCGTGGGGCTTTTCCCACACTAAAAAACATTTTCAGGCACTGAAATGAAGCCTCACACAGCTCGTGTGGAAAACACAACGCTGTTTTCTTTCAGAGGGCCTCAAGTCTGTCCAGGCATTTCCAGCTCTTAATGCTACTTCCCATCCTTTTGGGATTCCAGAATATCCCTTTGTCAGCGGTAATAATTATTTATACAGACAAATGATCTTAGGAAAGAGCTTGGTATCTCTTAAATTGCATCTAGTGAATTTTTCCCACAAGGGACACGTTGGAGAGAAAGCTCCAGGGACTCTTTGGGCTTCCAGTGCAGTGTTGTTCTGTCAGAGTCACTCCATAAACCATAACTCACAGTCTCCATAACTTCATGTAAAAAAGTCCCTGCACTTCTAGCACTCTTGAACCCTTTCTCCAACTTACAGCACATTCACAACACGCTGATGCTCCAGCTACTGCAGCTTGCAGTGACTGAGCCACAGCCAAAGCTGCAAGGCCAGGTACAAAATAGTATCAGGTACAGGTAGAAAGGCAGAGAAAACTTTCAGGTGACCTTCACGTAGATGTGCTTGCGTTCTGATTCCTGCATGCTGATCATCGTAACAGCATACACATATATATATATGCATACCAGAAGAGAGAGGAAAAAAAGAGCAAAGTGAATGTAACAGAAGCAATAGGAAGAGTAAGGGCTTAGTTTTGATTTCAAACTTTATTAAAAACACTAGCCTGTAAAACAAACCCATCTAACATGGACCAATGAAGCTTTTCACCTTGCGGGCAGCCTGGAGATAACATGAGCATTTTGTGCTCTTGTGATATGTGATATTCCATTAAACTCTATTAATACTCTGCAGAGACCAAAGAGACTCAGCTGAAAATGGGGCCCCGCGTTCTTAGACCTTCCACGCTGGAGCTTTCCCTGCGTTGTTGCTCTCCGGGGTGTTTCCAGAGCAGAGGGCTGCAGCCAGGGCTGCCCGTGCCGCCGCGCCGATGCTCCTGCCCTCTGCGCGTGCCAGGCCTGGCACGTGTCCGTGCCAGCAGCAAGCTGCGCCAGCAGAAAGCTGAGCCCTCTCCTGGCTCTGCGAGAGCCTGGGAGACCTGCCTAGTCAGAAAACCCTCCCTTACACTGTGTCTCAGCTAATTTGAGTGGAATTTGGGTATATTATTGCACTTAATCCCATAGCTGCTCTAACATGCAAAAATTCCTATGGAGCTGGAGGCACGGCTAAGACCTGGCTTTCAGAAGTGTTTTGCTGATACCAGGTGGATTTGTGGGTGCTGCATGTTCAGGGATTTATGGCTGCAGACGTTATGTGCAGGTAGAGGGTGCGATTTGTGTCACCGGCTTTTGTCACCAAGCAGGAAGGTGCCCAGTTCCAGCTTCTGCCACTCACCTTCAGGGGTGGTAGCCTCGGCAGACAGCTTGTCTCATCTCTTGAAGACACCCAGGACCAGATGAGTCACTGTTTCTCTCCGTTGGCTTTAGAGCACTAATGACAGACTGGCTGCGAAGCTCATCTCCTCTCTGACTGCAGAGGGACGCAGCCCTGTGACCGGCTGCGACCAAGAGCTTCAGCTGTAGTCAGTTCACAGGAGGGGAGAGAGGCTGCCACGGAGGAGCTCCTTGGAGCAGAACAAACCTGGTGAAACTACGCTGTTTTGTGCCCATGTGGAAACAAAATCTGCTGTTCTTTTCTTCGGGACTGAGTGATCGCACAGGCTGTTCTCGTTCTGCCTTAATGAAGTAGATGCGAGGTCTCTGTTTTATGCCCATCGCCCAGAGAAGTGGCATGAGAAATGGCTGAAGAAACATCTGCACTTTTCTGGGCCAAGAGATGCATGAGGGGCTGAAAGAGCGTGCCAGCCCTGCTCAGCTTTTCAGATGGCCAACTAAGCACTTTCAGGATCCACGTTATATTTGGAAATGAAAAGATCTTTGTCCAGAACAGACTATAGCTTGCATGCTGGTAAGACTGACAGTCACTAAAAGCAAGCACATCTGCTGATGCAACCTAATTGCTGTTTCTCTTTCCCAGTCATGACGGGGGATAGAAATATTGTCTGCCTACAGAAAAAAAAAAAAAAAGAAAAAGAAAAGAAGCCTGAGTTGACCATTTTGTGCCCAAATGCCTTGGCATGCAGCCCTGCTGAGCTGGAGTTGGGCAATCCGAATTCCAAAGTTCCCCAGTGGAACTAGCTCCGAACAATACCGAGCTGGGCCTGTCTGCCTGCGCTGTTTCCATGGCTGGGATTAAATTTAATGTGCAGAGCACTGCACACTTCTATGGGGGCTGCGCAAGCCCAGGCTGATGCCCTGACCACCACCCAGGACTTTTATGACTCAAACAGAGGATGGGCCACTGCTTAAGGCTGGGACTGATGCTCTGTCACGGGCTTCGTGCTGCCTGTGGATGAGTCTTGACTCCTTGCAAAATGACGACAGGGACATGACTGGTCTGAAGCTGGTCTGTAATTACTGGAGACCACATCGGCCTCTGCATCTGCTTACGGGAGTGATTCTGGGCCCGTCTTGGGAAGTTCCAGTGTTGCTCACTGTGGGAACCAGGACAGTGACCTTCTAGGCACTATAAATCAGAATAACATCTCTCCTTCATTTGATTCTGATCAAAATTTTGTATCTCATTCTTTTATGCAATTGTGTAAGTTTGTACATGTTACACTGGTATAAAGGAAAAACAACTTCTCTCACCTGTGCAGTGCCTGGGTGTCCCCATGAGAAGAGGGAGGGTTCATCCCCCCAGGAATGGGGAAGATAAACATGTCGCAGGCTGCGACAAGCTGAGAGGTTGCAGTGAGGTGAGTTGTAAAAACACCTTAGTGGGGATTAAAAGACCAACCCGGCAGGATACCAGACAACAGGACTGGTGGTCAGGAAATGTGGGGGAATAAAGCAACGTGGGACAGTGAGTCTTATGGGAGGTCTGAAATAGGTTTAAATAGCAGCTTTAAAGAGCAGCGACTCCCTCCCTCTCGCATGCCAGGCAGCACATCTGGGATACAGGGGAGCAGGGACGGGAATAAACCACAAAGGGAAAGAGAAAGGATAAATCTTTACCTCCCATTAACGTGGCCATTGATTGAGCTGCCCATTTCATAGGTTTTGGATGCTAAAATGCAGCTTGCAGCCTGTCCCCAGCCCATCAGCCTGTTCCTCACACTGCTTCTGTTGCACTTCTCCTCCCCAGCCGTGGAGCCTTTCAAGCATTTTATTTAACGAGATCTGAGCGCTTGCAGTGCCGCTGCCAGGTGGGTCTCATGGCGGGGAACGGCTCCCGGCTGCTCCCTTGGCTGCGCTCACACTGAAACCCGAGTGCCAAGGCCAGGCCCGAGGCCACAAAACGTCAGCGGGCAGGAGAGCCCCGAGCCCCGTCACTCCTCCCCAACAAACAACCCAGATGATTGACTTGTTAAAGAAATACATAGTGAAATTTGGGTTCTCTTTTCTCAGAGACATTTTTTCTGCCTAGTCAGACCAACGAGGCAGACACACAGGTAGGAATCCCTGAAAACAGCCAGCCCTGGGCTCTGTCCCAGTCCCTGCTCCTCACTGGGATCAGATACACGTGAACTTTGCTGATTTGTTTTAGGATGAGTGTGTTTCTTAGTGTTTACGTAAGAACAAGGCAGGTTCTAGAAGCCCTGACGTGGTGAACCACGAAAGCAAGTGCAGCCAAGCGAGGCCCCGGCAGCGCTGGGAGGTTGGTGCAGGGAACGGCAGCGGCCATCGGTGAAACCCTTCCGCCGTGTTGCTGAGGAAGGGAGCGTGCTGGGAGCCTGGGGCGTTGTGGGCAGCGGGCTCTGAAGGCCCTGCTGGAGTTCACTGTGACAGGGAAGGGATCAGAATCCCCCCAGGTGCCTGGAGGGAACTCCAAACATCACGTCCTGTGCCTTCCATGCAGACCTTCACCAGCAATCTTGTCCGGACAGCCACCAAAAGTAGGGTTGTTTGGGCAAGGGGGAAGGTCAGGATCTTACATTCTCCTGGCATCAGGACTGACCACAGCTGTGTCTGTGACCCAAGAAGAGTTGTGCATGGGTCGTGGCCAGGGAGTTTGCAGCTTTAGAGGCTGCACTTAAATTCCGCTAAAGATCAGTGGGTTTCATGAGCTCAGTGAGATGGTTTCCAGCATCCGACCTAGGCCCTTATGTGGCTTTAAATGCAGCATTACAGGAAAAGGCTTGGGGTATTACAACCACCTGATCATAAGGTGAGAAAAGCATAGAAAAGTGTGGAAAAGATAGGCTGGTTCGTCTGGCAACTTGCTGGGAATATACAGGCACTACAGAGCCGACTGTGCCACTGTCATAATAAAACCAACAAAGAAGGAAATCTAAAATGTAAACTGCAAGTTTTCTGTGAACTAAGGAATCGTAATCCTAGAGTCCAAAGTTGCTTCCGCCGTGTCTCCAGGCTGCCATGACTAGCCTCAACTCACCTGCTTGGAGTTTCCTGTGGCTTGTCCTTGGTGGTGCTGGTTGAAGCTGGTCTGTGTCTTCCAGAGGAAACAGTGTTTGACTGTCCTAGACCTAATGGAAAAGGAAAGTGCACCTGGGTAAATCGCCTTTCCATGAGAATAATGAAGCCATAAGGAACAAGACATGTTGGCAGAAGTAGCCAAGACCTTGTGGTACCCCACAGTTGAGAGTCTTTGGGGAAGATGAGTGGGGAGTGTGATTATTTGTGGGGATGAGCCAGGGATAAAGAAGGAAGCTACCGAGGACAGGTCACATACACTACCAGGAGCATCTGCAGGCAATGTAGCAATGCCTCCTGATAAACAGTGTCAGAAATAACCGGTAGTTTGAGCAAATGGATCTGCAGCATTTTCCATACGCAGTTCCACAGCTGAGACAGAATAAGTAAATAAATAAATAGATTTAGTCCAGAAGCACATGAAACTTTGAAGTGACAAAGTTCCAGAAGTCATTTGAGAAAACTTTTGGATGGTATCTTGTGTCAACCATTTACAAGCATTCCCAAGACTCCCAGAGAGCTTCCAGAGACGAGACACAGGGAGGATGGGTATCTCAGCCCTGCAACCCTGAGATCATTCACCTTTTCCATGCTTTTTCCATGTAGTAGCTGGAAGCTCTGAGAACTTGCTATTCTGAAGAGCCATATGCTTGGGATTCAGCTGAGCTGCCACAGTTTGTGAGTGAGCTGACAAGAAACCAGGAGGGTTTGGAAACCCACCTGGCAAGTGCGGTTCTGATGGAACCTTGCCTGGTTTCTATCAGAATTTTGTCAAAATCATGCCATTCCCAAAGTATGTTTTGTTTGTGACAGATCAGCATTTTCAGGAGGAAAAAATGCTAATTTGGAAAGCTTCCAGCAAGCAGTCATCCGAACAGCACTATATACCTGGTGATTGCCAGTCTCCACAGGGAGGTTTTTAAGTCTTTTTAAATCTGTATCTTAGTCAGAACTGTTTTGAAACTGAGGAGGGAGATGGAGACCAAAACCAGCAAAGGCTCTGGGGAGAGCTGCCTCTATACAACCTGTCCACATCTGAGTCTCAAAAGAAAAATGCTTAGTCAGCAGTGACCAGGATTGCCAACACTCAGTAATGACTTCTTGAACAAAACTTATCTTACTGATTCCTTCAAAGCGAAGTCAGTCCACCTTCCTCAAAAGCAATGCTATCTCTGACCTGTTTTTTTCTGCACTGTCTTTCATCTACTGCAGAGGACAGAGATGCAAGATAAGGTCTGTGGAAGGGGGGACCTGAGAGGCATCTCCAGTCAGCACCCCTCCAGAGAAGGTGAGGCCTTTGTTGCCTTATGAAAATGTTGTGCCACCAGATAAACCTTACCCACAAAAGAACAGTTCCTTTGTGATTATGGACATATGACTTTGCAATGAGATCAAGACCATCCAGACTTACCAGTTTATCTAAAATCAGAACAAAACAAACCTCTGCCCACGATTCTGTAGTCTGAAAAGGAATCAACCTTAGTGTGAATGGAAAATAGGTGATGTCTGGAGGGCTGTGCCTCAGCACCAAAGAACAGAGTTGAAGGTTGATAGATGATCCAGGATCTCGTTTCCTATACTCCACTCCCATCCTCAAAATGAAATCTGAACACTCAGCCATTTGTAATCGCTGAGACATAGCTGCTTTGATGGCCAGAAAATTCTCAGCTGCTCCTAAGTTCCATCGTCCACAGGCAGGTTGACATTGCCAGGAATGACCATTGCTGGTGTCATGGTACCGAGGAATTCAGTTAACTTCTGAAGTGATACAACATGACCTGATGGTGCATGTGGGCAAATGATACACTAACCCCAGTGTCATTTCATGCTGAGGTAGACACTTTCTCCCATCTCCAGAGAGACTCTCCTCTCTCATCAGTACGGCCTCCTCTTCTCTATAGTGGCCTTTAAGTCACGGTGTACTGTTAAGTGATAGCTGTGTTGATATTATTGTCATGTATAGGGAACGCACTAACTTTATTTTTAGGTAGAGGTGGCTGATTTTCCTGCCAGCAGAACATTTCTTGAAGCTAACTAGGATCCAATGTAGATGTCTGTGGAGTAATAATCTACATCTTATCTGATGGCTCTGGCTTCTTTTTAGAGTCTTTGGAAAGAAATTGGCACTTTTAGAATACTGTGCATCTGGTTTAGCTCAGACATCTCATTTAGGATGAGATGAACTGAAACATTCAAAGTGATCATATGTCTCTAGGTGAATCTCTTGTGTCCTGACAACATAACTCCCTGAGAAGATGAACTGGAAACAACCAGAGTTAAACTCTGTCCACAGTCTGTATACTGTTTGTTATTACC
Source organism: Crypturellus tataupa (assembly GCA_034781795.1). Classification (NCBI taxonomy): domain Eukaryota; kingdom Metazoa; phylum Chordata; class Aves; order Tinamiformes; family Tinamidae; genus Crypturellus; species Crypturellus tataupa. Next base: position 620,293 of record JAWLRI010001085.1, read on the forward strand.
TAATTGCAACATATCAAAGAGAGAGAAGACACCAGACTTCCTTGCTAATGTGGATATTGGGTCCCTGTTACTGCAGTGATGACAACAGCCATGAAGAGATACAGCTACCGCAGCAAGAAGGGGATTCCTAGTAGTGACCTCCTGACACCATACCAGAAAATCACTTGTGTTTCCTGCTCAGCTCCCACTCCTTATTTCACATGAAGGGGTTTCCAGACACTGTTCTACAATTTCCTTATGTCCTTCTTAATTCCCCTTTTGTCACTGTGACCAAGCAGTGACAGACATTAGCAGCAATTCCCCAGGCTGGTGTCCGGCTAGCCTGTCAGTCCTGCTTCCAGAGCCTTATCAGTGGGCAGAAATCCAATCCCATATTGCCAGGGCTTTCACCTATTCACAGTACAAACTCTTTAACTATCTGCTCTCTACTCTAAGGCCACCTTTCCAAAAGAGGAGAATACTTAGATAAGTAGAAGTCTCCCTAGGGTCTCCCAGTACTGCCTGTCCCCATTTCTGATGTTGCTCTTCTAATCCCAGACCAGACAAGTTACGCTATGAGATTCAACACTTAGGGAGATCTTATTCTTGCTGGCTGTTAACACAGCAAAAGTCCGCATAACCGCTGCAATTTATCCCATGCCTATGTCTCTCAACATAAAAAATGTGCTAAGAATGAGAGGAAGGAAATTTTACAGCCATGAAGGCAAGTCATCCTAGCCCTGAGCTGCTGCTGCCTGAGACTCACCCTTACCCACAAGAGTGATGATAATTGGGGAGCAGACAACAGCAGCAGCAGTTTCTGAGCTAGTCCCTGAGTCACCATTGTCTGGGAATGGTCGTTCGTACAGGTCAGGTCTCTTACTAGTAATCCTCCCTATTAGGAACAGGGTGGATCTACTGTGTAAGGTGAACCACATTTAAAAAGACAAACTGGTACCGATGCAAATGAAAAGGAGGGGGGTTTTCATCACAGCTGCCACCTATTTGAATTCTTGCAAGAGTCCTGTTGAATATCGGAGCTGAGTCATTCCTATGGTGCATGGCCAAGTGAACATTTTGTGGGGATATGTTTGGGGAGGACAGTAGGAGTAAGGGGGGCAGGGAGGTGATCATACCCCATAATTTCACATCTTCCAAAATAATCTGTTTTCTAAATGCACTGCTAAATTCTTGTGCTAGCAATCTACCATCTGCTCCTTCTTTCAACACACCCACTATGTAGTCTGCTGTCTTGTTATACTGCCAAAATGCTATATACTGCCGGTAGAGCAGAGTCTGAACTTCTAGAGGCTTTTCTTAGGTCACAGGAAAAAGAAAAAAAGAGCCATTGCAATTAGCACCAAATATAATTGAGTGCATGGCCGTGCAGCTTACTGTTATCTTGCAATCTGTGATGTAATCACAGTAGCAAACAAGCAACTAAATTTTATCCCTCTGATTCCAGGCAGGGGCCCAGTAACACCCTCCAGCATAGACTCGAGATGGAATGTTTTGGGTAATCTCTGGAATGCCTCAATAGAATTATAAATCCATAAATCAAAGCAGTCATTATGTATTTGAATAATATGTGGATCAAAGTCTCAGATTGAGGGCCCCTTTGTTCCCATGCTCTTTTTATATCTTACTCAGTGAGCATCTATTCAATGAGAAACAATTACAGAGAATTTAGAGCAAAAACATACAGCACTAGTGGAGCTCTAAAGACCTCATCTGACAAATTATTTAAGCATATGCTTAGTTTTAAGCACATGAGTGGTAAGAGTGGAGTTGCAGACAAAAGAGGGGCATTTGGTTCAGTGATATGCTGAATCAGTAACTCTATTTGAATGATCAACCTCTCAAAATTCAGGCATTTTGAAAGTGAGTCTTCTTTGCTCTTCCATTCAAACACTTTAGCAACATTCCTTACTGGGGGTCTGTGGAAATACTGGATTGAATCTTGATTGCCCTGCTTTGGAGACAGGTCTGTCTTCAGTAGGAGCATTCAGTTGAGCAATTAAAAATAAAAGAACAAAACAAGGGCTGCTATCTAATTAGACAGTGAAATTATCCTGGGAAATGTGACTACTTTCCTTTTGCCCAAGGGAAGCTGAGACAGAACAACTAAGTGACTTACAGCGTGCAGAGATCCAGGACCAAGATGAGATCTTTGGGTCGCCAAATGCTGCCACCAGTCTGGTGAGCACAAAGACTCCTGCCTTCAGCCAGGGCTGATCCTGGCAATTCCCAGGCTCCCTTCTCACCTGAGAGGACATTTGCTGGGAGCAAGATGGTCATAGAACCCTGGGCACACCAAATATGCCAGTAGACCTCTGAAAAGTGGTGCAAACAAAAGCTGGTACAGCCTTAGAGCCAATAAAAGAAATGGGAGTGAGGCAAGGAAGAAAAGGAAACTGCTGATGGGACTGGAGATGTAGCTAACACGGTTTGTTAATGCTCGCAAGGCTGTAAAGAGGCTGACTAGAGAAGGACTAGAGAGATGTGTTTTGTTTATGTACAGGGAAATAGAAAGATCCTCTGATTTGAAGCTACCTGTGCCAAACTCCTGACGAAGCCAATTTGATGTCTGTCTGCTATGCTTCACAGATCCTCCCTTCAGATGCAGCCCAAGGCCTCAAGCTGTCTCTCCCAGCACTCATGAAAGCCTCAGGGTGTCCTGCAGCGTGGCTTTTGCTGCCCAAATGGATTTCCCATTGCCACCAGGCTGCTGCCAGCCCAGCTTTGGGGATGGTCACACTTGGTCCCAAGCAGGATCCCTGTGGCTCACCCCATCCCACTGGAGAAAGTAAGAAGTGTGAAATGCTTGCCAAGGCACTCAGGAGTACAAAGGAGGTGCGCTTGCAAGGTGGGAAAAAAAGTTATTTTAAAGGATGAGTGTTGCAAGAGGCTGCAGGAGACAGCTGAATTGCTTAAAGAATAAGGAGAAAGGTGCATGTTGCTGAGAAAATGAACCAACCTTAGTTTTGCATCACACTCCACTGGGTGAAGCGGGAAAGGCTTGCTGAGCCAGAAAGAAGGAAGAAGGCAAAGAGGAGAAGGAAGTGAAGAATCCTTCTCTTTTAAGGAGCAGGATCATTTTGTTCCTGCTTCAGCAAACACTGATTCATGTACTTAACTTTAAGCATATTCTTAACCCCTACTGACTTTAAAATCTGCCAAATCCCTTTTTTTTTTTCTGTTTCTATTTGGAAAAAACATAAATCAAACCAATTGCTTATGTCTCAGCTCCAAAATCTTCTATGGTGCTTCTCACAGAAAGGCTATATGGGCCAAATGTGGGCCAAAAATTGGCCAGGCAATGAGCAATTGCCTTCTGGAATTGTGATTAATGAACATATTAGAGACCATCATGTTTTGTTGTAGAAGCTCTATCCACAGTTGCTGCAATGCACCTTCCCTGGTAGACATGGTTAAACTTGGATAAAATTAATGTTGAGGACCTATTCAGGCTGGTTACCACAATTTGAGAAAATGTTTATGTCCATTTTTTTTTCTCCTTTATACATGTTTTGCCCCCTTCAAATACTTTTCAGTTTGGCCCCAACTGAGTCACAGATCAAAGCATTTCAGCTTTTGAGGTCAAATTGCAATTTATAATGTCTGTGGTTTTAGCTAATCTGTCTCTGTGTCATCTCATTTTAAATCAACAGAAAGCAGCACAGAATAACTCATTTCAGTATGCCCTCCTGAACTAAGGATTTTAACTCAGGCATCCTGTTACCAATTCTTCCCACAGGTAAAAGGGATTTTCTTGTTCTATGTGAGGGCTCTTTATTGCTACTATAAACATTAACTTTGTAAGCAACTTGTGTTTCACTGAGGTGAAACAACTACATTTCTAAACCCAAGCTGAGATTCTAATGTGTTTCCCTCTTGCAATTTTAACTATATCAAAGGGTATCTTAATGCTGTAAATACATTTTCATTTTTAATTAAGAAGGTCCTAATTTTGAACCCACTTGAACCTCCTGTGTTTGAAAGTTCAGTTCATGCTGTAATTTTATTTATTCTTCATAGCGAAGACCATGGCAAAGAGAGGCCAGCTCTAATGCAAACACAGCTCCCGCGGCTCTCCACTGCTGTGTGATTCCGTGTTTTATGCTGATGCTGCTGCCCCGACAGCAATGGGGAGCCACCAAAGGAACATTGTGATGAGTCAGCCCAAGCACACATCACCCATCACCCCGTCAGCAGGAGTGCCTGAGCACATCCCCGCTGGCTCCATCTCCACGCTGCAGGGCTGCCTCTTGTCACTGTATGTCCCTGCAGGTCTTGCTATGTACCTCTGTGATGAAGAGAGAGTCCAACCTAATGTGCCCACTTTCCTATTCAAGTATCACTCATCCATCTTCTCTATTTTCTTACAGTTCATCCAGTCTTTGAGGCCGTGTATGGGCCAGCTGTTTTCCTCCTCCTTTATCCCGCAAACCTTATGGGGATGGATGTGGCACATCCTGGGCATTTGCTACCATGGCTGAGAGTGACCTCCATGTTGTCATACCTTGGGAAAGGTAGACACAGACTGAGAATCTGACTCCTAATGATGAGGCCACCAATTACCACTGTTGCAGCAGATCTCCTTGAGGAACAAGTAACACATGAAACTCCCACTAATGCCAACCTGCCTTTGTTTGGGATTGCCTAACTCAGATGAATAATGCAAGAGTCCAGCCTGCTGCTTTTTTTGTTTAACCGCATTGTTCTTCAAAACAAAACCAACCAAAACCCAAGCAAACAAATACCCCTCCAGAACAAGCAAACAACACCTGACCTCAAAGTGTGGTTCCGCAGTGCGAGGTACACCAGAAAAAAAGCAGCTTTATGTTCAGCAGAGAGAGGCTGCACAAGAATGTGCAGCTTTTGCAGCCGGAGCGAAAGTCCACCCAGCTCAGTCCTGGCTCAAGCTGGTCAGTAGCAGGAGGTTAAGGAAAGACAGAAATCTCATCACAGTTGGCAGTCTGAGATCTTCCTGACCAGGGACTTAGATCCAGACCATTCCATTCAGCAGCTACCTGTGGATCTGTCCTCTGTGAGCTTGTTTGAGTTTCTGGCCCCTGCAGCATCCCATGCCACTGTGTTCCACAATTTAATTATGTGTTGGGTGATAAAAGTTCACTCACTTGGTTGTTTTAAACTTGCAGCCTGTTCCTTTTAAAGGTCAGTCCAGGTTCTCAACTATCACAGATCAAATACAGCAACAACTAGAAAAAATAAATTGAATTTTTAGAGCTATTATTTATGCATAGATCCTATTCTCCTCAAGAAATGACCGAATTTCTTTTCACTTGAGTAAGTTAATACTAAAGCTGTGTGATCAAATATTGCTCTTTTATATTTGACTATCCAGAGGCCAAATCCTGCGCTGGGCCTCATAAATCTTGGTGCTGCAGTCCTGTCCTGGGGAGTGCAGGAGATAAGACTGTCCAAATATGAGGGCAAAGCAGGGTTCTCACTAGTGCCTAAAAACTGTGTCTGCACAGAAATATTGCTGATGAAACTCAGGCAGGGAGGAAACAGGGATGGAGATGTGGGCCTACTTCCAAGGCCGTTCTGCTTTCCTGCTCTCTTTTGCAAGTGCACATTCCTTATAGAGTCCCTGGTCTGGCTTTCACTGACCAGGCCCTTGTAGTCTTCACCTTTTGGCACCCATAGGGATCTGCTCTGCCTCAGCTACTCCCATTTGGAATGAGGCTGGTGCTAAGAAGCAGCTCTTCTTTGCTCCCCAAGCACCCTAATTAAATCTGAGTTTGTTGCTTCCTATGTCCACTGAGACCAACCAAATTCTCCCAGTCAGGGGACACCAATCCCATGTTAGAAGCAACATCTGCATCTTGCCATCCTTGAGCAATCCTTTTGCTTTCTCAAACACTAAGGACAGAAGGATCTCTCCATCCTTCTATCTCCATGACCTGCTGGGCACTCTCCCGACTCACCCTTTTAGCCAAGAGATCTTTCTTGCTTTTCCTTCTTCCAGTTATGCTGCTACAATAATTTCCAGACCTTGTCTTCTTCTGAGAACATGTCTTAATACACTTATGATCCTGGTGGAAATTGTGAATACAAAAAATGAGCATGATAGACCAGATTATTTTCCAGCAATGACTGCACAACCCCGTTTGTCAGGGAATGGAGGAAATTCTGCAATGAATCCTGCTGCTGACTCTTCCTCCAAAGAGCAACTTCTGCCTCAGTCTCGCCAGCTACACTCGTCAGCACATATTGTGCCTTTAAGGTTTGTGAGGCAATTTGGACAAAACGCTCCTAGTGTCCATAGTTGTAGGAGTCAAGGAGAGTTTGTGTCACTGTATGCGGTGGGGCCGAGCTGAGCCATGGTTTAGACCATGTCAGCAATGCAGTGCTTTAGAAGTCGGGGTGTATCTTGGGAAGGTATCCAGTTCTTCCAGTTTGACCAGGGTTAGGGGGCGTGTAGGGGAGGAAGACCTGTCTCCTAGCCTAAAGAAAGGCTACCCACCCTTGAGAGCCGTTCGCTACAAAAAGAGCAAGTGGCGATCATCCTGTCAGAGGTAAAACAGCAGCTCTACGAGATCAAGGGATTCCTCACAGCTCTTTAACTCACCCGGGATTGCTGCAGGTACAATCCCCTGCAGCAGAGCCCCTTGTTCATACTCCAGTCTTCAGATCTATTTGTCAAAGTTTTACACCCAGAAAGCCTACACCCTAGGCTTGATTGAAAAGCAAAATTCCAAGAAAACAGAGCTAAAACAGAGCCAGTCTGACATGCTTAGCCCTGCCCCACAGAAGACAATGGCAAAATACCTCTTGATTACAACAGATCCAAGGCTTCACCCTAAATGAAGAGCTCTTCTTTGTGGTTTTCACATTAAAATATCCTTTGTTGTTGTTGTTGTTCTTCAACATCCTATTTAGGACCCATGTAAGCACTGGGTCCCAAACTCAAGGCCAAACCCCTTCACAAAGAGCAGTCACCTGCTTCCCAAGGGCTGGGAAGCTGGGAACAGAGAAGGGCAACAGCAGAAGTCCAGGAGACGTCCATGGTTGGAGGGGAGAAGGTAGCGGTATTTGCAGATTGGGAGAAAGTGTTGATTGTGATCTTTTATTTCTTAGAAGCATTGAAGCACATTTTTTCTTAATGTATATTTGAAATTAAACTGTTGTTTTTTTCCATTTAAAACATTGTTGATTCAAAACATATCCTTTGATCATTGAGTGGTCATAGCTAATTGCTTGTGTGCTGGGATCAAGGACTGGAAAAACACCTGTAAAGGTCACATCTGCATATTGGCAAGTGGCATGGCCCCTCACACATCGATGATCAGAAACAGGTTTGAGGGCACAACTCACACCTTATCAAAGCAGGTCAGAAGCATTGCCCTTAAGAGAAGCTTACCTGTATGGAGGTTAGTGGGGTCTAGAGAGGTAACTCTGATGTAGACTGATGCTTGTTATGCACAACTCATGCTAAGGAGATGTATCCCACTCCAGGCATCTCAAATGTTTTCATGTAAGCTGAGTTCAAGAATCCTCGTCATAGATGTTTGACCTGCTAGGGCACTTGCCGAAATCAGAATTTGCTTTTATCTAAATACAGTCCATGTAGCATCTTCCATGTTATTTTGTCTAGTCCCATTAAAGCTGTCCACCACCTGAAGGGAAGATGCACTTCCACTCATATCCTTCAGTACATAACCATAATTATGATTGTGGGAGTCAAGTTAAAAAAGAAAAAAGCTTTCCAGAATGTCTTACCTAAAGTTTCTCCTTTAAGCTAGTCTGAATTAATCATTCAGATGTGTATGTGTTTTTGAGAAGCTCAGAGCCCACTTAGAAAAGCTCAGCTAGTCCTAGTAGACTAGCGCAGCACTGTAATGTGCTGAATTTAATTACCAGTCCTGCAGCCTTTGCTCCAACCTTGACAGCGCTGACTTTCCTCAGCACTGGAAAGTCCCGATTCAAAGGTCAGTGAAAAAGTCAGTAAAAAAATTTCCACTGATTCCAAGACACTCCAGGCAAGACCCAAAAGCAGTGTTTCATGTCTGTTTTCCTTTCCCACATGACATGCAATATTACTCTGTAATGCTGATGATACTCTTTTGATAGCTATGAAACAACCTAACTCCAGGAAGATCCTAGTGTCTGGTCTCTAGAGTCCCTCTATGTTCATTTTGCATCCCCACGGCCTCCCTGTTGTTCTGCTTCTTTCTCTGTCTTCCTCCCCTGCACCCCTTTTTATATCTTGTGTACACTGCTTCCCTCAGTAAATACCTAAAAACAGAGCAGCAGGCACATTCTGTCCATACCTTCATGCAACAGGGCTGCAGGAGACAGAGTGAAAACCAAACTAGAAAAGCAATCTGGATATGTGGGCTGAGTTCTATGCTTTAAGTTTGGGGTTTTTTTATATTGTATTGTCATCCAGACCACACCTTACCAACATGTCTTGAACTGAAAAGTAAAGTCCTTTAGGCTTCCTAGTCTTTCTCATCTTTCTTAAACAGAACAAAACATGAAAGCAAAAGGTGTGCTGCCTTACAAGGGAGTGTTCCTTCTTATTAAGGAAGGGGAAAAACATGCCTAAATCTTTATCCAAAAGTAAAACCCCTTTCTGTACTCAGTTTAGCTGAGCATTGCAGTCCACAGGCACAACACAGTGCAGTTTTGACAGGCAAACCCCAGCTGCAGCCCTGGATCATAAAACAGTCAAAACTATACATAATTTCTGACCACCCTTGTTCTTTAGCTGTGGTAGTAACCCCACA
>JAWLRI010001085.1:629130-670507 GCA_034781795.1 Crypturellus tataupa
TTTGGGTTTTGTTTTTTTATTTCTTTTTTTTTTTTTTTTTTTTTTTTTTAACTTGTTTGTTTTGTAGCTTTCCAGATCTTTTTCTGGAAGGTCTGTTATGCAAGGTACTGTTTATTCTTAGCGGTGTGACAGTGTATGACTGAGCTAAGTGCCCAAGAAATACCCAAACTCCGTTTCTACATCCACATATGGACATACACTCTATTTTATGCAAAATGACAGAAGTTGCACCAATAACTGTAATTCCTAGTGAAGTTTTAGTCATCCCATTTTGATCCAGGCCTCTGGAAGGTCAGCAGCCCTTCTAAAAGTAAGGAAAATATGGATAGGCGCCCAGCCTCTGTCCTGCTGACAGTGCACTTCTCTGATGCATGTACAATGTGCTGCTGAAACACTGATAGTGGTTTTTCACAGAGGTCTGCAATCTATTATACAGCACTTACTGGTGCGTTTCAATGTATCAGCCGATCCAAGGCTAAGCAGACCATAAAAAGTTATGAAATATTTGGCTAGATGGCAATGATCCTTTTAACCAACAACGCGAATGTATTATGTTATACGCACACATAAATACAGACGAACACACCAAATCCGCAGCAGTGTTCCTGATAAATTGATCGTATACCTTTGACCACCTCCACCGCACGCAGCCACTCTAATCCATCTCTTAAGGGCGCTTCTGCTGCTCCAAAACCCCTCAGCAGCTGCCAGCGGCCACCGCTCCTTGAAGTGAAATCAACCTGCTGCAAAACTACTTCCCTTCTTACCCTTGTGGGGAAATTCCTTTCCCACCTCTAATAATGAGCAGGATAGACAATATTCAGTCCTGGACTAAAAACCGGTTTTGAGGTTCAATTATTCTGTGAACAGACAGGATTGAAAAAGGGAGGTTTATGTGACTAGAAAAGAGTAAATCACAGCTTTCCTCTGAGACATCAGCATCCTCTTTGACAAACTAAGGCATAGGATGAAGTGGTGTTTTTAGCTCCTGAAAACTATTTTATATGATTGTAAGATCTGTTGAAAATTCATTAGTTGCATGAGGATTTTTTTCCTTTTTAGTCTTACTAAATTAGACTTTCACGACCAAAGACTTACCTTAACACAAAAGGGGGTATGAGAAATGTCCACTGTTAAAACTGCCTACCCTAAGTGATTATTAACTGAAGAGATGTTCTCTTGTTGATGCATGAAAATATATCAGATCTGGGAGGCAGAGAACATTATCGGCTCCTTTTTGGGTACCTTGCCTAACTGACCTTATTTCTTAATCAAGAGTTTTTCCAGGCTCAGGAGACTTTAGATTCATTTTTTTTTTTTTTTGCCATTTATGGTACTTACTATCAAATATTTGTGTCAATAAAACCTTCATGCTGTGCCTTATGCTGCCAGATGAGAGTGCACTCCAAGTGGAATCTGGGCATGTGTTTCTAAGCCTCCTAGGAGCTAAGTTTGCACAATCACCCACTTTTAATTTTCATAGTTTTATATATATATATATATGTATGTATACACACATAGATATAGTCTGCCTAAAGGTTGAGGAGAACCCTGAACAAAGAGCCATTAGGCTCGGCTGGCATTTTTGAGTTGTTTTTCCTTAGATGTGTGCTTGTTAGGACTGAGATGATGTCGGTGTGGTAATAGCCATTGCTATTTCCACCAGTGCTCAGATGGGACTGCAGAATTGATGTTAATATTGTGTCTGCTTCATTAGTTCACCTACTGGCAGTTGCCTTGCTGAGATCACTGTTTTTTTATTATTTTCCCTCTCTGTATTTTTAACTTTGTGTGCTGCTTTCAGCTTGATGATTATCAGAGTCCTGATCATTTCATTTTGTAGTTTATCAAGGCCTTATTTTGCTAATGAGGAAAAACTAGCTTCAGTCAACAGGATGGGGGAAATTTCATTTCTTTCTGTCTCTCTCACTCATATATATGTATACATGCTTCTGATGGACAGAATTCTGGCATGAACAAAATAGTTCAGAAAATAGCTATTGCAAATATTGCCATTCAGAAGAGTGTTAGCATGCAAGTTTAAGCTTTTTAGAAATTTATAATGTACAATCATACTCAGTGTATCACTTCTTTAAGAGGTAAAAGAGTGCAGCAGATCTGCAGGTTGCACATGAGCCTATGTCCTGTTTATGTGGACCCACTTCTCTAGCTCTTGTCCATATCAGCATCCGTGGGTACCCAGCAGGCAGGACTCAGCATTTTACCGGTTAGTCTTGCAATATTAGCAGTGTTAAAGCTTCAGCTTCTGGAGACAAATGATTTTGCAATTATTATCAAGGATTTCCTTTTAAGAAACATCTAATCTTTAGAGTTGAAGATAGAACTTGCAAATAAAGAGTTTAAAAAACTTGAACATCAGCAAGCAAATACAGACAGACATAGATTTCCAATGAAAAATAATTGAATGATATAACTCCTGGCTGAGGGCCAGAGAACTGCTCTCTCTCTTATTCCTGTCTGCTCATGTCTGCACTGCGCAATGAGCTAGCAAAGATTTCAGCAGTGAGTCCGCCGAGTTAACCATGTGGCTCCAGCTGCGGACTAGCTGGGCTAGTGTAACTTGTCACCTAGGCCAGAGCAAGCTCAGGGCAGTTCACACGCATTTCCCAGCACTTGCAGTTTGGCTCTGTGCCCACTCACTGGTGTACATGTGCCTTCAGAAGACGCTCAGGGTCTCAACAGGGGTTTGCTGTAACTGTCCTTCCTTCCACCTGAATGCTGAATGCTGCTAGACTGCAGCTGGAGCACTCGGTGGTCTCGTTGCACTTATGCAGAGGCCTGCATGAACATTGTGTGTGCAAATAAAGTTATCCTGGATTCATGGCATCTCTTCCAGTGATGCCAGCTGGGATCTAGTACCCAGACTTATAGGAGTACAACAGTATAGAGTACTGAGCGTGCTAAACGTGGAGGCTCTTACCAGCCCTTCAGAGCATTTTTGTGAGGAGAATTGCACCCAAGTATTTATTTTCCCATTTTGTTTTGTTAAAGGATTATTTCTTGTACCATCTTGCTTTTGAGTGCAGGCTTTAACTTAACCACAGAAATGGGTATTTGCGCAAATGTTTGCCTTTTGTTGAATAGTTTCCCTTTTTTATTCCTTCTTTATAACATGCCTGGAGCTATTTGCAAGCATTTAGCAATTTATTCCCTTCCTGCTGAAGGTAGAAAAGCAAAAAAGTTGAAAATGTCAGCTCGTATTTGACTACTTGGCTGATTACTGGACTACAGGAAATTGTTCTTTCTACCTAAGGTAAGTTTTTGACAAGAAAATGTGGATAGGAAATGAGCAAAATACAGTTGCAAATAAAGTTTTGCATATTATGTTCAAAATATTAGATTAAACCAACACCACATGTCAGCCATTGCAAGGCGGGTGTAGTATAAGATAAGTGATCCTAAGAGAGCTGTCTAAAACAGATGTGACTTATCACCTTCAAATGGAGCTTTCAGTCTTCATCAGCTATCCAAAGACTCTACACAGCTGTCTTGGATTGCATACTAAGCTATGATTTGGTTGCCTGAAAAGCATAGCATCTTGTGTCATTTGAGGTTCTCCAGAGCCCATGAGGCACCTGCATGAGGCTGGTGGATATGAGTGCCCTAATAAGGAGTGGCTGGAAGCAGGCAGGACAAGCAATCACATGCCTTATGGCACCAAGCGCCTATGGTACCAAGCGCCTATAGTAGGCAAGCAAACCAAAACCCAAGGGTGGGATGCGGTCTTGGTTTAAGGCATATACATGTAGATGTTGACTGCATGTCACTTTGGGTCTAAAACCACTATAATCAGTGGATAAATAATCAATACCATCAATGGAGCCTCCAGGGAGATTCAGCTGGGAACATATAGATACTTACTTTAGAAATAAACTGAACCACTCAATAGGTTCTATTGATTGGGGTAGGATTTGGTTGTCCACAAATAAGATGTAGTGACAGTTCAGATGACTGACAACTTCAAGATGTCCAAACAGGGCTGGCAGACACAAGATGGATGAGAGATCTTTTAGAGCAATTAGAGAACAGGCAGGATACCCCGAGGCGTTGTGCTACTTCCCCATGTGAATCAAGACTCAGGTCTCAATGGGCTACAGAGAGGACTTAGACACCCAGATCATATGTAGACCATATATTGTAGGCAGCTGCATAAAGGTGTCTGAAATCTATGACTGAACTCCACTTCTAATTTTAAGATGGTGAAAGATGAAATATATTCCACTTTAAAAATAGTTCTTCACCCTAAAAAACCCCAACATAGTTCACTAGATCCACTATGTTTCTAACTCTCCATGTTTTTTAAAAGTGCTTTGAGAAGGAAAGTAGTCATTATTGATGAGCAAAGTCTTCCCGAGTGAGTTAGCAACAGATTCAGGATACACCTACAAACCACAGTGCTCACATGATGGGAGAAGAGTCATCTGCTGGGTTTATCGAAAAAGAGACTGTAGAGCTTAGAAACAGCTATTGAGCATCTCTAATCTGATCTGCATAACACAGACCATTTTACAACTTCGTGTCACTCCCTGAAGCCGGAATCTGTAAAACCATGTCTCCAGGAATTAGCCATAATTACAATATGCCTATAAGGAAAACACGAGTCCTGATTTAAAAATTTCCTTTGATAGAGAATTCTCCATAACAATGTGAGCTGTTCCCATGATTAATCCTATCACTATTAAAATTCATCTTCTTTCTCTCCTATTTTTACTCTGAATTTGCCAAATGTCAGCTGCTAGACATTGGATCCTATTATAGGTTTGTCCATGAGACTGATGAATCTTTTGTTGTTTTGATTCCTGTGAGGGAGGAACTTACAAAGGGTCGTCAAGTCACTAGTATCTTTTTCTATAAGTTAAATTGATTGAACTTTTTAAGTCTGTTCTAGTCCTTTAGTTGTTCCCAGAGCTCTTCCCTAAGCCCTATCCAGTTTATTGACCTTCCTTTTAAAATGTGGACACCAAAGCTGAAGAGTGACACTGGCGCCTAACACTGGGCTCCTGTAACCTCTTCACTCCAATTCAGCATTGCCGTGTTCGTTCCTTCATTTTGGCATCATTTGCTTTTGGCGACAAGATTTTACTGGGAACCCACGTTCAGGACCTGATCCATCCATGACTATGTTAGTCATCGTTTTCCATCATATCCCCAAACTCTGTGTACAGTCAGTTGTCTTTGTTGTAACTTTTAACAAGTAGAACATGGCAAGTTATTCCCTGACACAATATATTATATACTAGTCCCCTTACAGAGGGAAAGAAAAGCCATAAATACTTCTCTTCCCAGTCTGGTGGCTCTTCTTTTTCTTTCTAATGAGGATACTCTTCTTCCTTTTTCTTCAGGAGGATGGACACATACAAGACACAGTTCCAAGCGAATGGTCACATGTTGCCTCAGGGATTTGACTTTAATAGCCCTTTTTAGAGCACTGATGGTAAGATTCAAGACTGAAACCTCTGTCCCCTTCTGCCCCCTCCTCCCCTTGTCCCCATGCCTTGTGTTGAGAGCAGTGGTGGTCAATGTGCTTGGTGCTGGACCCCAGCATGGTGTCGTGCAGCGACGCACCGATCGCTTTGGGCAGCATTGCAGAGCCGCATCTCCACAGGGTTTGCTGGGGCCAGCTACCCTGCTATGGCCAGTGGCCACAATCCCACGGGCTGGGGTGAGATCATCTCACTTAATTATTGTTTAAACAGGCTTTGGAAAGCCAGAGCACTGCACGGAGTGTTATCATTACTTAATATGCGTCAGAGCAGAGTGTTTAAGTCTAGAGCTTAGTCTGAGTCTAAAGCATGGGGAAAGTGTGGTCACAAAAAAGGTTGGACTTCAGACGTGGGCGCAGTCTTCAGAGAAATGCAAGGCATAACAGTACTGTGGAAGTGCAGTATGGATAAGATGAAGGGCTCTGGAAGTGGGAGGGATAGGAGCAGTACAAAGTAGCTACATTATTTTGCTACGTCTCTGCATCATCCCAGCTCGCAAAGAGCAAAGTCGCTGAAGCTGAAGGAGTAACATCAAGCTTGAAAAGACCAAGAACTTTGGTAGAAAAAGCAACATTTACCCTGTAAAGAGGAAATTACTAACAGGAGAAGGAAAGAGACAGGGAAGATTAAAAGATGTACATAACTTAGTTGTGCAATTGGCTGTAACACATAGGGAATCAAAAAGTGTAAGGTAGAAAATCCTTAGTTTTGAAACCCTGAAATTGTATTTTTGAGTATTTTGGTCCTGTATGCCATCTGGACAACCAGGTATTTTATAAATCATAGTTTGAACATGATGCAGTGCTGTTGTAGTCATCTGCTTCAGCTCACATTTTTATTTTAAGGCTCCTGTTATATTACGAGTCCTTGGTGGATCAGCAGTGAACATTGCTATCTTCA
Organism: Crypturellus tataupa; assembly: GCA_034781795.1. Taxonomy (NCBI): domain Eukaryota; kingdom Metazoa; phylum Chordata; class Aves; order Tinamiformes; family Tinamidae; genus Crypturellus; species Crypturellus tataupa. The sequence goes on from JAWLRI010001085.1 coordinate 635,535, forward strand.
GTCCCTGTTTACTGCAGCTTCAGGTTATTGTAAATCCTGCAGACTCACAGGAGTGGTGCCAGAAGCTCTAAGAATCTGGGTTTGGTTAAAACTTGTGGTGAAGGAAAAGGAAAAAAGAGGAAAGAGAGATCCCCATCTGGGTTAAATTAGCTTAGTGCTACACCAATCTAAGCATCTGAAGACCACTTCTAAGAGAGAAGGACATGGTGAGCAGCTCATGGAGGTTTGCTCAGAGCTCCCTGTCGAGTAGGCAGCCAGGTGATGTTACATCCTTTTGTTCTGGTTAACAAAGAACCCTGAGCTGAAGTTCATGGTTTTATTATGGTTTTATTTCTAGCTCCTAAGAAGTGTTGATAGAGCAGTGATGAGGGAAAAAAATCTTACTTGTGAACCTACTTGTGTTTACTTTATGACAGATACAGGTTGAAACTACACTATTTGAGAGATAAGATAAGAGAGGGTGAGTTTGAGCCTGTTGATTTATTTCCTTGCTTTAAAAAGGAAGAAGTAATTGGCAAATTTTTAAGATTTTCACATATTTCAAACCCTGGACATTCTTACCTAGATTTTGTTTTGCAACTTGTACACATTTTAAGTGGAAATTATTAAAATACTAAAATAGGCTGAGACCCCATATTCTTTTAAATATATTCAGCACAGCCATTATCTCATAAAGGGCAGCTCAAACTTTCCAAGACTTTAAGATAGTTTTCAGGAAAGTCTCTGTTCTGGCATCATGACATGACAGCCTTTCCCTCATATAAGCGTGTGCTGGGGCTTACAAGGCCATGGCTTGGGAAATAGTTGCCTCTAAATGAATTTTAAGCATTTCATGAGTGGCTGTTCCGCTCATCCCTGTGTGACCTTTAGGGATCAGGAGGATAGGAAAGAAGGAGAAGTGCTGCCCCAGCTGGCTTTGCTCTGCTGTCCAGAACTGGTGCATAGGAAACCACTGAATGGGAAATATCTCTGTGCGGAAAAACACGTGTCACAAATTAATGTGAAAGGATATAGAGACTACCCTGAATTGCAAAGCTCTTCAAGTAGGACAAAAGAAGCACAATGGGAACATTATGGAAAAGCACATATGCATTTGGAGTTGTTTTAAATAATTTCCATTTTATTTGGGGCGATCCACGACCATTCAAACCTTACAGAATCCTTAATCCTAGTCAGATTGGGATTACAGCAAGGAAGTAATAGAAATGTTATACATTTACAGTGAGAGCTGGTATTTACAGTTTATTCAGTTTCTTACGTACTGTCACCTGGTCTGGAACAGTCTCTTCAAACAGCTAAGTTTGAAAGTTATGCAAAGTTGATCTGACTAGCTAGTATTCAAAAATTTTCTCTATACCGAAAATGAGTCAAGTTTGGTCCACTAATTCAAAGAATGCAATCTTGCTGATACTACTGTGTTTGCAACAACTGTAGTCAGTAATTTCTTGTGGTCAGCAATGGCTTGTTTGGAAAGGGATTTTAAGATTACAACTGGAATGCTTCAAATGGATGGACAGAATTGAAAGTTTAATTCATCAGTCTGTTCTCTAGTTTTTTTCAGGAGTGATTTGCTGAATCTGGCTCTCAATTTAGAGCTTCTGTGAGTTTCTGATGGCCTAAAGTGGCCAGCATCCGAGCCTCTTTGATCCCAGGGTGACCTCTGGCTAGCTTGTTATCACGCTGTAAGACCTGACGCTGGTTTCAGCAGTCACCAAAAGCTGCCTTTTCTGAGTTGTTCTTTTACTAGTGTCACAAGCACTACATATAGCAGAGTTTTTCTTTCTTTTCTTTCTCTTTCTTTCTCCTTCCTTCCTTCCTTCCTTCCTTCCTTCCTTCCTTCCTTCCTTCCTTCCTTCCTTCTTTCCTTCTTTTTAATTTTACTACTGAAATGCCCTATTAGGCATTTCTAAATGCAGAGCTTTTATATATCATCATGGACACGTTAACAAGTGTGCGCATCTGGCCTAAATTAGACCACCTATGAAGGTTGCCTACAAAATCTAGACGTTACCAGAGGAAACACTGGAAAAGGCAGTTTACTACCAAGAGGAGAAACGTTTTAAAGCCAGCCCACCGGCGAAGAGATCCTGGCAGCCCATAAAGAATTCTTCAGCAGAGAGTGGAAAGTGCATATGAAGGACAGATATTGATCCCAGTTCCACCAAAAGTAATTAATTGTGCTGACCTCAGGATATTTACTCTAGCATTACAATTGTGGGCTGAGAGGCATGGGTGAAAGGCAAGAGGCAGTTCTGAAACCATCTGAAGCCATGTCACAGATACGTGCTGAAGTATCTCCTGTAGGAAGAGCACATTAGAAAGCCAAATAGCTTCAAGATCTTTTGGAGAACACAGAAAGCCTGGACCTCTCTTCTAGAAGCAGCAAGACTGTAACAAATGAGGTTTGTGGCTACATGTAATGCTCCAAAAAATATAGGAAATGAAAGTCAAGATCCATACATTTAAAGTATTTCCTATTTCCACTCTACAGAGATGAGAAGTTTTGATGCCTACCTCACATACTGGAGTGAAAGGACCACATGCTGTCCTGTGTAAACACTGCCAGTCAAAGTCTGATTTTATAGAGTTCAGGTTTGGCTCAAGAAATTAGGACTGCCTGCGGCACTATGCATTCCCACTTGGCAGTATCATCAACGTGCAAAGTAAAATAGGAATAACAACTCCCACAAACACCGTTTATCTATGCACTACCCAAGAAGAATATCATAGTGTGGCAACCTGAGAGCGTCTACTGAAGCTGCTAGAACATGCTGCCAATGTTTTTGCAGACTACAGTTAATAATCCCATTACACGCCTGGTATTAAGTTAAATCATCGTAGTGAATCTGGTATTTAATGCTTAAGCACTACTACTGCTTTTAAGACTATTTTATTGGTGGAATGTTTGGAATATGGTTTGAGGTCGGCGCATTCTCCCATCATGTGGGATGAACGCAGAGTGGTCCAGCACTGGTGGGAGGCAAATAAACGCAAGCTCTTTGGGGAATCCATTCTTTGATCTTCATTTTGAGAATGACTGAGGGTCTCATCTACCTACAAGCTCAGAAGATCACAGTGCCTTGGGTCCTCCATTGCCACTTTGTTCCCTGCACAGGATAGAAATGGAAATATCAGTAACCAAGAGGAGCAGTAACTGATATGGCAGTTTGCTAAATGCAACACTATCTACTGCTAAGGTGAGAAAGAGCTTGAAGTCATCAGCATTACTGGTTCTGGTTCTGGGCAGTCCTTCTTGTCCTAATAGGTGTTTAGACTCTCACACTTTGTGACTGGCACAGCTGAGGGAAAAACAGCACAGGAGTGACTCAAGCTTCTTTACAGGAAGATGCAAGAACTCCACATGGAAAAGTTTATTTCTAAAGCTACTCAGCTAGTAATTGGTTTATGCTAAATGCATGATAGGTTAAAAGGATATCCTAAGCTTAGAAGTCTGGTGATCTAATGAGGTGAAGACAGGCTGACATGTGAAGACAGAAGTGGTTAGTGTCCTGTCCAGGCACTTTGCACTGTCCAGTGCTTGTTGTTTGGTGCAACTGGCTGTGGAGCCACTAGCCACTAGTGAAGGTTTGGAAGTGATGGAAGAGTGAGCCACGTACAAAGGCAAATACGGCCACTCAACCCTTGGGAAAAGGGCAGCAGGTGCAGGAATCAACATGTGTGGAAGGCAGGTTTTCTGAAGGACACATCTGTGACTTTAGCTGTCTATTTAAGCAGAGGAGGCCAAACTCCGAGGACAGAGCTAGGGCAGGGAGACAGAGGTTCCCCTCCCAGAAGATACAGTGATTTCTGAGGGGTGCAGACTGCCTGCAAACCTTTCTCATCTAAATTAGTTGTATTGGTTCTGAGGTATGATATATTTTCTCCAGCTAACTGCTTGGGTATAGTGATATTTAAAAGAAACCATTATCTTCTTGTTGGAGGCAGGACAAGACTGTGCATCCTGTCAAGCATTCCCTGCACAGGTCCAAACTCGGCTGGCTGTTGCTGCTTGCTGGGCAGCCGATGCTGATCCCTGCTCAGCGTGAAGCCTTCTCTCTGCCTGCTTCATGGATCTGTACGGGTTGCTGCAGTTGCTGTACGGTGGCTGAGAGGGCTGACTCTGCTCTTGATTGAGTGATGTTTCATTAGATATTTATTTGAAGGAATTTCTTTAGGTATTTCTTTGAGTGCTCTCCTAATAATCCCTAGCAAAACATGCATGGCCGGCTGCCATCCGCTTTGGATGCGTAGGGGTTACTCTTCATGGTCGTGTGGGCAGAAAGAATCAGACTCAATTTAGCTGTTTCAGATATTTTACTGGCCTGTACTGGATTTTTCATCAGTGCAAACTGCACAGCGAACACTAGAAATAATTCTTGTTTGAAAGGTTGAATATCTCCCAGGTTAATGGTATGAAGTTATACACAAGAGTGCATACACAAAGCAAAATCTTTGCTTTATTGGCACAAAATCTCCTTAGATGCTGTTCTTGCCCTCAGGTTATTACTCTGGTCTGAGACACAGGGTGCGCATGTAGAATCATTCCAGATATTTAGTTTTTCTCCAGCAAAAAGTCACCAACCTCCTATCTACAGTATGGAGGTTGCGCTGACCTCCCTAGTGAACTAGTGCACCGATTTCTGCCCAGCCCATGCTGCAGAGGTTAGTTCATGTGAGTGGTGCTAGAAGGGATCCCAAAGGGCAGCAAGAAGCCTTGTTACCAGCCAGGCCTGGGAGCGGGATCCCGCGGTGCCAGTGGCTCCTTCCACCAGGGAGAAAGCCAGAGACATGGGCCCCAGCACAGGCTTCCCTCGCTGAGCAACAGGGTCACCTGCCAGGTCTAAAATGCATTCACAATTCTGCAAGAAAAAAAAAGAAACACAATCAACCAACCCCAAGCTTTGCCTGCAGTGTGCTTGATGTGTTTTGATTCCTGTTTTGTTTCCCTGAGTGGAGCTTTCTGGCTTTCAGTGTCTTCCCCTGCCAAACAAAACAGCCAGCTGAGACCCTCCATTGCTCAGCCCGGCACTTGCACGCTCCTCTCAAAGCCACTGCTCCATTTTCTTTCTGATAAAATGAGCAGCTCAAGATTGCTGTAATTCTCCTTGCAGCTACCTCACAACCTTGTATTTTCTGACACCTCTACAATTTTTCAAAAGCCTTTTTAAAATACTGGCATTTAACTTGCGTACGCTTGTGGTATTGATCTCATCAAATCTATAGGAAGAGGTAAAATCACCTTCCTTGTTCCAGACATTATTCTCCTGTTTCAGTGTCCAAAGGTCATATAACCGCTCCTGCTCTGCACTTTGGAGAGCTACTCCCCAGCTCCGGCTGTAAATCATGGGAGCTGAACTCCCTGCACCAGCAGAGGTGCAAATCAGGATTTATTAAAACATATTTTGTTTGAACAGATCCTGATTGCTTCATATAATGGCCTCATTATTTACTCCTAGGCCTGTATTGGGACTATCCACATATCTTATCGGTGGTGACTTTATGGTTTGTTCCAGGTTGCTGATGAAAATGCGCAGGAGTGCAGCAGGCCCCCAGCAACACGTCTGCCCTGCGTTCTGAGCTCACACAGCCCTCGGATGCAGGCTGCACCAGGCTTTCCCAAGCATCTTGATTTTGGAATATTTCCCCCAAGTTAATCAAAAAGCCCAGGAGAAATTATTTTAAAAACAATGCCCTAAGTTGAATTTTCACCCATACACAAGGCAGAAGACTGTAAATATAAAATGCATCTATTAATTTCATGTATTGCTCAGGAGCAACATGGCTGCAGCTACTCTGACACCATTTTGAGTGTCAGAGCAGAAAGAAAAAAGACTCTAAGGAATGTCTAGGAAAAAGAAGGATTGATTTGAGCAGCAATTATTCTTTATGGTAAAAGAGCAGCTCCTGGAAGTGCCTCTGAGGCAAGGAGCTCCTCTTCCCTCTCTCCATCTCCCTGCTCCCTGCTCCCATGTCAGCGAGTGGGCAGCAGAGTGTGGGTGGCTGCGGCAGCAGCCAAGTGCCTCCTTGCAAATTATCTGCAGGCGGCAGGTGAAATCGAGATCTGAAAGTATCATGGAATGGAACTGGTTTTAGCACTTTAATAAACAGGGCTTACTGTGGGATTTCCACTCAGGAAACCCCAAAGACTTCCCCCGCAGGGTTTTGAGCATATGTATCAGACTAGTACCATTTTATTTCTTCCAAACTGCGTGTTCCTCCAAAGCCCAGTGCAATGGAGAATCCCATGGCTTTCAATGAGCATTGGATCAAGCCATGTTATATCTGTAACCATCTCTTATCCATGGTAACATGATGGCTTGCTTTCTCCTTCATCCGAACCTTAGTCAGCTTTATTGACTCTTCTGGTGAGTGGGAAACTTTAGTCATTGGTATTAATCAGATATTAATGTAGCCCACTCATAATGCTCTGAGTACAGCACTGTGTCCTAGAAATCCCAGTGAGTTACCCCAGTTAGTTATGGAGATGTAATTTCAGTCCTTCATGAAATTATTGTTTCTATGACAGTCTTTTGTAAACAGAGATTCATAGTAGCTCAGGCCATCAGATTGTCCACAGAAGGGCACTGTATTGGTTTCATGGCTTTTTCAAGTGATGAGAGGGACGAGCTGCCGATTAAACATTTTGAAGGCTGATATTGCTTGTAATTCTAAAATGTTTTGGACTCTTTGTCCCAGGCAATTACACCCAAAAGCACTGCTCACTATGAGAAAAAGAAATTAGAGCCATGATTCAGGGAATTGGGATAACATCCAGAATCTCAATACAAGGACCAAGTAACAAAAAGAAGAAAAACATAACACATTCAAAGCAAGATGTGAAACTACTGTTTCCTGGGAAGATGTGATACTATCCAGAGGGGAGGGTTGCTCTGGGACCCATAGGACACTGGCTCTCCTGCAAATTGGTGGTTGACCTTGGGCAAGTCTCTGCCCCTCTGCTTCCCTTCTTTGTTCAAAGGAACAGAGCTATCTTTGACAAATATTTGCCTAGGTAATGCCTACCACCAGGAATCAGATGGCAAACTTGCCCCTTATTCTTCTCCTTGTTTGACGTTTGTAGGTGTTATTTCCTCTTCTAAAGCATGAGGCATAGGGCTCATTGTCCCACATGCAGGGCCGGAGAGCCCTAAAGGCATCACGCTTAATCAGTGACCAGGTAGGCTGGTCACAATTTTATTCCCCAATTTTATTCTGGCCTTGTCTCTGAGGTATCAGATTGTCTGTCTGTAAGCCAGAGACCTAGGAAGACCTCTCCTGCAGCTGGAGCCTTGGTGGGAGCTGTCTCTTGTGGAAGTACAATGTAATTTGGGGTATGCTGGTCTGTGTTTTCTCTGAGAATCATGATGGAAAATTATAACTGATGTCTCTTGACATTTGTCACCTCACTGCAAAGCACTCCCTTTTCTCAGATGAGACCAAATACTGTGGAATATCCATCAGTGACATCTTGCCTGAGTGAGGATAGCAGGATCAGGCCACATGACACCAATATGAAGGAATAGCTTCCTTGTGATCTAAAAAACTGATCTGATGGTGCCTCTGGCTGAGATACAGTATGGAATGTCTTTCTTAGGAGAGAATATCTCATGTCTCTTAGGAAGGGCATAAACATTGCTGAATTGTCAGTCAGACTTGATAGATCATTTATTTGTTCTGGTGTAACTTATTCTGTGAAAGACAGAAACCAAACAGTGTGTAGAAACACTGAATGAACAAGCTGAGACAGATTTTTATGTAGCATGCACAAGTAAAGCTCCTTTTTTTTGGAGTCTACCACTGGGCTTCAAAAGTCTTGCCCATCAGACCAGAATCCAAGAAATGGTACCGTAAAAGCTGTTGACTCTAAAGTTACCATCAAAATGGTCTGATTTTCAGATGTATAAATTACCCTGCAACCTCCTGATGGATCCTCAGCAATTCAGAGCAACTAGGCCACTTAACCAAAAGGATTTCCATTTTAGAAATCCACCAAAAAACATAATCCACTTTATTTTGTAGCTAGCACAGTGCTCAGTTGATCTACCTGATAAAAGTTGGGCTTGTGCTGGGCTTGTGGTCTAGCGAAGGCTAGAATCTCTATCCTCGATTAGGGTAAATTGGAATATATGGCTGTATACCATTTTATCACAGCAATCTGTCTCTGAAAATCTGATATTCACCTGGAGCTGATGCTCAAGTCATTATACTTTTGTTTTCTTAATAATTACACCAAAATACAACTTCTAAGCTGTATTCCTTCAGCTGCCTCAAATTTTAACCTTACATTCTGACTATTCAGAACATACTCTAGGGAGTGTTACAGCTGATGCTAGTTATGTCTTGTGTTCATGGCATCTTGCACGTATAGAAATTATTTACTTAATTTAGGATGTATCTGTAGGCTGTAAGGCTGCAGTGGTGGAACATTGTCTTTGATCCTGGCAATGCCAGGCAATGCAGAAGGCACCCAGGTGCACTTAGAACTCTGAACTGCATTTTCTTGTTTTATGCCAGACTTACGCCTTTATAAATCCACATAGGGTTCATTATAAATCCACATAGGGTTCATTATAAATCCACATAGGGTTAATTGTGATTTATAGCTGAGCAAATGGTATCAAAGTCAAACTCATGCTCTGACTTGCTTGTGTAGTTATAAAATTTGGATTTGCATCTGCTTGTGAACTTTAATCTCTGAAAATTTACTCATCGTTCCTTTTTTTTTTTCCCCTGTGGTCTTTTTTTTCACAGATTATTCCAATGGGTTGTCGTTTTGTTTTAAATGCTGAAAATGACCTTGCTTATTTTGATGGGCTCTGAACAATAGCACTCACTGTCTTGCACTCATTCTCCCTTCTAGGGCTGTGAGTCATTATGGTTATGAAAGACAGAACATTTAGTCACTGGCTGTCAAACATATCTGCTGTGAGAGATGGAGTCTTTCAAGAACTCTTTTCCTGGTAATCATTACTCTTGTTATTTACTTTGCAGCAGGACCCTGATCCCAAGTTAGAGCCGAGGCTCTGTGCACTAAGCACAGTACAAACCCACTCATGGTAGCACAGTGCTTGCCCTGAAGAGCAAATATGGGGTCAGTCTGGGACTATTACTTCTAGAGAGATTTTCATCCAAGGATTTTTACAGATATTGATTAATTAAACGCCACATAGTTGCATTGTTAGGGGTGAGTCAGTGTATAGAGCAGTAGTTTAGCTGGTCATTACAACACCGATTTAAGGCTTGGCTGATACTGCTCAAAGTCCTTACATCAGTTCTGCCCAGCCAACACTCTGCAAGGTATCCAGCACCCTCAGCACAGCCTCATAGCCCAGCTCCTGGGTGTCAGGCACACAAACAGCTTTGGCTTTGCCATCCAGGCCCTTATGCCACCATAATAACTCTCTTGTGATATAATACCTGGAGTTGTCATGATTTTACCAATATCAGCAACAGAGACAGGGTTAGGACTGCTGTCCCCATGCTCCGGTTGTGACCACCATGTGCCATTTCTACTGCAAAGAGCCCTCCTTGATCAGCCTGGCTTAGAGACCATGCCCAGGCCTTATGGAGGATTTTCTGCTCTCCCATCTGAGCATCCTGAGAGAGGTTTCAAGTTGAAGCTTAACTCCAGAAGAGTAAAAAAAGATGCTCCTCACGGAACTCCTGCATGTTCCTGCAGTGATACAAGCTGTGGTTTTGTTATAACACTGTCATGCTGTCTGTAGCGCTTCCCACCCCATCTATTCCATAGCTAAATTGAGGTTTATGTTACTGCTTGTTGGATCCAACTCTGCTAAATCCTTTCTCTGCTGCTCCCCAACAGGCCAAGTACAAGCTTATGACACCCACTTTGAGGTTTATACAGGTGTCACTGGCAGTGCAGACTTGAGATCTGAAGCAGCAAGGAAGGTGAATTTCCCCATATGGATTTTGCATTTCATTAAGTCAATTTTGCATTAGTGCCCTGGGAGCTGCTGATGCAGAAGAGAGTGGAAAAAAAACCCGTAGCAATTGCCTCTTGGCACAGATATTTGGCAGTCAAATAATCAGGGACCAGTTTCTCATCTTTGCTGTGACTCTGCTGACACTGATGTCGAATGGTAGAAATTCCCCTTCTACTAGCAGAAATGCAGTTCTCAGTAACGGGTAGTATCACTGCTGAAAGTCTATCAGCTTGCTTAACTTGCCACCTTTTCAGCCCCGTCATTCTGACCATAACAGAATCATTCTTTTAATGACTTTTGCTATTATTGATAATCTTTTTCTTTTTTTTTTTTTTTGAAAAGTGAAATGCATTTTTATAAAGTTGTCTCTACTTTACTTGGGTTCACCTAAGTGATCCCTGATAATTCCTGCAGTGATGCAGTAAATGAATAGAGAAGCCATGTACTAATTGTATGTGTTTCTTTTTTAATATACTAATGATTTTTGTGTGTATGTTAGCTGAGACAAAGCGCTGCACTGCAGCAACAGACCTTCACATCTGTGGTGAATGTGCCTGTTATACCACGCTCAAGCTTTTGTTAACATCCACTTATGAAACCTTACTCAGTAAAAGTCTATGGTGATATGAAGATTGTTGTTCAAAAACACATTGTTTTTCTATCCGAATTTGAGGGAAAACTTCTTGAGTGTTAGGGTGACCAAGCACTAGAAGAGAGGTTGTGGAGTCTCCTTCCTTGGGGATATTCAAAACCCTCCTGGACATGATCCTATGCCATGTGCTGTAGGTGACCCTGCTTGTGCAGAGGTTTGGACTAGAGGTCCCTTCCAACCCCAGTAATTCTGTGATCTCTCAAGGAGGGTTGGAAGTGTCATCAGCCAGTAAAATGTGTCCAAACTAATCACAAATAATAAACAGCACAACTGAAATATAAGTGCCACCCTGATGGGTAGCTACCGAGGGCTTCTTCCAGAGAAGGAAGGTTTCTCCTCTCAGCTCTTCCCTGCCTGTCTTGGGTTTACTCCCAGCTTTCGGACAAGTGTCAGTCATCAGTAAATTGCCGAGACTGATCCTTTCTAAGTTTCTCAGTCATGACCCAGACTTGAAAGCCAGGCTGTATGCCTGGAAGCAAAGTCACATCAGAATTACTGGTCACATTTGAAAATACTGATGGCTTTAATGTGGAGGTGGCAAGTAATCATTTAATCCACCACGCATATATGTCTCTGCTCAGAGTTCAGGATACAGAAATGTATTTTTTGCCCACCTGATAAGAATGAAGAAAGAAATACTGTAAAATAAACCTACTCACCTAGTCTTGCATAGGTAAAGAACTGCTCATATTTTAAGTTTATACTTAAGACAATAGATTGAAGATGCAGGTGGTAGACATGTTATGGCAAAGGTTCCTACAGATTCTAACTGGGCAACAAATTAAATTAAAAAACAGGGTGACTGGATGTACTAAGCCTATAATTAAATGGATGGGTGGATGCATAGCTTATCTGCTAGTATACAAACATTAAAGAATCCCCTAAAACCACATTAAAATGTTTATGCAGTTGAACTTAATTGCTGTTCCTCTGTCTTGTAGTTGGTAGAATTAAAGAAAATTTTGGCCTTAAAAAAAAAAAGGTAATTCTGGAGAGGAATGTCTAGCAGTATTCTGAAGTTTTATTACAAAATATGTGAGAAATATCACTAGTTGGATAAAGAGATGATTTAGAAACTGGAGGGCAGCAAAATACATAAATGTTATGCAGTAAGTAGGGTCCAGTTCTGTATAATGTAATTCACATGAGTAATCCCAGTTAAGACCACTGGCTCCATCACGACTTCTGACATGAATATTATTTTGCATCAACTTGCGTCATTCCAAATAATTTTACTCAAGCTGGCCAATTTGCAATTATTCACCTGACCTCCTGAACCTCAGTATTTGATTGCCTGACTGATATTCTCTAGCTGAGCACTCCTGTCATGCTCCTAGGGAGGGAAGGAGGCGCCAGTCCTTTTGTGTGGGATGCAACGGGACAGTGATGTGCAGGGCTGCCCAGTGCTGTGCTTGGAAATTCTGGGCCACGGCAAAAGCAGAACCCAGCTGTTCAGAAGCCTTGTGGGGAGCTGCTGCTTTGTGAGCCTGGGGATTTGAAATTAAGCCTCAAGCTTCAGGAAATGTCATGTGCTTATTTATTAGGCAGTGCACCATAGAAATCACATAACCACAAAGCAAAAGAGAAAAAAAATCAAAGCAAGGCACAAGGTGATTGCTCCTTGCTTTTCCCAGGTGCTCTTATTTGACTCTGTCTCTTCTCTCATAGGAATGATCTGTTAATCCTTCCTTGAGTGCATTACTTTTAACATCTCATATAGACTCGCAGTCCCACTGACTTTACTATATTTCTTATTCTATCAACCCTCTATCTGCTGGAAATGCATAATTACAAGCAATAACAAAAATAAGTGCACCTTTACAGTAATGTTTTTGCTTGCCTTTAGGACCCAGAAATGGCATCACACATGGTTGCTTAAATATTTTCTCCAACCCATAACACAAGAAAACAACCTTTGATGCTTTAAGGGGCACTTGAAACGCCTGCTTCTCTCTTCTGCTTTTTTTTTTTTTTTTTTTTTTTTTTTTTTTTTGTATGTGCCATTTAATAGTCCTAAGTCTGAATCAAATTCTCTCTGACCCAACTCTAAGCGTTCCACTTAGTTAGCCTAAACCTCTTTACATTCCTCCACTCTGATCTGTTAATCCCCCATAAATCAGCACAGTTTCTCAACGAACTCAAGCCAGCGTTAAGATTTATGTGGAAAGGATTTGTCATTTCCCACCAGCTTTAACCTGAATCTCGATGGTTGGCTGCTGGGGGATGACAGAAAAGGGGGCAGCTGCGACACGATGGGGACTGTTCAGTGAGCAAGAGCAAACTACTTGTTTTGCAGATGATCAGGCTGCAAATGTGGAAATTTCAGGTCCTGGTTCCATCAGTACAGTTTCCAGCAGGGAAGGGCCTTGGGGAGCTGAACTGCCTTCCATCAGCTTGTGTGAGCTCTGCAGAGGCCTTTCCCTCTGCGCCTGGGCCAGGCCAGAGGCTCAGGATGTCACTGGGCCATGCAGGATTTTCCAGGCTGAAACACACACGTGCTGTGTGGCTTTGGGGGCACGGCATTCGGAAAGCTCGTGGAGTTCGATCCTTTGATGTGCAGCCCTTGCACACAGGAGATCTGGGCAGGGAAGGACATCTGTGGTCCTTGTGGAGAGCGCAGAAGCTGCAGGAAACCCTTCTGTGTCTCTGTGACGGGGTCTCTCTTGTTTTCCTGAGCTAAGTAGCCCATGTTGTAAACCCAGACCCTGCAGTTCTTCTTCAAGGTTACAGCAGGTTGGTCTCCTTGTGTCTTCTCTGGGATTGCCACATTGTCTTTCCTTATTCTGTGACCGATGGTGGAGTGTTTAACCGTACCCATTGGGATGGGAATGGGACCTCAGGCTTTTCCCATAAGATTGTTTTGGTTCGCTCAATGTTTCTGTCACAGAGCAGCATATTGCAGTGCATTCCTTCCTGTGGAATCCAACTCCTTTGTTTGCTATAAAAGACAATCTCTGCTTTGTTCTTCACACCCAAACCATCCCTTTCTAAAGGCTCAGATGCCGCCTCCCCTTGGCCACCACAGCACCTCCAGCTGAGCAGCTCTGCTGGCCCCAGAGGCAAAGGGAGCCCTTAGTAGAGTCTGTTCACAGGAGATTCCTGTGCAGATCTCAGGTTCGCAAGCACTTCTGCAGGCCCACAGCCACCTTTCCTGAGGCTGAACTGAGATTCAGTCAGGCTTCCTGCAATATCCCCAGGGTCTGCTCCAGGCTTCAGGGAGTTTCTGCTGGCCCTTGGACTCATATCCATTTTGCCTTCAATTCCCATGAAGATCTATTTGTTTTTAAAGGCAGAAAAGAGGAGTTGTCTTGGGCTCTTAAGTTCTCTGTACCAGGGACGTGTCAGCCTGTGGCAGAGATGGGCAGAGTGGGGTGAAGCAACTGAAGTCCTAGGAGCCTGTCAACAGAAACCACTAGAGCTTGCAGGACCTCTTTTGCCTTTTTCATTTAATGACACCAAAGGTTGAGGTGGGCTGCTTCTTCAGGAGATGACTCAGTTCCCCTGAACTCCAGAACACCAGGCCAAGCTAGAGCCAAGCGCTCTCTCAACTTGAATGATGCTACATGGATATAAAGATTAGCCAGAATGTGAAGATCCAGCAAGTCCTGAGATGGGGCATCACATCATACTGCATTCACATGGAAACCAGCAGTCAAACTTATGTGAACAAATGCTCCCAGCTGTCACGTAGATGGGTTTACTGCATGATAAGATGCACATTTTTGGGTTAATATTTAGCACTCCTGAAAACTGAATGAGACTGCTCAGGGTCTACCTGCATAGACACACAGAGCTTGTCTCGAGAAGCAGCTTTGATTCTGGTGTAAGTTGTATCTGTAGTGGGAGTTGAGCTGGCTGGGTTGGAGCTGGCAAGACTTGGTAGTAGAGACGTGGCATTAAACAGTGCATCAGCTGCTACCAGCTGTTCCCAAGATGTGCATCTTCGTTTTATCCTGCAAACAGCAGAAATAATAATAAAAAGCCACCTGCATATGAAGCATTTGGATTGAATTTGTCTTTCCTTCTAGCACGGTAAATGTCCTGCTGTGTCCCTGGCCTGATCGGAAGCTAACCTTTACACCTCCAAGAAAATGATGGCTTTTGGTTGGGGTTCTTGTTGGTGTGACTGATCAGTGTTGGAAGGAAAACCCAGGCATTTCTTTTGCAATTTTTGCTACTTGATCATTCTGAACTTAATCCACAACAGGTGTTAAAGGGTACATGCAGGTGAAAGAGAAGAAAAGGCACCTTTAAGGCAGGTTTTCACTGTCTCTTTTGTAGGTCTTCAGTATCATGTTTCCCTTGTTTCCCCATCTGTGTCAATTCTCCTCAGCTGTTCCTTCCCTGTTCTACTCTGTTTTTCATTTTCTTGGTTTTGATGTATTTCTTCCTCCTTTTGTCCATTTTCTGCCTCAGAGAACGCCACTTCAGAGTCACCGACTCTGTAGGTGTCCAACTTTCACAAACTCAGGTCACCAAAATGGGAGGATGCTGCATTGCTGCCCCAGTCCAGCTCTGCCTTCTCAAAAAGCCTCCCAGAAGGTCATCGACCGTGGTTTCCCCACTTAAGCGCAGTACTGAAGATAGCTGCAGAAAACCAGCCCTTCCTATGAAAACAACCTTACCCTGTCAGGTTGAGCAGCTCTGACAGGTTGAGCATATTGCTCACAACCTTTCATTTCTTTTGCTGACAGGAGAAACTCTGGCAAGATAAATCAGTCACCTGGGCCGTGTACCTGGGTGATGCTGTTGTCACCCCGGCTTCCCAGCACTCTGGTCTCTGCTGCCGGGTGCCCGTCCTGCAGCTCTGCTCCTTTGCAGCAAGGGAAGAGTCAGGTAACACCTCTGTGCTCCTATTAGGGGCTCCCAAAGGCACTTGGGCCGGAAAGAAAGAAGCCTTTTGTGGACACCTGGCCTCTTGCAGCGGCTGGTGCCCACTCTGTGTCCAGCGTTCCAGTCCTATCTGATAATGTTTGCTTAAAAGGTTCCTGCTTCAGCTCAAGTGCTCGAGAGAGGAACTGCAGCTCTCAGCTCCAGCCTCTCTGTGCTCAGGCTCTTGGATGAAGAGCTGGGTGCAGAAGACAAGCTCTGCACTTCTTTTAGGCACTTAGCTCCCAGACTGTTTGTATTCGTGTGCTGGGTCCCCACCAAACGTGTGATGGAGTCTCCCTTGGCAGCCAGAGCGGTGGCCACTCCAGCAGCCCCAGGTGGGCAGAACTCTGGTGACTGAGCCCTGGTGCCGCGTCACTGCAGTTTGTTTCAGCGAGGTGGTAGTTGAGATCCTATTCCGTCTCTCATGCAGCAGTTCAGCTGTGGCTCTGACTGTGTTCTTCCTGATAGCGCAACTTCTGATGCAATTCTGGAGTTTTGGTTGGTTCTAGTTAAATAACCAGAACAATTACTTTTTTTCTGAGCTGTAGGCTCATGACAGCAAGTTTCAGAAAGGCAGGAGTGTTCAACATTTGTTCTGCTTTAAAAATTGCTTCTCTCAGTTCCTTGGCTAGATCAGCTTAGAAAAATGCTGTTCAGCTTCTCTTTCCATACCACTTCTGCCTGTTCTCATTGCTTCAGCAGGTCAGCCTTGCAGTTCAAGTGCCATTCTAGTTCTGCCAAATCATTTTGTTCTCATTCTAATTCTCATGAATGACATCTCAGTTTTCACTTTGGGTGCTTGTTAACAATGGCAATATTGATGGGGTCAGAGGGAAAATGCTTTGTGGGACGAAGCTGAATGCAGAGGAGGGAGCAGGACCAGGACCAGGAGCAGGACCAGAAAGGAGTGCAAGCAAGGCAGAAAGGAAGAGCCAAAGTGCTTATTCCTAAGGAAGTGCTTTTGGGCTGATTGCTGGCCACACCAGGACTGGGAACTCGGAGCACAGAAACATGTTCAGCTCATGCTGTGTGTTGGGAAATGGCAGCCTTTTATGTTCCTCATAAATACGCAGCATTTGTCAGAAATTGTGCAAGTCCATCATCCATTTGCTCTAAAAGAAGAAAAAATCAGTGGTAGCCAGAAAATGGCAAGCTACTTTGCTTATAAAATAAAATAACTGGATGATACACCAGGCCAAAAAGTCTCCTCAAATAAAAGAGGTTTAAAACCTGTTTTGCAGTAGAAAAGCACCTCTGTGTGTGAAAGAAGCATCTGTTTTTTTGGGGCAGGTTGATTCATTCTCCATCCATCACACATGATACGCCGCAACCCAGAGTCCCCAATGTCCCCCACTGTGGGACACCCCAGCATTTCTTGTTTCTGCATCTGTCTCCTTCCCTCCTGCTCTGCTGTTCCACAGGCAGTGAAGTGGAGAGTGTGGTTCCTGTAGGTTACACATTCCCTGTAGGAACATCAAATGGCTCTAGAAATCTGGTTTCTGGGAGCAATCAAATTCTATCTGGGAGCCAAGTCCCAAGGGGCTTCCAAATGAGCCCCAAGACACTTTGCTCTTCTCAAGGCCAAATGTCCCCCAGAGTGGAGCTGTCTGAATGCCTTTGCCCACCTCTTTACTATTAAAGTTCTCGAAGCTCTGTTATATATATTACTGTAGCTTCTTTAGATTTAATTTAAGCTATATGACCTTGCATTTAGAGAGCCTGCCCTTGCCTATAATCTAATCAGCTCAGTCAAGGGGAATAGTTGGACAAGGATGAATGTGGGTCCAGGAGTCAGAAATTAGATTGTGTGCAATTGCATCTGTGGATTTATAGCAGAAATTTACTGCAAAAAATAGATGATTTTTTTATTCCCCAGTACCCACCAGGAGGGAAGGTAACTAACTGCCACATTTACTGCAACCTGCAAAGACGCAAGGAGTTTGGTCAGTGGGTGGATGGAACAAGCAGGCAGGAGGTGATGAACTGCCCGGCTGCTCTCAGTGACAGCTTTGCTTTTATCAGCGCTTGCTTCCCCTTCTTGCACAGGCCAGGCTCCCTCTCTCTCAAACCAAGCCCCAGGGCCAGCGCCATGAGCTGAAATGTAAGTCTAGTGCATGGGTACATGGGGAAACACAAAGAAGGAGGCAATCTTATTTTAGTGCATTCCATGTAAACTAGGAGACATTTGGTTTTGTGTATGAACTGCATGAGAAGTTTGTTTGTGCTGGCATGGGACTCCAAAATCATTACATTCGCGTCTCCAGCCCTGGGTAGTAATATTTTGAATACAAAATTAAACAAATGTTTTACTTTAAGTCACAAAACCAAAGCCTATTCACATCAGGTTTTGGGAAACCTTTATAAAAACAACATAACAGAAGATTTCATCTAAACTCTTTGGCAGCCTGCCTTTAATGGCAACCAGGAGGTTTATTGTTGTGAATTATTTATTTAGTAGAAGCTGAAAGTGTGACAAAATAATGACAAGAGTTTTTTATTTGCAGAAAGTCCATGCTGATAGTTCACAGCAGGAACACATTGTGCAGTGCTAGAAGAGACACCGCATAAAGAGAGGTGCAAACATAAGGACCCCATTGATTAAGAGTGAGAACAAGGAGGAAAAACTGTAACCAGCGGACAAACCAGGACAGCGGTCAGTGCCTGAAAGGCTTGTGATAGTAGAGGATTCCTGTATATTATTCCACAATAGTCTTTCCTATTACCTCATAATTTCATGAAGGAAAAAACATAGACAATGCAAAACAAAACCAATACGAATGACCAAGGAAAAGACTTCCTGTGTTATGGGTATATTGCAGGGCACTGCTTTGCTTACAGACCCCGAGGGTGTAGTTAGAGCAAGCTCTAGTCCTTGTGAAAGAACCAAGGCCGAGAAATAATGAGGCAAATTGGAGGGGCTATTGGTGCAATATTATGATTATTTGAGGAAATAATGTGATATGAAGATTAGCATGTAGGATAATAGCTAGGGCATATAGCAGTGTTTTATGGTCCACTCTGTTGCTTAACATTATTACTCATTCTGTGTCAGGCACTATTAAAATGAGTTTTAAAAGGAGGCCCTTTGCCTTTTTCTGGTGTTGGCAGCTTTGGAGTATTGTTAAGCCTTACAGTCTACGTGTCTCCGTGCATAATGTAACACTTACTGGTTTGAACGGTAATTCAGTTTTATAATCTTTTACTACTGTGAGACATTGTCTCGTATGGAATTCCCATAACCTCAAACTGTATTTTTCTCGTAAAAACAAACCAAAAAAGTTGTTTTCTCTGCTTTATAATTAAGGGCAGCACCTCTGCACAGGACCTGGATGTCTCTGTATCATCTCGCTTCTGCACGTGAAGAAGCTTAGCTTCCCTTTGATGTTTGGGGGTGTTAGAGGAAAAGGAACCCTCGTGACTCAGAGCAGCTCGGTGGGCGACCCTTGATGATGACCTTTGCCAGCCCCAGAACCAAATCTGCTGGTTCTGGGGTTTCCACTGGGGAAGCCAGGATGATCCCCATGGTACCTGAGCTGAAACCAGGATTAAATACTCCTGGGCCACAGGAGAGTTCAGATTTGATACAGTCCTCACCAGCCTGCCTTAACTGTGAAATGCCAAAGGAGTCTCTGTGCAAATAGAGAGTTTGAGCCTGATTGCAATTGCTCATGCTTGAACATAACTGCAAAGGGGATTGAGATGCCTGTCCCAAAGCGTCTGAATGCTGCAGCTTAGGTTTCGTGCTGATTCTGTAAGCCAAGGGCTAAAACTAGTAGGATAAGCATTCAAGATCTGCCCTCCTCTTGGGCTATCAATGTTTGCACAGGCCCCGAATTCAAAAGCAACTCTTCTCTCCTGTTACTGAACCTTGCTGACTTGTTTTGACCTCCAGCATCCAAAGGGAATGGTAGTGAACATATACATGTGTGGGAGATTGTCCAGAGAGGACTCGTCCCCATTTTCAGCACTCAACAGGCAGCTGTTTCCTAGCCCTTCTCACAGGACAATATGGGGGCAATCCCATTTGTTGCCATCCTCGATTTGATAGACATGTGCATCTGGGAATATCTCTGCTCAGAATAAAGCTGAAAATGCACTACTTTCTCTGCTCTTATCCTGCAGTGATGTGCAAGGGAATACCCAGTGCCCAGTGAACCAGCAGTTACATTTGGCTCCATTCCCATCTGGAAAATCTCTGATTAGGAGAGATTTCTTTTTGAACATTTCAAGCTTTATTGGTCTGAAAAACAACAGTGTGGGGCTAGTTCCATTTGTGAGGGCCCCTCACGGGCACCCCTCCACTCGCTCTTCACCTCTCTGCTTGGGAGCGTTTTCCTGGCTTTCATCTCCCAGCTGGCCAGCGTCTGTGCCAGGGCCTGGTGGGGACATTTTTGTGGATTACAACTCTCCGG
This sequence comes from Crypturellus tataupa, assembly GCA_034781795.1. Lineage (NCBI taxonomy): Eukaryota > Metazoa > Chordata > Aves > Tinamiformes > Tinamidae > Crypturellus > Crypturellus tataupa. The sequence goes on from JAWLRI010001085.1 coordinate 655,415, forward strand.
TCCCTGGGATATGGCAGCGGGTAGGGTCCCTGGTCACCCCCCAGCTCCCCAAGCTGCCAGGCAGCCTCACACTCCAGCTGGGTCTGCAGAGGCAGCGGGGGCAGAGACAGTTTTATGTTGTTTGGGAAGCACTTAAACACCATGGTGATGAAGGCCACATAAGCACCTAGGTAAATAGAAAAGACTTTGCTAACAGCAAGCAATGGTGCCTGTTGAGTCATTCTGCTGCCCTGCAGTGTTGTTATCACTTTTACATTGTGCAATCAAAAGCTATGAAGCTGGCAATAAAAATAATGAGAGATGAGATGAATCAATCTCTGCCTTGTTATGCAGAAGACAGCTTTTTTTTGGTAAATATTCAGTGAAATGTCAAGGGTTGCTTCCAATGTAAAATTCTAGATTATCAAATATATTCAAGCATAGAGGAAACTATATTGATGGGGATGCTCAGTATGGGTCTTTCTTTAATTAAAAGGGTATCTACCACTTAACTAAATAATCTCACCTTCTGGTTCTTCACAACAGTATGCCTAGGGGTTAATGAATCACAGGAAGAGATCTTGAGAGACCACAACAGGATGAATAGTCTGCAAGTGCTGTAGGCTAACAGCTCCTCTCCTCCATATAATGATCTCTAACTTAATATGTGTAAGCAGCCATAGGGGATGCTCTTCCCTTATCTGTCTCTTAAAATATATGCTGTAAGTCAGGTATTAAAGGATAAAACCTTTAGATAAAATGGAGGGCCTCTTCCTCCACCCACCACCACTCTTCACCACTTTGATTACTGACCCCGAGATGAACTTCATTTCGGTGCAGAAGAGTGTCTGCACACTTTGTCTTTGCACATTGGGATTTTGGATGAGATTCATGATGAAAGAGCCCATTTCTGTCAAAGAAGTTGTGTTTCCGTCATATTTCTGGTTCCTATTAAAAATCTTATTTTCCCGTGGGATTTTTTGAGCTGTGCTGCAGATTCAGGTATTCAACTTTATTCAAGGCAAACATACAAGCACTGGGAATTGAATTCAACTTCAAGCTTTTGGCGATTCAGATATCGTTTATTTTAATAAATATCATTTTCAGAAAAGACAAGCCAAAGCCAAGTCTCTCTGGCTTTGAAAGAACTCTGAAAGATCTCATTTGAATCCAGCTTTCAAAGTTTTGTCCTGCCCTTGCATTCGCTGGCTCTTACTGACACTGTACTTGGAGAACTTTGGCTATGAAACCAGGCCTAAGTTCTGTGGTTTGGGCCCATCTCTCACTATTAGTCATATCCTCATCATATCACTAGTCCTGGTTAGCCTCTCCCATTTGGAGAATGAATTCCTCATATCAGTCTCCATCTCTTATACCAGCTTGCAGTAACTCTATCCCAGCAACGCCTCCAACTTAAATTACTTCCAAACATAAATGTCTCTTCAACCTCCTCACCATTCCCTTTGAGCTCTCTTCTAACCATCCTTTCCTCTTCTCCATGAGCTATTCATAGCAAGCTCTTCCCCAGCAGAGTAATTCCGGATGGACACAAGAAGAGCAGGGTGGATTTCGGCTTCTTTTTTTTCTGCATCAAATCACTCCAGTGTGGAGTGATGGAGCCGTTTTTCTCTCATGTGCTACTAGGATCCCATTCCTTTTATCAATCTTTTTTTTTTTTTTTTTTTTTTTTTTTTTTTAACTGAGATGTTTGAGGATCTCAGCCTAAAAAAAAAAGTGCTGCCACTCATCTCTACTGTGCACCTGGCATACAAACTTGCTTCTTTTCCCTTCCACTACTCAACACTCCCCTAAAGTCAGCATTCAACTGAGAGTGGGTTGGGGAGCAGAGCTTTTTGGTTTGTATTCCCAAATTGAAAATATATTGCAAATATTTAGTCAGCCACAGAAGAACTCTCTGCAGACTGATGGCATTGCCTATTGGAGATGAAATTCAACTAAGTTCATGAAAGAAAGATTTTATGTGGCTGTTAAAAAACACAGACGTTCCTCCAGCAAAACTCAGTATCACTGGTTTCCTTATCAGTAGATAGAAAACACATGTGCCTTTCTATTGGCAGGAAGTCATAAGATCAAGTTTTCTTTTTCTTTCTTTCTTTTTTTTTTTTTTGGTCTCCAGCAGCTGAAAGAGCAGCAGTTCTTGGTGTTTATAACCCCCAACCTATCGCTGGCTGCAGGACCCTAAGTGGGTGCGGGGTGGTCTTTATGTGCCACAGAGCACTCAGTGGACACATTCAGAACCTCAAAGGGACCAAAAGACACTTTAGCCCAGTCTGCTTTGACTTCATGTAAATTTGGTGGAACATCCTTAAGGACTTCCCTATTTATTTTGATGCTTGGCAGGGGAGAAAGGAAGGGGCTTAATTTGAAATCAACAATTACACACGAAGAAGCTCCCAGAAAGATGCCTTTTAAGATAATGGGAGACAATTGCAACCAAAAAGTCAATTGCAAAGAGGTTGACTTTAACCTCAGACAGACAAAATTAACTGCACGAGAGAGCCTTTGTGGTTCTGTCAGTGGGCAGCTGAACTTTTTACCTTGCGCTGGGCTCTAACGCACAGTAGTGAAAGTTGCTGGAATTCATTTTATCTACCTTTGTTGTTTAAAAATTAGGAGGTGAGCCTAAGATTTCTGAAACTTGCAGGCACCCACGGCAATGGAGAAAGGCATCTTGGAAAGACAATTTAAGCTCAGGTGTCTCACAGCCTACCTGAAGTGCTCTTTGGAAGTAACCACAAATAGTCCTTAGAGGAACCCAAAATTACTAGTTTAGCCTTGATCTCTAGTTTTCAGATAGCTTACATTTACTTTAATAAAACCTATTTATGTTGCCCAGACCTGCAGTGACCAGAAGTTTCTGGTTCCTAATGCCTGTTTTGGTGGCTTTGAATTGGCAAATGGATTACATCAAAAAAAAAAAAAAATCTTTGCTGCTAGTCTCAGCAGAGTTGCAGGGAAGTTGAACTAGCTCTTTGCCTGTGAATGGGGCTCTGTTGGTTCCAGGCTAAGTCATGGGCTGACGTGCTGTGCTGAAGCTTGTCTCCTGCCCTATTACCATCATCTGACAGATGTAGAATTTGGGTTCCGAGGATGATGCACTACCTGCAGTTTTCACGAGCCCCACCTTCACACATGCTTCTTAAAGAAAAAGACATAACCCTGCAAGGTAGAGCTGGCCCGGGAAGCATTGATGCAAATGGAGTCAATGGTCAATGGTTAGGGATAGTTTCCTCATGCAAACACTACCACAGTGTCGGTACAACTTAGTGGTGTGCAAATTCAGTAAAGAAAATATCATAATTTATACCAGTTACTCTAAGGGCTGCCAGATATAGCTACTTCGTGTAGACCTTGCATGAAGGGAGGTACTCTGCTCAGATGGCTTTTGAGAACATTATTCACAGTTTTAATGCCATGAACAATCCTGAATCCTGAACACAGACACAAGATACCATAAATATAAACTGTGCCATAATCCCCCAAATCTCAGTTTTGAAGTCTAAACCATTGCCAAGAATTCTTCTATCCCATTATAAAGTCTATCCTATTGGTGTCAGTTAGCAGAACAGGAGCAAGTGGAATAGAACCAAGAAGAAAACAAGGACTGCACTGGCACATCAGCTGTTATCTCTTGCAGGGCAGGGAGAATGCCTTTTTTACTGATGTTCTTGTAAGGATGTGAGGAAAAGCAAAGTATTGAAATGAGAAAGAAAAGTAGAACAAAATCACCAGCTCTTCCTCCATTGCAGTGTCCCTGTGGCGTGTTCACATTTATATAATCTGGGCTGAAGGAAAGCCATTCCAGTGGCCATGGGCAGACTATGGGTACAGGCCGGGACATCTGCTAGGCTGCTCGCCGTGTGTCTTGCAGCTGCCCCGTGCTGGCAGGGAGCCTCCACCCTCCCCACATAAACAGCTTTGAAAGGAAGCTGGAACAAAAGTAGCAGAGAGAAACGGCAAGGAAAGCAGCAAGTAGCAACAGAGGCTGTGGAAAGATGAAGCCGCCAACCACCATAAGCAGATAAAAGGAGAAGTTTTCTTCACAGTGTCAACTGAGTAAATAGCTCCATTGTCACTGGGTATGATTTGTGTAATCCCTTGGAGTGTGCGCTGCTTCAAATCTGCTTGTTTTCTCTTGCAACCACACTTCCCGCTGCTGCTCTCGGCACTGCAGAATGCAGAGCTGCCAACAGCCCCATTTGCAAAGCTCAATCTCAGAGGAACCTGTTACCCATGAGAATGCGGCACGCACCCAACCAGCTTGGCCATCCTCCTTAGGGCCACGCTGCAAAGCCCCTGCCAGGGGCGCTTCTCTATGGAGGTGCACAGAGCAGCCCCGAGCAAGACCGGAGCCAATGAGATGATGATGGCCACAGGCTGGTGGGACCATCCAAGGCAGGTCCTCCATGCCCCAGCAGCAACAACTGGTCTAGAAGATGCCACTGCACCATGTTGCCAGCAATACTGCACTCCCTGGAGCAGAAGGTGTTCAGACAAAATCCCTCTGCACTGAGGGGTGTATTTAGGGATATAAATTAAAACACAGGAAGTTCTATCTCCATGTGAGGAAGAATTTCTTTGCTGTGAGGGTGACAGAGCCCTGGCACAGGCTGCCCAGAGAGGTTGTGCAATCTCCTTCTCTGGAGATCTTCCAAACCTGCCTGGATGCCACCCTGTGCCCCGTGCTCTGGGTGTCCCTGCTGGAGCAGGGGGTTGGACTAGGTGATCTCTAGAGGTCCCTTCCTACCTAACCATTCTGTGATTCCATGAGGGATTCCAGTTATGTTTGGAGAGTCCCACGTCATTATTCTGTTATCTTTCCCACAGAAAAGGAAATCCTACCTGCAGCAAATCTGGCCCATTCTTCCCTCATGCCTGTGCCATATTATGGGGTTCAGCACTGAAGGACATAAAGATCTTTAATGTTGCACTGTATTTTTGCAGTAAAAATCACAACCTTAGTTGCACAGGCAAAAATCTGAATGGGGAACACTAAGACAAACACAAAAGTTCATCTTTTTACTCAGTGAGAACTTGGTGTTAATAAATAATAAAATCTATAAGAATATTTGCACAGATTTGATTACTAGAAACTGAGGTGACACACCAATGTTTGACCCATTAAATTTACGTTTAGGTCACAGGATTTGTTTATGTGCCTTCAGGCTGGGAGACAGCAGCAGATGTTACCTGTTCTGATGAAAGATGGGATTTTTAGCTGTATGAAAGCAAAAAACAAATGTCATGGAGACTCTTTCCTCAGTATATCCCTCCTTGAACTCAGGCTAGGAGACAATGAAGAGGCCACATCTGGCTCTGAGATGATCAGCATCTGGGCTGTCAAAGAGTTGGAGATTGTACCTGGCTGCCAAGGGGATGCCATGGGAGGAGATGGGGTGCTGGCAGAATGGGTACATCACCCTCAAAAACCAGCAGCATAATTGAAGGAGGATGATGGTGCTCTCCTTGGGGCAGGCACCTCCTCATACTGCTAGGTAAGATCCAAGGCAATTGCCATGGTGAGTAGCTTGCATGGCACCTTTAAGACAGCATCTTTCCTGGTACTGTCTTTGGAAAAATGTGTGTGCTCTGCAGTCCCCCAAATACCACTGTGTGCAACAGTAGGCATCCTGCTCCCAAAGGAGGCATCTTTGCTGCCATGTCGGAGTGACCTCAGAATGGACTCCTAATTGGATCCATGCACGCACTCCCCTCCGGCGCTCCGACACTCTTCAAACCCATTCACTCGCCTCGTGGATCATTAAATCCCCTTGCTACTGACAGAGCTACTCCCAGAAGGCTTCTTTGATGTCTGTTTGGATATAAGTCCTAAATTATTTTATAAATAAACATCTGGATGGAATTAAAAATCCTGTAAAAATAATTCTTGTTTGCAGACACAAAACTGCTTTTGAGCAAAATTTTACATTTCTCTTCCTTAAAACCAGAGGCAGAAAAAAAAATATCCCCCTGGTCTCTGTTTTCCATTTATATTCAGCTACAGACTTGGAGGTGTCAGGTTCTTCCAAGCAGACCTGTTGAGAGGATTGATTGCATGTGCCATGGCATGACTGTGCCAAGCAACAAATTCTAGAGTTATCTCCCATCTCACATGATGAGCACCCGGGATGCTTCTGTCTGTGTATAGTTGCAGGCAGGCTCACAAGTCTGCAATAGTTTTCCAACGCGCAGTTGGCTCCAGATCCGGAGCAAGCACCACCCTGCAGGTGAGCAGACCCATCTGCTCTCACACACGGAGCACAAGGCTCACACAGCTGGATCCCTCCACACTGTCACTCATGGAGGAGCTTGTATCTTGTGGAGTACTTGACACTACAGGACTGAGACTGTAATTCTTTTTAAAGGCATATGGTCTCCATAAGCACCGTGAGATACACAGAGCTCCCTGTCTGGCACAGGAAAGGGAAAGGGGAGGTAGATGAGAGCACAAGTCTCAGCATGTCTAGTGGTCTCTGGCAAAACAAGAGCATTCAAAGGCTTCCCACCTTCTTCCCAGCTCCACAGGCCTCCTCTCCTGCTCCCTTGGAGGACCAGTGACCACCACCACCCCCTCCCACTTGCCTGGCAAGGAGGCATCAGTGTGCTGAGTTGCTTGGGGGATAGTTGTAGCACTGTTACTTGCAGTCTTCATTTTAAACACTCAGGCACATCTTCTTCCTGACAGCACTTGTTGTCCCTATTCTGTTATTTTAATCTGGAAAGAAGGAGATCAAGCATTACCCATTTACCAGCTTTTTACAGAGTATAAGCATTCCCTGGGTGTTCCTCGGGGACCCGTTACTCAGGAACATTGCAGTTCTTTCAGTCTGTTTCCACAAATCCTCTTGAAAGAGTGTTTGAACTAACAGCATTGCCAGTATCGAGCTTTCAAGAATAATGAGCCAGGCCTCAGAAGTCGAGAGATTAGCTTTAAAATAGAGAGGTTTTTAAGTTTTTTATTTTTAATAATAAAAACAAGCATTAAAATCTGGCATCCATTTCATTTACTTTTTTTTTTCTAAATCTTTGGCATATGCACAAGTCACAATTTCAAGTTTTTTCCCCCATAGCTGTTTAAAACAGAAGCTGACGCTCTCAGAAGTTGACTCCCAAGGCTCATGGAGCTGGAGCTTTGTGAAATTTGAGTTCAAGAATAATTGTGATAAAATTGCAAGAGTTGGGACCACTAAGTTAACCATGGCAAAACCTGATCGTTAAAAATACCAAGATTTTGACTTCATCTTACATTTAATCTTCTTTAATCCTTCACCTGAAGCCACCTCTGAATATTACTAAGTCAATTTAAATAGCCCTAACCTTGTTTAAGGCTCATCTTACTCTAGTGTGTATGTACTTCTAAAATATTAATTTCTCTCCCCAAAGTCTATGGACAAATATTTGTCTTCCTTAGCTCTCCGCCATTGATATTTTGGGAAGATATAATCTCCAGACAAATGGATATCTAAACATAGGTGTCTAATTGAAGGTGTCTATATACAAGATGAGTTTCTAAGTGGAGAGTAGGGTTGAAGTTGGACGTCAACACAGGGGTGTCTGAAGTGCTCCAAGTACCCACATCCCACTAAACCTCTACATGTTATTCCAGAAAGCAGTAGTCTCCCATTCATCTTCTCCTTGCCCATGTTTGCTCGTCCTGTGTGATGCTTCAGCTATCCATAGGTATCTCAGCTGCTACTTGCCACCCATGTGTGGGCAAATAAATGGAACTCAGGAGAATGTGGAGCACTATTCAGCTGATGAGATGTAGGTATTTATTTGTGTTTCACTCATTTCTATAATCTGAATTATCCATTACTGTTACAAATAGCAATTGCTTTAAGTTACATTCCCAAGGTGAGTAGAGCTGAACTAGCAAAGTTATTTCTTATTCAAGCTCTTCTCCTTGATGGGTTCTCCTGTTAGTTGTGCTGAGAACCCCTGTATATAGTCACATTAACTACTACCACTACTTCTGAGAATAAGCCCATGCAGAATACAGGATTAAACCTTCAATTTATACAATGACACTGTTGCAATTTACCTGTCCAGCTAAATCTGTATCATCAACCAATATTTGTTATCTTTTCTGATGGCAAATTACACTTCTGTGGTCTCTCCTTGATAGTGACATTCCTGTTGGCCTGAATTTTGAAAACATATTTGGTCTGCTCTTGGCAATACTCTTTGCAGCTTAGTCATTTGATGTGGTTATTTAGAAACAAAGAAAAAGGTTAAAACCACCTTGCTGCTCAGGGCCAGAGATGATAGGCAAAAACACAGAGGAAAACATTTATGCTGTTGATATACAAAGATCTTTACCCTTTTACTATTACAGTACAGCTACATTTTGCTGAAAAACAAGCTCTTATTACTGTCTAACTATTGCCCTGACAATATATTGTGCTGTAGAACAGTAGAGTTCCTGTCTCACCAAATGTAAACCCTGCTTCCACCCACTATCAGAAGCAGCCACGTCACATAACCCCATTCAGAGACTGAGCTAGCTCCATCTTGAAAGCAGTTGTGGTTTTGCCTTCAGTCCTCCTACTGGAAGGCTGTTCCAAAACTTCGTGCCTCTGAGGAGAAACGTCATTTCCATCTTTGTGGTTAGTATATTCCTGTTTGTTCTTATGCCAGTGTTTTCTTTTAAACCAATAGTTCTTCCCCTCAGCATCCTATGCCTACCTCAAATGCAACTATGGAGAGTGGTTGTTTCACTACTCAGGCTGCATAACGTTAAGCTTTTGATCTTACTTCATAAAAGAGGGTCTCCATTCCCTTGTGCTTCCTTGCAGCCTTTATTTTTACACCTTACCTATTTGATTTCTTTTTTATGAGCAGGAGTGCCCAGATCAGAACACTGCTTTCAACATAGTCTCAGTACCTCCTCCTCTCTACTGGAAACACCTTAGCAGTAACGTCCCAATCTTATTTCCCTGGCTTGGAGCCTTGCTGCACTTACGACTTGTTCCAATTGTTGGTTAATATGCCCATGTTTTTCTCCTAGTATAAGTTTTTCTTAGTGGATTGCGGAAATATGTAGAAGTTTGCAAAGTTCCTCCCTTTCTCTGAGTGCATGACCTTGTAATCAGTATGTGTTTGTTTATCTCTATTGCTACTGTTCTGATAGTGATTTAAATTTTTCTGAATGATACTGAGTTCCTCCTATCGATTCACATTTCCCTCTGATATTGTGACAACAGGATATTTCACAAGCATATTCTTACACTCTTTTGAGATTATTCATGAGATTATGCAGTTAAAACATCTCAAAGCCTCCTCTTTGAGGAACCCTGCTGATGATCTTCCTCCTTCCAGATGTTGCTTCTTACAAAATTACTTTATGCCATCTCTTCTTTCATCAGCTTCCTCCCCATTTACCATTCATTGCATAATCCCCATTTTTCCTAGTTCACATAAGGAATTTTCTTGTGGCAGCATACCAAATACTAGACCTACTGGAGGTCCCTGTGTAAAGAATAATTGCATTAGACAAAGAGATTGAGTTCACCTGGCATTACTTTTATAAACTGCTGATACTTTTAATTCATTTTCCATCTATGTCCCCATTTCTTAGTGATTCTTTCCATGCAGTTTATTCTACTGCCTAATATATTATTGGGGTTTTATTTATTTATTATTCATTGCCTTTATCACACTTCTTTTCCTTCCTAAGAGCAGGTGCTGCATTTGCAATTTTGCTAATTTATAAGGCTCCCTTGCTCTGCCCCTGCAGTTTCATATGCTGGTTCTACCTGTCTTCAGACATAGAGAATGCACCTTTGATTCTCAGTACCTACAAAGTTTTTAAAGCTCAATTCTAGATCAGATATGAACATATCTGTTCTCACACTCCTATGTTATCTTCCCTTTTCTCCTATATTCAGCATTACCATTTTTGAAAACTGTTGTGAATTATTAATTTCATTAAGTACTCATAATACCTTTAATTCTAATGGCAGAGGGCTCTGTTTCTTTCCTTGTCTTCATTTGGAAAGCATTCTTATGTGTTTGAGTTTATTATCTGATTACTTGTAATTTCATCTTTACCATTCCTGATCTGCAAGGCCTGTTTGCTCTGTTTCAAATATTAGACAGGCAGGCAAGGGAACCACCTCTTATGTAAAGAAATTCCAGGTTTTGTTCTCATTCAATCTTGAACTATTTTCAGAATTTTCCTTTGAAACTAATGAACATTTGTTGCTTTAAAACTACAAGATTTCTGTTACTTTTATTTTTATTTGCTTTTTTATCTAGCTCAAGCAAAATCTACTGTATTTCCTCAATCCGAGGATATTTTTATGCTCTACGACTTTTATGACTTTTCACCAAGAGAAAGGATAAAGCAGTATTGCCTTTATTTGATTCACTGACTATGTTGTTTAAAAAATTCTGCTGGCTCTCGCTTTGAAGAAAATCTCACAGTTACAGTAGCATTTCTACCATCTATGTTTAATAAATGAAAATCACACATAACTCTACCATTCCTGGTAGTATTTACCTCCCGAATAGTTTTCAGAAACCTCTGCCTATAGCTATACTGTTAGCAGATACAGCACAAATGTTTTCCAGTAGCTCTGCAAAGTGGAGAAGTAATCTGGTATGAAAGGAATCTTCTGGAATTTAAATTAGTATTACCATTGGAAATATTTCTGCGTTCTGGTGAGAATGTGGATGGGTGATTAGGCCATTTGATAGGTTTCTAGGCCATTTGATAGATTTCTAGCCCATTTGAAATGAATACTGGGCAAGAAGTTGGATGACTTCTTTGGTGCTGTGTTATAGATAGAGGCTAGGAGAGCAATTCAGAAGATGTGTGCTTCAGGGTTGGTGGATGGTAGATTAAAAGGGCTCTGTGACTGTGATCATTTGTAAGTTTTCAGCAGGTATGCAGTATGTGCCTACTCATGATGTCCAGTAGTGCTTTCATGATGTAAAAGCACAGCTTTTTTTTCTGCTTCTCTTTCATATAGCACTTTAGGTGCTCTAGAGTTCTCTAAGACAAAGCTGTGGTGCTGGGGCAAGTCATGTGGTCCCACTTTGTCTCAAGGCCCTCTTCTATTCAGCAGCCCTGTCAAAGTGGGCATGTGTATAAAAGCAAAACTCAGTTTGCTTTTTTTGCTTGGGAAAGATGGTATTGTCATATCTGTGCAAACCAAACTTTGTCCATAGCAGGGGATGTTATCAGTGTATTCACTCAATAAAGTTGCCCTAGCCACATGGGAAGTTAAGGTAAGTGTGATGGACTAAACAGGTTCAAATTAGAAGGCTCTGCCTTTGCTCCCTGGAGGGGTGATCTACAGAAAGTCGTGGGAGAACATGTGTCCTGCTATGGAGCCAGCTCCTCTCTTCCCACTGTCACTGTGATAGAGGCATCTAGCTCTATTCAGAATGTTAAGTGTGGTTGATGCTGTGGTAGCCTGTGGCTGAAAAAAATAAAGCTTAGTGTTGTCATTGCTTTCTAGAGACAGAATAGGACTGATGTAGCATGGAAATCCTTCACAGAAGAATCTCTCTTGTCAGTGGAATCTACCTCCTTGAGGAGAGAAATACATGTTTCCAACCAGTCCCCTGCCTGGGTCTCCACGATGGGTCTGTTTAAAATACTTGAAACCAAATCTGTATCACAAGACAGAGGCTCTTATGCACATTCTTCACTTATTTAATAGTTTATCTATTTATTGTATTGTCTATGTCTGCCTGCATCTATCTTTGATGGAAGTTTTGAACTTCTGCACTTCATACTGAATGCTTAGAAGTTGAAGAGCTGCTGCAAAACCAGGCAAATGCTGAACTCAGCTGTCAGATAATAGGCTTATTGTTTGTTCTTGTTGATTTTTTTCAGGATCATGTTGCATGGTCTATCACTCAGCTTGTTTAAGATGTGAGGTTTTAAGCAGACTGGGACATTAAGAACCAAAGTGCAGATTTCCATCAGTTCACCCTACTGCCTGACCATGGGCCTGCTTTCACTTTGTACAGCCATAATCTTGCTGAAATCATGTAATAGGAAATTACATAATTAGGAAATTAAGCCCCCAAACTGAAAAGCTCTTCTCAAGAGTGCCACAGATCTCCCAGCGTCTGGGGGATCAGTGGGTATTACAGCCTCAATTTACGTCCAACAGGAGTTAGGCAGTGCAATTATCTTTATACCTTGGAAAACTTCCCCCTTAAGGTTTTGCAGGCAAAAACAGTGCTGGTCTGTGGTGCTGTATCACCCTGTTAGCAGAGAGGTGCCAAGTGCTGCTTTTTAATTTCTGCTTAAACAGGTGAAGTGAGTCTGCTGGGATCAGCACTGTCCCTCTGTAGTCCTCGGCCTCCCCTGCCCAGGGGAAGGTGCCCCGTTGCCTCCTTGCTCCCTGCTTAGGTTTCCCAGGAGCTTCCAGGTGGAGACACAGATACACAGCCAAACAAGAGCTCCCAATTGATGGGGAAATCAGGTATCTATGTAGGAGCCAGGAGCCAAAACATCATTACGGATGTGGCTGTAGAGTGTATTGGTGATTCTCCTGACTGGCATTCCCATCTGCAGATCTTGCCTGTTCATCCTGAAGAAAGCAAACCCAGGGTTCACGTGGTGCCTGGACAGACTGATTTCCCCCACCTGCATGCCTGAGCAGTGATGGAGGCAGGCCCAGGAGTGCACACGCAGGGGAGCTGCAGAAGCTCCTGGGGACTTTGCCTCCCTCCTTAGATTTCCAGCCAGCAACAGAATGCGCTCATTAACCAAATGCCTCTGCTGAGTGCCTGGACAGCATTAAAACATGACTGAGGTTGTGTGCGAGAATGATGCCTGGAGGTCATGTGTGTGATAGCATCTGTGCCAGCCACAGCAAGGCGGCCCCACGGTTGGGCCTGTGACCTGATGGGGCCCTGCTTCAGCCTCTCTCCTTCTTATGATTCCTCTGAATCGCTGGTGAGATCCTGCTGCTCTCTTTCCCCAGTTTGTCAGTCCATGACCAGGAGTTAAGACTTTTTTTAAAAACCTCTAGACTAACAATCCCCCCAAATCTACTGCTTCCATTGCCATGGGTGTGATTCTGTGATTCCACTGAAATATGCTTACTGTGGAGCACAAATGCAGAACCGCACAGACCAGAAAACCCACCAACAAACATAGATCTTTTACTCCAAAATGAGTTCTTCTGTGACACTGAGATATATTTATATAAAAAAGAATAAATGAACCCCCAGTGAAATGGGTGACTGAAGCACAAAATCAGCAAAAAGACAGTGCAGGCTTTTGATTTGCATCAATAGGAAATGCAAAAAAAAAAAGTTATACAGTGGCCAGATGATAACTCAAATAGGAGAGAATAACACAGATATTGTTCTGACCTTGTGAGGAGTTTTGCTGCTTCAGTAAAAAATATTATTGCTGCTGACCATTTGTTTCATGGGGGAATATAATGCCTAGAAGGATTTTTTTAGAAGTAGCAGATGATAAATTATATGAAGTAGTCCTGTACATTCTTAACGCTGCAGGCAGCATTAAATGCAGATATATTTTATTAATGCAGATAGCATTATCTTTAAAGAGCTGAAATGAAATTCTTGTTACTGTCACCCTCTGCAGCAGAAGTCAGAGTTATTTTCCCCAGAGGATTTGGTCAGGGGCATGGATCCTGTTGTGCTTGGTGCTGTATGGAAAACAAGGATGTTCCCTTCCTCAAAGAGTTAGTGCATGTGCCAAGACAAGGTGAAGGACAGACACATACGGAACCATAGGAAAAAAAAAAGTTTCTGATCAGCTGAATAGCAGCAGCAGCATCAAAAGGTTTCAACGCACTGCAGGAAATACGCTTCCTTTTTGATTGTGTTTTCTCATATGTGGGTTTAGCATTTTGGGACAAGGTCTTGCAACAATCCTAAGTCGAGCAGAGAAATTTGAGGACTTCTTAACCCCATCAAGAGTGTTCTCAAGTGAACTCCTTGGGACTCCTTTGCCACGCTGCAGTTCACCCTGAGTAAAAGCCTGTTCCTGCACTAATCCTGCTTTGGGAAGTGGGGAATGCACGATCATGTGACGTGGAGGGCCACAACAGGGCATTGCATCTTCTTGATTCCCTTTTGCTAGGCTGGCTCCTGAAATGGAGCCTGGGGACATGTTGACATGAAAAGCACATAGTTAAAACTTTTGTTTAGGGTATGTTCCTCTGCTCATTTGCTTCCTGCCCATCTGCGTTGGTATGTTCAACAGCAGCATGGCTGCTCCCCACTCCACCTTCCCTACCAGGTAAGTTGAGAACGTCCTCAGGGCAGAGAAGGGGGCTCTTTGACCACAATAATCATTTGAGGAGGAGGGTGGGTCTTTCTGTATTTCTGTGCTTCGTTTTCTTGCCTGCGTTACAGGGAAGGTAGCTGGTCTTCAGGGTTTTTCTCCCTTGAAAAAAAGCCACTTGAAGGACTTGGCAGGGATGAGAATTAACCTCATGAGAAGAGGCAGCTTGTTTGCGTCAGCTTATAGCTCATGAGCTGCACGTTTTCTTTGAGACTTTCCAATGCTGCCCACAGCCACACAAAATTAAAATGTTAAACAGAGGCCAAAAGGGAGAGACCACAAAGGCTGTTTCCCTGGGCACGCTGCTTCCTCGATGACCTCTGGGGAGATTCTTCTTGCACTCTTTCCACTGCCTGTTCTTCCCTCTGTCCTTTAGGCTCTCCGGTATTCCTGTCCTCTTCCCATTGTTCTTTCAGTCTCTTTTCTCTATTTCCACCAAGGCTTTCCCCAGTCTCTCAGCCCTGTGGAACATTTCTCTTGCTCACATAGCCCTGCAGCCTTGGAATGCTAAGGCATGATGAAATTTTGAGTGAGAGCAAGGCAGCCCTAAGCCCAGCAGCAGTTTGCTTGCTCCCAGATAACATGAGAGTTGAGAAGGACTGGGTGGAAGGGCGCAAGAAACAAGCATCCTGCTGTGTAGTGTGACCACCAGCATCAACAACCCCCATAGTGGTTCCAGTTCTCTTTCCAAGGGATGGAGAGATGAAGGGAGGTCAACCCTGATGTGACTGAAGAAAGATTTAAACTTCTGCAGTAGGCCCTCTTCCAGTCACAAGCACATTTGTTGACTTTATCTGCAGAAGAGGGGA
>JAWLRI010001085.1:670607-693192 GCA_034781795.1 Crypturellus tataupa
GAGAATCAGCCTCATTTTTCTTGGTTATCTTTTAACCCATGTTATCACACCATTGAGAATGGCAGAGTGAGGAAGAAGAAGGAAGGATTCAGGAGATTTGCCATGACCTAGAACCATGCAAAATCCACATAAATTGCCTGTAACTAATTACTGTGCCAGAATAGCTACACTGTGGTGGCAGCGTGTGTCTTCTACTCCATTGGAAAGCCCACTCTGCTTCCTCTTTGAAATAATTTGGGAGTATGATAGCGCATATTCTGAAACTTCTTCTTTTTATCTTTCATTTATCTGGTAGAATTCGAGAAAGCTGACAATCTGTGAAAAAAAATAATGAGGCCACTGACAACTGTTATAAGGCAATGTCCTTAGTTGAGAACATAGATATGGTGACAGATTCACAGCATCATTTTCAGGGTTGAAGTTTCTCATGGGACATGAGCCAATGCACGACACTTAGAGAGGTAGTGAACATTCAGATAATAATGTATTACCAGGACAGAGGGAAGATTCATCTCTCCTAGTGTCCAGTCTATTGAAAGCCTACAGAAAAAAATAAGAACAGGGCAAGCAAGATTCTTCCTCAGAATACTATCACAGCCTTCAAAAATATGATTTGATGAATTCTGAAAAAAAAAAAAAATTACATGTCTCTGTTTAAAAGTGTTCTATGGATTTATATTCCACTAATCTGTGATTTCACATACATTTTTAGAGTCTACAAAATTTTGGAGCATAAAGTACAAAACACTCCCTTCTCCATGCTGCCTACAGATCTCTAGTACTCTCCTGTCCATTCATTTCCTTTGCCATCTGAATCCTCATCTATATAGTCCTTCCCTGCACACACGCCATTACAAACCTTTGCTTCCTGTCTCTTCTTTTTACTTTCTCCAGTCTAAAGAAAGTATGCTTTCTGAACTGGGGACAGATTGGAGGCAGTGTGGGCTTACACAGTGATCAAATGAAGTTTTGTTTTGCTTTCTGAATAGGCAAGCTGAGATAGAAGGTATGCAGAATGTCAGAGTCTATGATCAGTGTGGGCTAGGAAAGCATCTACAGGCAGTGAGTAGAATGTATTGCAGTAGGGAGCTCTGCTTTGAGCTGGTGTTTGGTTGACATGACCTCCAGAGGTCCAGCCTTCCAACCAAATGTATCCTAGAATGCTAATTTGTACTTGATTTTACTTAAATTACACATGATTTTCTTTAATTGCTGTGCTTGTGTGCTCAAACATGTGCAACTGTATTATTCAGAGACTCTTACTAGTTTTTCCTTAATTAGCCTGAGTTAACGGTGATTTCTAGATGTTTTCAGGGATGCTAAAAGACTTTCCAACTCTGGGCTATGGATAGCCTCAACCATGATTCCCAGATCCCTGATCCAGGGTACTCAAGCATAACAAGGGTGTTTCTACTTCTGATGAATACTCCTATTTGGAACTGAATGCCCATAAGGAGAGGTGACCTCCATTATCCAGAATAAGGCAGGCAGGACTCCTTGCCACTTTTATGCCAGCAAGATAGCAAAAAGCTTGCTTGAATCTCTTGATCCTGCATGGATTGTAATAAGACAGTTAGTCTAGAGGCATGTTTTATATATATATATATATATAAAATATATGTATAAAATATATAAATATTTATATTATTTATATTTTTTGTATATAGACACAAAGCTAATCTGGGCATAGACTGTTATTGAATCTATGGGTGAGGTATTCTGGATGAGTGGGCTTAGTGTTATGTTATCAATATTATGGCATATTAATTATTATAAATCAAAACACTTTATTTACATTTATCTATATTTGTATCTAGTAATTACGAAAAATGAAATAATTCAACAAAGCCTTAGAGACACCAGCAAAATGTTTTGCAGGACTCCTGAATTCATTTTTCATACTGTCTAGATTTGGGGTTTTTTCAGAGGTGTTACTTTTATTGTCCAGTAAAATGGCTTCTGATGCATCAAAAGATGACTGGGAACAGAACAATTAAACCTTTGGTTTGAACTAGCAGATCTATTTCCATGTTACCTGCTGATGGTGATAGAAAATAAGGCCAACAGCTCATTCCAAATGGACTCTTGAGCAACTCAAGAGTAACAGTTCCTGGATGCTCTCAATTTAGGCTGGTTTCCACCAAATGATTTAGATCCCTAAATCATGATAATTTCAGGGAGGAGAGAAAAAAAAAGTGAGAAAGTTCAAATTTTATTTAAAAAATGAATGCAATTTGTGGCTGCAAACTATGTTTTTAGATTAATGGAAACCCAAATGCCTCCAGCTCCTATTCTCTTCTCAGTTGCTTTAGCTGGTCTACAACATCGGTAAGACATCAGAGTTTTTGCTACCACTATACCACAATGTATTCCCCAAATACTTCTTGGAAGTTCAGACTATGAAGAAAACCAAAAGCCATGTGGCAATCAGAATGAAACATCTCAAATTCATTGAGGGATCATGACAAAATTGAAATCATTAAACTTTTAATCAAAATACTTTGTTTTTCAGGCATCAGGTTATTAAGGGAGAAAAAAATCAAAAATTTTAGGCAGGCACTTTCTGTGAAAATCTCAATTTAGCAGGAAGCCAAAATTTTCTTTGAAAAAAATAAAATTCAATTAAAAAAAAGAACAACAAAAGGATATATCCTATCATAAATCCTTGTTCCAAATCCAATGTCTTTAGCTAGTTGGTTTTCCTGATGTGTTCCACTATCGACCTGGTCATTATGAGGCCAAGGGGGGACCCAGACACGTTACGGTTCTGCTGTGCCCCTTGGCAGTGAGCAGTGCCCAGAACATGGGCCCATAAAATCAGACCCTCACCAAGCCAGGAGTTTATCATTGTTTAGAGTCCGGCTCTCCTCACGGTCCCATGAAGGGACCTGTGAAGAACATGGAGATGTCTGAGGGGAGACCTGCTGGCTGGGGGCCACCTAACACCACAGCCAATGGTTAGGCACTGCAGGGTGTGGGGACACCAGCAGCACAGCAAGGCCGTGCGAGCCCAAAGCGGGAGCGCGGCTGGATGGTGGCAGGTATTGGAGGCCCTGACAGCACGGTCAGCCATGCCTACCCACCACCGCCAGCACAAGAGACAACAGATCACAGTCCTGGCAGGCTTTTTGGGGCAGTTTTGTTAAATCAGAGCTTTGTTGGTTTTAAGGAAATGGGGGCAGCTGCTTTGGGAGTTCTAAAAGTGTCATTTTCCTGGGAAAAACACATGCGTGTGCCAGCAGGCACCAGCACTCAAGAGGCCGTCCTCGAGCCCTCTACCATGACACCAGGGTAGCTCCAGCACCAGCATCACCATCTTCTCCTTCCCACAAGCCAGCAAAACCCCCGTCCTTCCTTTAAATGTGAAGCCTCTACTTGGTAGGTCCTGTCAAGGCAGGCAGAGGCACCAACAGGCGCACAGCAACAACATCAACAAGGAGCGTCTTACAATGCCTAAGCTTTTTGTTTTTTCCTTCCTTCTCAGATATTTCCCTCTCACCTCCCATTGAACTCAGCCTCAATTTGGGAGCTGGAAATCCAGTTAATCTGCAGTGTTTGCAAAGCTTTCTTAGCGCTCAACAAATGCCATTTCTTCGTGGTGTTTGCGAGCCACGCGCTTGTTCCCCCGATTGGAGACGTGATTGCCCGCGATGCGGAGGAGGGGAGCGCACAGAGCATGTAAGAATGAGATCCTTTGTCACGGATAAATCTGTAGGAACGTTTTAATGCTTTTACCCTTCTTTTCTGACCCGCTCACGTGTCTGGCAGTGCTGAGAGGGCTGTTTCCCCTGTGCGAATGCAGCATGAGGGTTGTGAGTTCACCGCTCCCTCTTGGTCCTGCCGAAGGGCTGAGGCTTTCTTATTCACAGTAAAAGGGAATAAACACAAAAGTTTTTATGGAACAGTCTGTAGTTTTCTGGATGGGCAGGAGGGGAGAGGAAAAAAGGATTTTTGGTCCTTAGTCCTCACAGAGAGCTCAAGACAAGACAAGGCACTTTTTACATCCACAGCCCACTGTGCCATGTCTGCGATACCCTGCCTGCTCTGACACTTCCCTAATGCAGCATCAGATTTTTGCCTGCTTAAAAAAAAAAAAAAAATCTTTCTGTTCTTTATCTCTTTACTTCTGCCCTTATTATTTCCAGATTGCTTTATTTTAGGTACTTCTCCTATTCAGTTCTTACTTCCCCAGTTTATCACACTTCTTACTTCATTTTTACTCCCCATCACATTTTTAGCTTTGTTTCCTAAGGAAATGATGCACAAGCAATCGTGCTGTTTCTGGTCTCTCCATGCTCTCTATGCCCTTCCCCCACTAAAGAGCTGACTATTGGTTCACTCTAACTGTATCTGATGGAGGAGTAAAGATTTACAAGATTTTAAATTCCTGCAGATGCTGGGAAAACAGATACCCTTGTAGCAGAAAAAAATCAAAAACTATTACTTATTACTGTTCTGTCAGATGCACCACAGATAAGGCTGCAAATCCAAGTTTTCTGTTCTTTACGCCTGACCAGATACCACAGACTCCAGTCCTGAGCCATGAAGCTGCAGGAAAATGGCCTCTTACTGATCGTACCCACTTTTCTCCCCACTAGGGATAGGGACCTTTGGCTGGGAGTGTGGCATTTCACCAGAATGTATCCCCAAGCTTCTAGGGAAGAACAAAACTTCAGAGACTCTTCCTGCCTCCACATCAAAGCTCCTCTCATCTATGGCTGTATTAGCTCCACTAGTTCCATGACAAGGATCAGTTTTCAGTGCCTCACAGTTGCTCAAGGGATGCTTGAGCAGTCTGGACTGAAGCCCCCAGCGGGCACTGGTTACGTTCCTCACAATTAGCAGGGCAGAGATGTGGAGGGTGCAGCCTTCCAAGCCCTGAGACAGCTGCAAGCTATCCCACCTGCTGCTTTCTCAGGGCAAATGAGAGCCCCATCCTGCAAGAGCAGCCGTGGCAATGAGCTGGGCTGACGGGAAAGCTTGAGGGGAGTGCGGGGGAAAGCACAGGAAGCAATTTTGGTGGCTGTGGGCAAAGCTTGTCCTGTTTGACCCTTTGTGGCATCCTCCTTGGATTGATGGCTGGGCCCAATGCACACATCTATGTGAATGCTGAATCTCTGGCAAGGCATTTGTGGAGATAGTCACAGCTTCCAATGGCATAAAAGAGTATCCTTAGCAGTCTGGCCTGGAGCTCCCCATTTGATGCAGACATGCAGATATGTCAAGCCAAGCCCAAGATAAGGATAGGAGAGAGAAATACCAGTGGGCTATGGTTAAATTGCAGAGCCCATAAATGTTTCCTGGATCCACTGTGGCTGCTCTCTCCTGATTCTCAGACAAGATAAAAGCAGGTCTTTGCTTCATCTGCCTTATCCCATGGAAGAGCCATTACAGGACCGGAGTAGACCCCATATAACCAAACCCAGCAATCCTCCTGTACAGCTGTGTGGAAATGGCCTGAGTGCCACCACCTGGGGCCATCCACCTGTGTCACCTCAGTGACACCGTGGCAGCCCTCTGAGGTGCAAGCTCTGGCTCCTGGTAGAGACCAAAGGGTTTGTAAACTTATCAAAAGTGCACAGACGTCCCCCAGGCCCAGCGGGAAAGAAAAGGAAGTGAGAAACATTCTGGAAAGAGAGCTCAAAGGGTTGAAGTGCCAGACAGCCGAGCTGTTTTCCTGGGGGTGGCCAGTGGGTGGAGGAGCAGAAAAGAACAAACAAGGCTTCCAGATGAGTTCATCCCTTCTCAAATCTCTCTCATTGAAACACATCTGTGTTTCCATGGCTGTGCAAAGCAAAAAACTGCCTTAGTCAGCTCTTGTTTTCAGTTTTGTGCATTGGCTATTTGTATGGTTCCTTTTTTCCCCCCTTCAAATCAGATTCTCTAGTGTATAAGGCTCAGTTCAGCCAGAGCTTTATCCAGAAAGCTGCTCCCAACACTTCCTAATCTCATAAACACGAAAGAAGTGACTTAATACTCCAGAACAGAAACAGTTTTGTTCGAGCACAGCAGTGGCAACCTAAAAAAGATACCTTGAGCCCAATCAAGGGACTGCAGGCAGCTGACAACAGAATGGTGTTTTCTAATCCAGGTAGATTATATTTTATTGCAAAATGGCACACAGCACTAATTACTGTATTTGTACAGCACTGCAGGACGCCCAGGCAGCATTTGGCAGGGAGCTGATTAAATCACTGAGGTGTAATTGAAGGTTTTGATTGCAATCCATCTATAGCGATCAACACGAACAGCGGTTATATTGTCAGCTGTTTTAAAAGCTGGCACATCCTCGCTGCGGTTCCCTCAGCTGCCAACAGCCTAAGGCAATACCGTCCAGAGGTCATCTCAAAAGCCAGGCCTGGCCATGGTACTGAGCATTTCTCATCAGCTCTGAGGCAGTCTGGAGAAGCCCTAGATGAGGGACGTGATGCTGCCTACAGTCCAGAGGGCCAACAGTTTCTATTGCAAAACTCATGACATCAGATGCTGGTCTTAGTGGCCTGACTATAAGAGCTCAGTGCAAGTATGAGAATTTCAGGTCACAATATCCAACTTGACAGGTCCAGCATAAAAAAAATATTTTGCTATAGCATAAAAAAAAATTCCTCAAAATCTCAAAGGCAAACCCTGAATGACATCCCCCACATTAAATTCTTGTACATTTATCTCCAGAGTTTTCAGCTGACCATATACTTTACTTACTAGAACACTAATGTTTTTTTCCAAGGATCATCAGTGCAACACTTCAAAACAAACAGCACCAGTCCAAAGGACTCTGCTGCATCCACTAAACTCAAATTCTATATTTCACTCAGTTTGGCCACTTACAGACATATCTCAAAAGTTATTTAGGTACCAAATTTCTACCGCAATCACTTTTCCCAGTGATTTCTATATGCTCTTAGGGCAGTTCAGTGTCCTTGGTTGCACGTTGGGGTAAGTATGGGGTTTTGCCTGTGATATGAAGAGGTAAAAGGAGAGCTACTTGAGCGGAGCACAAGCATTCCCCCACAGACACCGTTAACATTCAAAAACAAATGTTGACTCAGTCATGTTTGTAAGCTTTTCTTTTTACCCTCTCCAAACATGCCAGCTGTTCAACAGAGAGTGTGCGTGTGTGTGCATGTGAATTCCTGATGAAAATTATCCCTATCTGCAACTAGCCCCCTAGATAAGATGCATGCTGGAATTACTCAATGTTGGAAATCTCGCATTGCCATCCAGCAAAGGCACTGAAGAACCACCGTGCATGTGTCAGAAATAGTCATCCCAGAGGCAGTCCTAACATCTGTATTCCCCACTCTCCCAAAAGACTGCCCAGAAACTGTTCTTTCAGGTGAAATTATCTATGATGAAAAACAACTTTGATCCACACATGTTTAACAGCATTTTGTTTGCATCATCTGAATAGCATATACAGTGACCATAAGTTTTCTGCAGAACCTCACTTCATTGACAAGGAGAAAAAAACATGAAGAAATAAGAGAAAATTCTTAAATAACTTATGTATTTGAGAGTTTCATGCTGTGACCCATCACTGGAAGTGAATTCAACACATATAAAGTCATTATGAATGATTTATTCAAGTCACTAGTATTCTTGCTGTGCCAGGCAACTTCCTGTTCTGTTGACAGTCTATTATCCAAATTTAGAAATAACAGTTCTTCTCATTAGTAATTTTAGATTTTAAAAATTCATACCTTGGGAGCCTGAGCTGCATATTCAATGTATTTAAAAATTCATCTTAAAAAATATTCACTCAGCACACTGCTATGGAGACCTCCCCCAAAAGTGAAAGCTCTTCCGCATCTACAGACCAGAGAGTTCTCTAGTCAAGCTGTAAAGTAAAATAATAAAAAAGCTGGGCTGGAACAGATCTTGAGAGTGTTTCTACCACACTTCCTTACCTCCAGGTGAGTTCTTCTCCCAGGCCATCCCTGACAGATGTTTGCCCAATCTGCACATAAAGCCTCTTATGATGGAAGTTGTTTGCAATGATTATCTTCTTTGCCATTAGGAAGTTTTTTCCTAATGTCTAATCTCAAAAGCTCTTTGTACAGTTTCATCCAATCAGCACTTGTCCTATCCTCTCCATGTCAAAGAATTAAGTATTTCCCCTGCTGCAGTGTGAGGCTGTGATTCCTCAAATTTCTCTTCTCTGGACTAGAGAAACGCAAGTATAGCATTTTCAAAGTAATCTTGAGGCACAATGTCACACAGAGACATATGTCAACCTGGGGAGGGACAAGTTGAAGCTAACAGTTCCAATAAGCTCCACTACAAGAAAAAAAAATATTATCCAGGAGATAAAAAAAAGTCTTCTTTGGGCACTCTGAAGAAGTGTTGCATTCCAGAGTTTCTAAATCCTTCACTTGCAAGCTCATTGCACATATCCTGTTCAAATAGCAATGAATGAGATGAGAACTTAAAAGAAAAATAAAAGTAATTCTTTGCTACCATTTGAATGGCAGTTGTGAATTCTGAAGCTAAGGAACAAGCAAATCTAGTGAAGATGAACAAATGTATGAGAAGATGAAAAATCCGTCAAGAACACTACCGAAAGACTATCAGCAACTGAGTGCATGAGAGCCAGCGGGGCATACACAGCCATTTTTGTGAGAATTAGAAGAATAATGATTAACACAGGATTCTTTAAACAAATTGCAGGAATAATTCTGAGGTAGGATTGAGAAGGTCAGATGAGAAGAAAATATGGAGAAGACTAATTGTAGAAAAGGAAAGCAGAATATTTCTCCTACAGTACTGGAGACTATATAACTCCTGGTTAAAAATGCAGAAGCCTTATTCTGTTTAAGAGGAGTTTACCTCAAAAGAGTTAGAGCAAAATTTCATTGAGCTGCTGTCTAAAATTGTTGCACATTGTGTGAGGAAGGAAAGAGAGATAACTTGCCTACAGGATGTTCGGATTTGGGTCTCAGCTATGATATCCACCTGGCAGCAGCTCCATTCACTCAGTGAACTTCCCGTGACTCCAGTGGGTGTTTCACATGACTAAGGACAGTCGGCATTGACCCAAGCCCGTCAGTCCCTGAGAGGTGCTTCTGCCAGCCTGTCTTCCCAAATGCACCCAGGGGTGATTTATGACAGACAGTTTTCTGTTCTCAGCACTTATGTAATGACCCCAAGGAGAAAAGGACTTGCTGCACCTACTGCCCACAGAACCGCTTTATCTCGGCTCCTCTGGCAGCCAAGGGACTCCAGATTTGGTCTGGCAAATGCACTGGACTCAGGAGGAGCAGAATTTGGGATACTCTGCCTGTCTGCATACTTGGAGAAGGGTGGGAGTCCTGGCACAATCAGAGGTTATGTTGGCCACCGTCCCATTAAAGCTGGGAATGAAACAATGGCAGCGTTTGCCACAGCCCCCACATCAGCCTCTTCGGAGACAGCATTTGGGCCAGCAGTACTGGGCTGGTGAAGCCTGCAAACCCTGCCTGGAGCAGATGAAGCTGCAAGCAGATTGTTTGTGCATCAGTGCTCTCCTTCCCACACAGACATATGTCTGAGGAGAAAAACAATGAAATGTTCAGGGATACAAGCTGCTTTTCCAAGTCCTCATACAAGCACTGACTCTGTTACCTTGAAACTCACATGAAACCCAAGATATTAAAGGTGATCTCCTCTATCCTTCTGAAGGACTGCTTTAATCCAAAAAAGGATGCATTTTGCATAGGAGCATTGGATGGACACAAGATGAGTAGAAAGGGCAACAGGATGCAAAGTGGGATTTACAGATAGAAGGGTAGAAGGAGCTTCTAGGAGATAAAAGATTCACAAAAGATGAAAAAAAAAAGTTTAAAGAGAGGACCCCACATTGTTTGGAGTGGTCTCTGAGTGGAATTGCAAAAGGTGGAAGGAGCAGACAAGTGATGGATGTGTTGGAAGGAACTGCTGTGTCAGGCCACTCCAACATCCCTAGGGGGTTATCTATACAGGATCCTCATATCTTGACCTCCTTGATCATAGCTTCCAGCTTTTCTGCCTTTGTAGGACAAAAAATATTTTTTCCCTGCTTTGCACAAGAGATGGGTATGTTACATTGTGGGGAACAGGACTTTCACTGCCCTGCAGATCCTTTTGTGAAAGTCATCTGTCACTTTAAGTCTCTAAAAAGGAAATAACAACAATAAAAGGTTCTGCTTGGTAAGTCATATTTGATCCTGATTTCATCTTTACAACCTAGCATCGCAAAGCTGGAGGAGCAGGTAAATACAGGACAGGGGAAGGCTTGGAAGGAGAGTAAAAATGAAGAGGTTAGAAGAAGTGGGTCCATTCCTTCCTGTGCTCGCAGGAATCTTACCACTGAAGTCAGCAGGAGAATTGCATTTACCAGACCCTTTCCAATATTGCTGTAGCTTTGGCCAACACTAGTCTGCCTTTAGGGATTTACACAATCCCAGTGTCCAAGTCACACACTATCTTTAATTTCTAGGGAAATAGCACATCATTATCCCTGGAGAGCAGCAGGAAATGAAGCACAAGGGGGCTAAATAACCCTGGAAGGGACTTGAAGTCAGAACTGCCAAGCCCAAGGTTAATGCTTTAGCCATCAAACCAACCTGTGTCTCTTGAAAGTCTTGCAGAGGTTCTTTAAACTCTCCCAGGTTCTAGCCCCACAACTGGAGAAAACCCTGGAGAAATGGCAAACGAGCAGCTCTTCCAGGCAGCCTGACCTCAGACCTCCTTGAGGCCAGCTCATCTGTTGCTGGAGGGGCTGCCAGCTGGCGAGGTCTGGGCTCCCTCGCACAAGCTGGCGCAACCCAAGGGGTGAATCAGCCTGCTGCGGAGCTCACAGCGAGGATAAACAGCTCTGGGGCTGGAGAAAACTAAATAGTTGGAAATTAATGGGAAAGGAATTGCAGGAGAAAACTCTTGCAGTCTACTCTGCATCTGCTAAGCCTCAGACTGTGCTGCGGTGATTGCTGCAAATGCTGTGACTGATTAATAATGTTATTGCAAATGCTGAAAGCTGGATAAGATAGAGGACAAAATATCTAGCTTGCTTGAAAATGGGATTTTAACAGAGTTAAGGGACTGTCAGCAGAGACTGGACCAAAGATCAAGCGTGTTTCTAATGCTGGTTTGTGCCTGAGCCACTCCCTGGGCAGGATGAAATGGTGTTAGGCCTCTGAAATGCACACAAGCTGCAAACCAGTTCCCTGTTTTCAGGAAACCAGAGGACAAGTGCTTAACTAAAACCAATTTCCAACTTCCCATGTTTTGTCATCCTCTTTCTGAGAATGGAAAAGTCAGGCCAATCCACAAGGGAGGTGCTCCATATTGGGATAGGACAAGCATTTATGTATACATGACCAAGGAAAAAAAAAACACAAATGCAAAATGAAAGAAAAAGAGAAAGGATGGATGGCAAGAAACAAGTTTGCTCTTAGCTGCCAGTCACCCCTCTTCTGGTGTCTCTTTCGAAGTGGTGTCCATCTGCCAGCAACATCAGCAGCCTTTGGGCAACAGACCTGCTGCAGACGGGACTTCTGCTGATCATATTTGAGGAGTTAAAACAACAAGGAAAACATGAGCAGCTCAGCCCAGATGCTCTCCATTTAAAGCCGTTCTCCAGTGTGAGCCGGTGTTGCTACTCACTGTTGAGCTGCTTCCCCTTCTTCAGCCTTGGTTGTAGGTGCAATTGTCGAAGAATATTTCTCATGCAAGCTGCCAAGGGCAGCCCCGCTGTGTGCTCTGCACTGCATACCCGTGGACAACTCCACACAGCCACCAGTAGTCACTACAAAGCCTCCACTGCTGTTTTTATGCTCCTTAAAGAGACCATGCAGAGCAAGTCTAAGAAAATCAAGCCCTGTTTCCCTTACTTGCCAAGCACATTAGCAGATAATCTTCCTCTTTGCTCTGCAATTTTGTACAGCTTCCTCCAAGAAGAAAAATAAAAGCCAACAGACCAAAATGAAAGACAAGCCCAAGGCTAGACACAACCAGCTAGTAGTTATCGGTCTGCCTGCCAGGGAAGCTCCTTGCCCCAAGCACGTCATGACATCTCACAGAAGGGGAGCAGGAGAGCCAACCAAGGGCATGTGCTCGTCACAGGGACGGGACGGACGTGCTCCTCATGCTGCTCGGCAGGTCTGCATGGAGGGCTGCAAGTGGAAGGGAGGACAAACACCCCTTCCAGCCAGGAGCGTGGGGCTCATCAGTGGAGGCTGAGCAGGATTTCTGCCCCAGCCTCCAGCTCTGACCCCAAGCATCCTGTTTTTGTAGCACTTCCACCATCTCTTTAGTGGCTTTGCTTGATAGCTTTAAGATTACAGACTTGATAAGTATTAAGGTCCCTTCTAATGTGGAAGGCTTGGAGAAACATCTGGTTCTACTGAAATCAATGGGAGCTTTTTCCCTCCTCTTATCTGTAACAAGCTCAACATCACTCTGTGACTGCATGAATAAATGGAGGGGCAATAAACTGTTTTAATAGCAATAATTGCACTATTGAATCAATTTTTACTTTTCAAGCTTTTATATGCCTCTGCATCAGTGTCCAGTAAACCCAGAAAGGGTAAATTATAAAGGAGGGAAGGGCAGAAAAAGGAGTCTGAGTTTATAATCTTAGAAACAGATTTGTCTGGTCCATGCAGCAGTATCCTAACATAACATGTCTCCACATCCTCCCCCTTATTATAATTAATTTTTAATCATTCAAGCAAGTTATTACATATCCTGTAAATCTCTTTTCACAAATTTTGCTTTTAATGAAACCCTTGTTTGCTTTCAAAAGAAAGTTGGTTTAGGGTGTGTCAGAGTTTGTTCATAATGTGTTTTGTTCACAGTAAACAGCATTTCCTTTTATTCCCATCCAGGGACGGTATTCAGACATCTGCACTCCACAGAAAATAGTGACTCTAGATTTACTGCTGAGTTGCCATAAAGTCACTGACTAAGTTTGCTTTTATCCCAGTGGTGTAGGTTTTAGCCCTTTAAATGCATTAACTCCTTCTCATTCTAAATTTTATTATCCTGCCGGCCTCCTTCTTAGTAAAAGCAAACTGCAGACTGCACCCATAAATGATTTTACTTAAAGAGGAACATTGCAAAAGCACCCTGCCTGGTCAGCACCAGCACCTCTTAGCCCTTCCTGGCTGCCATAAGCTATAAGTTAATGAGAGCTCCCTCCCTGTCTTCCACCATGGCTGTGCCCTGGTCTGGTCCTGCAACGCAGAGGCTCATCACCTGCCCCAAATTAATCCATCTATCCCCATCGCAACTTTGTGGCAGAAACCCACAGAAAATATTTTCTTGTCATTACTTCTTGGCGTGGATCTTCATATTTATTTCAGGCCAGGGTAGTGAAGTAAAGCACTGCAAACTCTGTGTCCCAAATTCTCCTTTCGAAAAAAAGAACCACATCAAAAGCTCTGGAGGCAGTCAGTCTCTTAGTTGATACTTTTTCTCGTACAACAGCAAAAGATTTAATCAGTGTTAAAGGCAAACTTGAACTTTGCTGCAAAACTAAAACAGAACTCCCTGGTTCCATATTTTGCTGGAACTCTGGCCTTGGTTTTGATTTAATTTAGAAAAAAGCATAAACCCACATTTCCCAGCCATGATCACATTTCATGGCTGTAGATCATGCCTGTGAAATATTAACTTCTCGCTATCTTCCCTACTGTGCTTGGTTCGTACCCACCTCTGCTGGTGGCTTGGACTTTCACTAGGAGAGCTTGCTGGAGATGCTGAAATGCCTGAACACGCTCTTTAGTAGAACCTCCACAGCCCAAAGAAGCTGCAATGGTTGTGAATCTCCCCTGTCTAGGTAATTAAAATGGTTCAAAGTTGATCCTTAGCAAGCTGTGTGTGACAGAGTTCAGCAAATGGATGCATGAGCATGCTATTAATATTAGTCAAGTATTTGGGCTGTCTCGCCTGCAGATCTCAGCATGTTTGGCAAGGACAGATAAGCACAGTTATCTCCGAGACGGAGAGAGGGGAAATAAAGGCAGGGGAAGCCAAGGGTCACGTTTTCAAAAGCACTTCAGACACACACATGGGTTTATCTGAGCAATTAGAGAAGCAAGCTGAGCTTCTATGATTTAAGAACCACTGTGAAAGGAGGACACAGCCCACATGAGCAATAGGACCCTGTTTCAGGAGTAGCAAATCCACCCCTGCCTGAAGAAGAGCTGATCAATCCCCCTCGCTGTAACTCATACACACACCTCTCCTTTCCAATAGCCTGGGCGCTAATGGGTAGCTACCAGACCACAATTAGCTTCAGGTTTGCACTTCTGATTCTCCCTCTTCCTGTCCAACTTGCTCTGTGCTGTATCTGCACCCCGCTATGCAATAGCTGCCCAGGTTATGCCCTGGGGCTGGCCAGCACAACACCCTGCACCCACATGAGAGAGTTCCCAGCTTGCAGATCAAGACGAAGGGCAAGAGGTGGTTGCATGTCTCAAAAACCGCCTTGTGCAACACCTCTTGCCCCTAAACCTCCAGCTGAGAATTAAGGCTGGAGGATCTTGGGATGATGGCTCACTGCAACAACAGAAATGTCTTCTATAGGTGAATACGGACTACTTCCCTTTAGTGATTTTCAGAGTTTGCACCCTGGAAAACTTACCCTGACTTTTCTACAGATTTAACCCACATGAGGTGCACTGGTAGTCTGGTTACAAAGCAAGAGCAAAGTCAGAAGCAGAACTCATCGCTCCCTCATTCCCAGTCTGAGCCTTGCTGAACTCGGAACCAGGCTGTGTTTCTTTTCCTAGTGTACGGATATGTGTGCCATGAAAGACTACAAAAGCTGACTGGGGTTATTGATAGATGCCTGCAGATACAACAGGAAGGTGAACTATCTTCTTATCTTAACCAGCGGCAACTGACTTGTAGCATGAATACAGTGAGGCAATTTAAAGTAGCTTTATAGTCAGTGGAGATGCTTTATTCCTAGCCTGAACTGTCGGACTGGGAGAGATCAGTTACTGCATTAGCATTTCTTATTGGTATTTGTCACGTCCATATTTATAAACTACCCATCACCCACAGAGATGTGTACAGTTCCTTCAGAAAGCTGGCTGGATTTCAGACCATTTCTTTCTCCGTGTTGTTCTTTGTCTTTCTCATCTCCAGCGTGACTATATTCAGTCTTTCTCTACAGATGATTCCTGCTGGTCTTCTTCCCTCCCTTCTCAGAAGGCTGCTTAGAGTCCAAGGTGCTACAAACAAAGCTTATTATCCCCCACCTACAACCAGCAGAAGGGATTTCTGATTTGGAAATGTGCAGACTGGTTCTGGGGTGGAAGAAGACACACAAATATGTGAAAGACCAGCAGAGACTGTTCCTGCAAGCAAAAGTGTGGGCTGTTTGATTTTTTTCTGTACCATTGCTCATAAGCTAATCCTTTCCGGTAGGTTGTGATGTGCTTTTTTTTTTCCCTCTTGCAGTTCTTCCTATTTGCTCCTCAATATCTAATATATACACATTTTTTTTTTCCATTCTCTTCTCCTTGCTTTGGTTGCCTGTCCCATATGCACTGCTGTTTATTTTATTAGACTCTTCCACATTACCACCTCCAATAGGCTCTTTTCCCCCAACAGAAGAACATAGAAGAGAACAGTAGCTAGAAGCAATATGTGAGCTATGGTCAAAGGTCTACAGTCAGGGTCAAATTATTCTGAGCCATTGTCCTCTCCATGAGGTGTATGACCCTGGCTCTCTATCTCACATCACTCCTCCAGAGTGATGTTTCTATCTCAATGTCTAGGCTAGAGCAGAACCTGCCCAGACCCTGCTGGAGACGCAGGCTTAAGACTCATGCAGAAATAGTTACCAAAACCCACCTGCTCTGGGATAACTGCAAGTGCCAGCGCTGCATGAGTTGAAGAAATGACTTGAAGGAGAAGAAATTTATCTCACCTCTGCATCCAGTTAAGTATTTGTAGGGAACTAGTTACAAAGGGGCAGTTAATACAAGCTAACCCAAAGGCTTCATCCTGCTGGTACATCAAAAATGCTGAGCTTTTTACACAAATTCCACATTGATCCAGCTTTTCTCTTTTCCCTCAACCCTACTATGGAAATAGTCTAGTACTTTGCCTTGCTCTGGTCTGTTCTCAGTTCACCACCTTTCCATCTTGCTTCCTGGACTTTGGACTTAGAAACAGGGTTTCTACTTCCCCCTGTCCCGAGGCCTTCTTTATTTCCAGAGCCCCTGTCACCCTTTTTCTCTAGTACAGTCCATAAAAGGCATTGGAATGTGGTCAGCTCTATGCTCCCTGTTAGAAATTTTTGCTAAAAATAACAACAAAAAAAAAAAAAAAAAAAAAAAGATGTGTGATAAGTCTGAAACTTATCAGAGCCTATTGGAAGTGGTATAGTGGAAGAGTCCAAGTTACTGAAAGTACTGAGATGATTGACTGAAATATTTCTACTGTCTCTTGCAACCTCCTCCTAAAAGCCACTCCCCTGTGTTGGACTGTGCTATTGACCCTGAGTCCCATGTTTCTTCCACTGTGGCTTGCCTGAGAACTTTATAGGCACCAACTGATGGCCTGATGGTCTGATCTCCATGAAGCTGAAGGAGGGTTGAAAAGAGAGCCCCAGATGTGATCTCTGACATGGTTCAACACTATGGCTAAGCCAGTACTCCTTTAGCATGGCCAGGGCTTTGCACCTGACAGCACAGCAGAACATATTTGAAATAATTTTTTAAATGCAAATATGCAACTTTATTTTACCTTGTATTTGAGAGTCGAGACAGTTCTACTCCACCGACAGCTCCTGGGGTGGCTGCTCTAATGTGTCTACTGTAGGCACATAAAGTGAATGAGCAGTCTCTCAGCTGGTCCTACAGGAAAGTGGGTTTTGTAGTTCTAGTACTTAAAGGTCTTGGTTGTTCCTTTCCTACTTGACTCCTTATAGTCTGGAGGATCTGCTGAACTTTGACTGTACTAGATTCAAGTGGACGTTTGGGCCTTTAAAACCTCGTCAGTCCAGAGAGAGCTGAGGGGCTGTGGCATGGGGCTCTGCACAGTGCTCAGGCAGAGGGATCACAGTCTTTATAGACAGCGACTGAGGGAGAACCACAGCGCGGTGGCATAGTCACCTGCAGCACCTGATAGGCCTACAGCAAGTCAGCAGAGCAACTGCTCATTCAGAGCCTCGAGTGCTAGAAAGCACTTGTGCAGTGTGGACAGAGCCCATAAGATAACTTTTTTCTCACTTTTATTGGTTTTAGACAATGAGAATTGTGTATGCATCCTATTGGACTGTCTGATCCAACAGCAGCAGCATCCATGGAAGCAGCTCACCAGTGCAGTGAAGCCTGGAGTGCTGGGGACACCAACTCACTGCAGCTTCATTGCACTAGGACACCTGACTGCTGCCTAGACTGATACAAACACATGGCATCAAGTCACTACTACAGGAATGGAGCTTCCTAACAAGGTGTGAGGCTTGGTGTCCAGGCCAAAGAAAGTCCCTCCAACGTGCAAAACACAAGGACAATTTTTAGAAGACAGCATGGTAAACGGGGTCTGTAAAACCCAGTCTCTTGTGTGAATCAAATTTCCAACCGCTTCATAAATACGTCACCAATGGGAAGCCTTTAGAATAAGCATATTGTAGTTTCCTGACATTTTCGTTCCTTTATCTTGACATTTCTGAAGGGCATAGGAGGGGTAAAAAAAGAAACAGCCGCTTCCAGGGCACCATATGTTTTCAATTCCATCCTGCAGTGGTGTAATAGATGGCCTTATTATAAATATGCAGCAGTTTTCCAGATGAGTCTCCCCCTCCCCCCTTAAAATGACCTGATACAACTGCACAAAGCTGGTTGGGAAAGGGAAGGAGAAGAAGAACAGGCAGGAAGAGTCCTTGGAGCTTTAGGCACCGATTTAGAACAAGCTGATGTACTACATTAATATTCAAGTTACCAACCAAGGCCCTGATGCTGCAGATATTTAGAGAGAAGCCACTTGACTCAGGCAAGCAGTTGCATAGTGATCATTTGACAGAAGTTCCCAGCCTCCATATATTGTTTCCTCCACTCCTCCATTCCTCCTGCTGCTTTTTCTTAGGCACTCTCCTGCTTTCTTAAAGTCTTTCTATAGATGATCATTTCTGTACAAGGCATGTGGGTTGAGCAATTGCTCTTAGCAACTGTTATTTATCAGGAGATATTCATATGGTTCTCTCTGTAAGGGATCAAAACTCTTGTAAGACTTGGTTCCTCTTTAAATCAACCAGACGATCCCCCATAGAATTGATATAATATAATACAATATAATATAATATAATATAACCTCATCCGTTAGAATAAGCATGGTCTATAAACCAATGCAGCTGTGGCAAGCTATAAAGATGTCTCAGCATTTAAAAGGTTACTCGATTCCTGTCTGTCCTCTAGTTATTCTAGGCACAGTTATTATGACAATTACCTTAAACATCCCTGTTTTCAGTTATTTATAACATAGTCCAAGTTTAACTGTCTGGGCAGTATTTTTCTGTGCTAGATGTCACGTGTTCAGGGGTTAATTTCTGTGATAATGGAGTAATAGAATAAAAATATATTTCTGGTAGCTGTTTTCTTGGAGAAAGTCTAAGCATACTCAGGTTTTGGATTCAGGACTTAACATTTGCTATGCGCGTGACCTGTGTATCCAGAGGGACCTTTGCTCTCCTGCATGGAAATCCACATAGCTATTTTCTTTCACATCTTGGCCAACTATGCTGCAGAATTCACATTACAATGCCAGTAAGCAAACTAGCTGAGACATTAGTGGAATAAAAGATGGCAGAAAAAAATCCCACTTTAAGGCCATTTAACTGTAATCCATTTCATCAAATCAGCAGTCTCTAAAGAACAAGGAAATCTGTTGACAGATTTGATTTCATATTAGTGTTTCACACTTGTTCAGCAGCTTTCATACCAGGCTCTGAAAATGCTTGTTGATATTTGGTAAACTGAGGCACTGAGAGATCATAACAGCCTCCCACAGAGCCCTGAGCATGCTGGTGACAGCAAGAGGGAAAAGCCCCAAGATTCCTACTGTCCCAGCCTTCAGACAAGCTTTGCAGGTTGTCTTACTCATGGGGACCCAACCACAAGACCAACAGGCATCCATAGGTGTATCAAGTAGCTCAAAGCAACACAATACCCACTTATGTGGGTGTACTGGCAAGGCCCCACATAAGCACAAAGGGAAGCAGAACTGGCCATCTGAGACACATCAAGCACAGGGAAGAAAGAGACAGGGGATTTCTTGCCAGAGGCTTTCCCACAACGCTGGCCAAGTAGAGAGGCAGTGGACAGGATTCCTCTCCCA
This sequence comes from Crypturellus tataupa, assembly GCA_034781795.1. Classification (NCBI taxonomy): domain Eukaryota; kingdom Metazoa; phylum Chordata; class Aves; order Tinamiformes; family Tinamidae; genus Crypturellus; species Crypturellus tataupa. Next base: position 689,916 of record JAWLRI010001085.1, read on the forward strand.
TAACTGCAGCCTGTGAGTGGGCAGACATCCACATCTGAGCTCGTGGCTCTGGGCTCTTCTTAGAGCCATCAGAGACAGAGGCAATTCTGGTGTGTAAGTCCTGTCACCCGCATGCAAACGTCTGAAATGAGACAGATGGGTCCCACCCTGAAAGCATGTGTTCTTGTTTGAAAAATTATATCAGTAACAGCTTTCTTTTTTTTTTTTCCCCTCTCTCTTAGAACTTACCTGTTAAGATATCAAAAGTCGCCAAGGCCAAAAAACCAAAGTGTTTGGATTATATTTGGCAAATGCTTCTGGAATTTGACCAGAAGTTAGGAGGGAAGAAAGAGAAGGGGAAGGGAACGGGGATGGGGAATTGTTGAAAGTGAAATGGCTGAGACAAAATGGTTTAGAAGAAAGATGTTTTGTAGCAGGACACATGAGCCATGTAGTATAGCGGTGAACAGGCCTTTGGGATACAGAACCCAAATATATAATATTCATTGTATCTTAAGAGCAGAAGAGATTACTTTTATGGCTAATTTAAATCAACTGCTTAAAACTTGTTTTCTCCATTAGCATCTGCTTCAAGTCCAGAAAGTTTGGTGAATCAAGAGGTTATCTCTTTCTGAAACATTAGCTATGGCTTTTAAGATATCCACACCAAATAGATTTTTTATTGGAAAAGCTCAATTGTCTATTTCAGTAGCTAATATCTCTCCATAATGATATATCATGACTTATTTCAAATTCATATTTCCTCAGCTGCAATTTGTAGTCGTTTGATGCCTATGTCTATGATATCAAATCTCCTTCTTATCAAATTGATATTCCTTAGCCGGATTCTTATGAACAGCGATGCAATCCCTCCTTGTATTTAAGCCAAATAGATCGACATCTTTGAATCTCATTATAAAGTGTGCTTTCCATTCCTTTGGTCATGCCTGTTGTTCTCTGAGTTTGCTAGCTTTCAATTTTACAAGATGGAAAGTAGGTCCCAGACCTGGCACACAGTCCTAGGATAATCATATCTCTACAGATACAGGAGGCCCCTCAGTCAAGGGCCAATGAGATTGGTTACCCATCTCATAGAAGTGGGAGATCAGTTGGTTACCCCTGTCATCCCTTTTTCCAATTTTGTTCATGTTTTCCTTTTCCAGGAATCCACATGTTCTAAGTATGGCTGAACTTTTTCTACCTACAGATATGACCTTACATTTGGCTGTCCATGACGTACTGTTTCTTGATTCCCAAGAAAGTTAGGTCACTATGGATCATTGTTATCTGGACTGTCACGCTCTGTTCATTTTTCAGCAGTCCCACTGGCTTTGTATCACCTGGAAATGTTATCAGAAATCAGCTGGCTGATTCTAGATCATTAAGAAAAATGTCCATTAGACTTGGAGCAGTGGAAGACTTTTTCCAGACTTCTACACTAGCACTAACCAATAATGAGCCCCTATTTATCTTAACACTTAACAGTTGTTATCCTTTTAACATGTGTTTATGGGATTGCTATAATTGTAGTTTCTTTGTAAGAGATATCTGGTAAATCAAGTATTTTAGGGAAGTTACCCTGTATTTCTGCAGTTACCCTTCTCAGCTTGGAAATTCATAAGCAATGTCACATTGGGAACTCCAGACATACGTATCATGAGTCATCTTGACTGGCATCAATTACATTAAGCTTTAATTCCTCATAGTAAAGTTCCAAATCAGCAGTTCTCTATTTCATTTGAGCTGAAGTCAGAACTACTGGCACACTGTTAACCAGGTCATTTTTTCTTTTTAAGCATTAAATAAATAGAAGTTAAGTATTTTAGGAATTTTAGCACAGCAAAGACACCAAAGAACTTAAAATGTCATATACTTTAGAAAATAAAGCAGGTGAATATTATTTGTCCAGCATAATTCTGGGTAAGTTAATTTTCTGCATGAGTAAATATCCAAATACACTAATTTCTAAACAGGACAGAAAGAATGTGCATTTTCCTTTCAGTTTAGCAACAGTTCTTCCAGTTTTGTCAAAGTATTCTTTTTTCAACTGTGTCAATACCTTTTACAACAGTTTTTGCATTTAGTCATTCAGTTCAGGTGAAAAGTCAGGATATTCAAAGGAATTTAAAAAACAGCAACATAGATCATTCAAAGAAATTCCGAAAGGAACAAAGAACAGTGATGAACAAGCTAGACTAGCACAACCAATTAGCAATCCATGAAAGCCAATGAGGAGAACATCTTTCAGAAAGGGGAGCATGTCTATTAAAACAAACCTCCATGGAGGTCCTTCTTGTAGAGTTGGAAGTTATGGAACTAAGAAGTCCATCTTTCTCTGATCTTGGCATGATGAGGAGGAAATACTTGCACAAGGATTAATGTTTCTGGACAATGAATCCAGTGTGCTGGACTAATGTAGGCTTTCTTTCCAGTACCAGCCACTGGATACTGTTTTTTCCCATTTGCACTTTCTGCCTTTGAGGACTCATTTACCAGCTTCTGAGACTGCTTCTGCAGCAGTTTGGTGCTCACCTTCTCCTAAAAGTCAGTGCTGGGAGAACAATTCTTTGAGTGAGTTCAAACCCAAAAAAACTTTGACTTGCCATGCTTATGCATGACAACGGCGTGAATACAAAGCAGGCTCTACCTTATCACACTGTGTAGATAATCTGTAGATTCAACTGATGTTTGCTCCAGAGTCACAAGCAGACTTTTTTTTTGCTGGTATCACAGAATCACATAGAATCACAGAATGCTTAAGGTTGGAAGGGACCTGTAGAGATCATTTAGTCCACCCACCCTGCTCCAGCAGGGACACCCAGAGCACAAGGCATCCAGGGTGGCATCCAGGCGGGTTTGGAAGATCTCCAGAAAAGGAGACTCCACAGCCTCTCTGGGCAGCCTGTTCCAGGGCTCTGGCACCCTCACAGCAAAGAAGTTCTTCCTCACATGGACGTGGAACCTCCTGTGTTTCAACTTGTACCCGTTACCCCTTGTCCTGTCACCGGCCACCACTGAGAAGAGCCTGGTCCCATCCTCCCTACGATCACCCCTCAGGTACTTGAACATGTTGATCAGATCCCCTCTCAGCCTTCTTTTCTCCAGACTAAACAGGCCCAGCTCGCTTAGTGTTTCCTCATAAGATAGATGCTCCAGTCCCTTAATCATCTTCGTGTCTCTCCACTGGACCCTTTCTAGAACCTCGATGTCCTTCTTGTCCAGGGGAGCCCAGAACTGCCCCCAATACTCCAGGTGCAGCCTCACCAGAGCTGAGCAGAGGGGCAGGATCCCCTCCCTC
>JAWLRI010001085.1:693292-718704 GCA_034781795.1 Crypturellus tataupa
TTTTTTTTTTTTTTTTTTTTTTTTTTTTTTTTTTTTGCTATAATGCCTTTACAAAACAATGAGTTTCAATATCTGTGATGCCAGCTGCCCTTTAGGGGAGGAAGTTTTCATTAGGCATTGAACTGTAGGCTTTATTTTTTTTTCTCTTCCAGAAGCTCATAGATGCATCTTGTGCTAAATATAAGCCTAGAAGAGCTTGTATATTTAGTAGGAAGAAATGTGGGAAAGCGAACACACACACACAGGTGAAGCAAATTTCTCCAGGTCACTTAGCAAGTCAGTGATGGAGCTGTCAAAACTCCATGTAATTGATCCTTGTTTAAGGGTTGTGGGGGGATGTCTTGAGGTCAAATCCATTCTGACTGTAAGACAGGGGCCAGAGACCTAATTTATTGAATCTGTCCAGTCCTGAACTTGTTTTTAGCTATTAAACATCATTGTTTCTAGACAATGCATACCTGTCTATTGGGATGGAGTTCCCAGGAATGTCCCCATGCATCAAGTGTCAAGAACTATGACTGCAATTATTCCTTATTGTCTCAGTTGCAAACAGCATTTGGTTGTGCAGCAGTTGCCACTAATAAATTACACTGCATTTCTCTTGTCATCACAAGCACATAAACACAGTTACAAACACAAATATTTCTAATATCTAAGCCTGGGTTGCATTTATTAGCAAGTGCTGATTTGTTAAGTACCACACCTCCTTCTCAACTCTATGTGTAATTTTTTCCTTTTCTTATCCCATGAAGAACCAGGTTGTGACCAATCTTGACTTTTTTTTTTCTCTGGTAATGCCTCCAGGCAGAAGCTTTTATGCTTGCAAAACTAGAAGCATCAGCACAAAACTGCCTGGGATTAGACCCTTTGCCTTTTATGGCAAAACAAACAGGTCTTCTTGAGGTCATATTCAAAATGACTGTGAAAAATGTGATGGGGGAAAGTTTTGGCTGCTTGCCATTAGCTGTTCACATGTCTTTGTTCCTGTTGATGAAAACCATACTGATTGCAAGGCTGCCATCCTTGTGGACTATACATGTGCACAGAGAAACTGAGCAGATAGAAGCTATCTGGAGCAGCAGTGCTGAGCAGATTTTGCACGCAGCTTCTCACCATCGCTCTGCTGAGAGAGGAAACGTGGCACTGGCAGTACAGGGCCTCGCTCGCTAGCGATACCCAAAGATTCTCCCTGGCAGAGCAGTTCAGTGTTTTTTTGTCAAATTTTTCAGGTTCTCCAAAATCTGAAGGTGCAACCCTGATTTCCAGTGCATTAATGAGACCTGCTGATGCAACAGTCCTGCTAGGGGATGTAATTAACAGATGTGTGGGATTTAGAAATTTGTTATGAAGGTGCTCTGCTGGCTCACAGTTTATTCCTTTGGACTGCAAGTGCCTGCCCCTATGCTTTGTGTAGCTTTTTGATCTTCTTACTGTGATTGCGATGATGGTCCCTCCTCCCCCTAGCAAGAAAAATCCTTTTATCCTCTTTTCTCCCTCTGGGTGTTGGCTCTGTTTCCTAGTTTCAGAGGGGTGAAGGGGAATAAAGCCAGAAATTCCTCCAAAAATAGTTCTGATGATTCGGACTCTTCGTGCTCTTGGAGGACCTGCGTACATTATCTTTGCTCTAGTTCTGGCTTCACTCCTACATCACCGAGCGGTGGGCTAGAGCTCAGGCAAACCTAGGTCCCATTTAAGCAGAGTGAAGGCCCTCCGCCGTCACTACCTGCACACGGGGAAGATGGATGCTCCTGAGATATCAGGAAATCTCCCTTCTAAAGCTTTAGATAAGGATGAGTGGGGTGAGGACAGCCCTTACCCAGCACCTTCGGGTTTTTCCTAAGGTTTTACTCCCTGTGAGGTTGCAAGGCCAACAAATACCGCTGACTGCTCAGCGGGGAAAACCGAGTTATCCCCATAACCCCCCCTAAAGAGAACCCTGGCATGTTTGTGGGAGTTGCACAAAGCTGAATTATCCATTAAAAATGTGTAAGCAAAACTTAGGAGATTTCTCCTAAGCAGGAACTCTGTGGCTGAAAGGCCTAGGGAAAAGTTGCTCTCTATGGGTGCAAGCCATTTTAAGTAAACTCGAAGTAATGTTGGTGGAGAAGATGAGACCTGACATGGTGTTTTGGGACCTCGATCTGTATGAAAAGAAATGGGAACATGGACTTTTTTATTTGTTTCAGCTTCTAACTAATAAGCATGGGGAGCTGACCTCACGTCCTGGAAAAAAAAGCTCCATGCTGCCTTAGTGGTGTGTTAGCAAGACAAAAAAAAAGGAATACATTGAAAGTTTCATGTAATCAAATAAAAATATATCATTGTGCTGCTGAGACTGTAAATGAGCTCAAATAATTAAAAGTTGAAACAAAGACCTTTCCAGCTCCTTTCTGCTCTGTTCCCTTTAGGCATTTGATACGTTGCTTTGTCTTAATAAGGAAAAGTGTACTTAATTTGAGGCTGGATTCGAATTATGTGAGCCCCCACCCAAAACTACATACAAAGTCAGATTTATATCATGTAAAGCTGAATACATACAGCGAGTGGGCAGTGAAGCCACTGGCAGCAATTACCACAGTTACGATGGTTATTTCCAGGCACACTTTATATTTTCTTTTCACAGGTTTCACACTTCATAACACTCAATCTTATAAGTTACCTTTCACACTTTACCACTGAACTGTTCTGCATTTACTCTAAATCTAGGAAAAAAACAATCAATATCTCAGAAGTTTAGAACTTGCCAAATATCTTTCATTTACACTAAACATACTTTTACATTAAAAAGCCTCAGATTTACTTGAATTTTCAATAATCTCTTAGGGACTTCCTCTTTTTTTTCACTATAAAGCACAATTTAGTAGTTCCCTCTTTCACTTCTGTAGTCACAGCCTTTCTTTAGGGGGCAGAAGTCTGAGCCAGAATTTCATCCTGCACTGATGACATTACTGCACTTGCTGTGACTCACTGGGGAGACTGTTTTGCATAGACCACCTGTGAAATCAATCTCAGTCTACCCATACTCCTCTTTAAAATTTCTGAGTCCCTCCTGTTCAGCAAACATTTGCCCTTCAGAAAAGCATTTATAGCTATGGAAAATCATCAAAGAGTCCATGGACTGGTGCTGATGGAGCAAATGAAAATATTGTTTTTAAGGTGAGGAATGGGTGATGTTGATTTTTGAGAGGGCTGTTTAACCCTGTTTGCTCCAGCCTGCCAGGCTGCTCCTCTGGCTGCGGCTGGGGGAGGAGGCCCCAGAAGAGCCTCTCGCAGGGTGGCTGGAGCTGCAGGCTGCGCAGAGCGGAGGCTCCTCACACCAGATGGAGCAGTGCCAGGGTGCCAGGCTATGGGGATAACCCATCCTCAGTCCCCAAGGCTCCTGCTTCCCAAAGCAGAGTCTTAGAAAAATATCAAGTAAAGAGCAGTCCTTTTAGTGACCTTCTAACTTATTGGTGCCTTGTCCAATCTAACTAATCCTGTACCAAGAATATGAAATTGTGAGACATGCCCAGGCATGCTCAGTCCTGAGCAAAGCATGCAGAAAATACTCGCTGTGCCCCTTTTTTATCCCCAGAACTGCAGGACTGCATGTGCCAGACAGTTGGAGTCAGCAGCCAGCGGGTTTGGAGGACCCTGCGAAGCCCCAGGAGAACCCAGGTACCCAGCGATTGCACCCTGCACAGATTTCTACTTGCATATTAAAGAAGGCAACTTGCACAGATCAAAATGCTTAGTATAAATTTTCATCTATACAAAAAGTGCAAGCCAGAGAGAAGAGAAGCAAGGACTTGTGACTGAGCTGACCACTGGCAAACCAGGAGAGGCAAGTAGTCGAGAGGAAGAGTTTGCAAACACTTGCAGTCCAATCTGCTCATGCACAGTTCAGCAAACAAAAATGAATACCCAGTGTTAAGTATGAGCTTTTTGCAATAAGGAGGATCAGGCTAATAAGTCTGTAGTCCAAGGGACAGCTTGATGCACCAGATAATGTATTCATATTGAATATTTCAGCCAACTCTAACTGCAGTTATGCATTTGCCTTTCTAAATGTAATTCTAGTGAGAAGCAACGAAGAAATGCTAACAGCTTACTTGGGAAGGGGCTGTGCTTTGGTTTACAGTGGTGTTATAGCTACTGACAACTGTTTACACTTAGCTACATTATTCATGTACGCTCCTGAGATAGGCATCTTGGTAATAAATGGCTCCCCGAGTTTTCTTAACTGGGGAGTCTGTCTTGAAAATAACAGCTTGTGATTTTATTCAAATTACTTAATGCAGCAGCACAAAATTTGGCCCAAGCTGTTTATGGATTGGGGCAGATCCAGGACTGCAGAGGTCGGGAAGAGTTCAAGTTCATACATAATGTATGGTGTGTTTTAATAAGGCCCCTTTCATACTTCAGTTTGTCTGCCCGGCTTTGCGTGAAGCAGTAAAGCCACAGGCAGCACTGCTTAAAATTAAAAAGGCCCAGCTCAAACCCTCACCCCCTGCACTTTTAAAGTTACCTCTCTTTTCCAGGTCACTTCGCCAGGCTCTGTCACAGCTGCAGTTTCCCTGTGCCGACCAGGAACGCCTCCCCTGCGTGCTAATTATCCAGCCCTTTGCTTTAGCTCCTCCGCTTGCTCAGGGCATGGCAGCCGTGGGAAATCCCTGCCTTTGCTGGGAAGCTGCTGAAGGTAGAGAGAAAACATTTTAACATAGATTAAGTCTTTAAAGGTGGTTACTAATACCCACTAATATGGAGGGACACTTTCTGCCGTGCATTGCTTTGCTCCCATTCCCAGCTATTAAGGAATGCAGCATCATGAGAGCCAGTTCTGCAAGATGCTGAGCCTTTGGCTTTTGTCCAGCAATAACTTAAATATAGGGATAGTCCCGTTGACTTCAGCTGGTTGGAATGAGCCCTCAGGCCCAGCTCCTCAAAGGCATCTGGGCAACTGGCTCCTGAGGTCTGGACGTAGGGTCTATTTGCACGTGTGATATATTTGGTGCTTATGGCAGGGGCCGTTTAATCAAACAGCTTGTCCCGTGTACTGCCCTTTGGCAGTATTCTTTTTGCAAGACACTTATTCACAGTTTTCATGGTTTTCATAATCAGGATTGATGGCTGCAGAACTGGATGCATTTGCTGGAGCTTCTCACTTAGTAGAAACATGTCCTATAATCCTATTTAGGAATATATCAAGGGATATATTTAACATGAGCCTATGTGCCAGTAAAAGCTTCAGCTTTGCAGCCTTCCCCAATGGAGAAGTTAACCAGTGTTATCCTTTTTCTCAAACTGAAAGCTTTGGAGCAGACCAAGAGCTTGTCAGAGGTTGTGTGGTGGGTCAGGAATTACACTAGGAAAGGAGAAATCGAGTTTCCTGAGGTAGTCCTGAGCCACGAGACTGTGCTGTTCCTGCAATGGATGAGCATGAATAGGGAGTAACATCCCATTTCACAATCAGGCCACGTCAGTCACTGACGGACTGGTGGGGTATGACTCTCCCATGGGCACAGTGTGAGTGCAGGTGCTGAGTTGAAAAAGGCTCTGCAGGTGCACATTTCTTTAGCAAATGAAGCTAAGCTCCTGGATCCAGGTCCCTGGCCCGATTCTGTTCTGAAATCATACGATTCACTTGGCATGAAGCCAAGTTCACACCAGTTCCCCATCCCTCCCCCCTTATTTCCACTGAAGGAAACCTTTATAGGCCACAATGAAGAAATGTGTTCTGGAGAGGCTCATACCCTGGAAACCAGAACTATAGCACGTGCCACAGCTCACATTGCCCAGCAAAACGTGTCCTACCTCTACCACCCCTTCAGAAAGGAAATGTTGCTGGAGAATGAGTATCCAAGCGGGCTTTTAGATTCAGTGTCGTGTAAACAGAGAGGCTGTAGCAGACAAGCACGTATTTGGTTCATGTCCTTCAGCTGTATCTGCATGCCAGATATATGTTGTTGCTCCAGTATACCAGAAGTTTGAGAAATTCAAACATGAGAAATTTCTTTTGCAGCAGAGACAACATTTGAGCCTTGTGTGGAATAAGGAGCTTGCATTATGCAGCAGTGGGCAGCCTGTGCAAGTACCAGGGGCAGATTACTGATAAGGTCCTACACTTGTTTGTGACACTAAAGGCGAGGTTCAACTTTATCTTCAGTTACCTCATGCCATATCATATATTTGTTTATTTATTTGTGATCTAAATATCTAGGCTCCTATTATAATTGCTGAAGATCAGGGACTTCCCTACCTAAACACGGGCATCCAATGCCTTTTGATAGGCCCTAGAGAATCTCACCTAGCTTCTAGCTGGGCTTGGACACCCTCTTCACACACATGCCTGTGCTGTAGAAACTAAAATGCAGGTGTTTGCATTTGGAGAAAACAGTCATATTGCCATTTGGGCTCATTGCTTGCTCTCTTTACAAATTCTCTGACTACACATCCCTCAATGAACACTGCAATCACACCACACAGCTTCTTCCACACTTGCTTAGCTAGCAAATGTGCTTTGGGACCAGATCTGCCACAATCGGCTTTATACACACAGCAAATTGGCAAGAGGCAAAACGGAAATGATACTTCATCTTTTGATAACAAAGCCAGGAAGGACAAATGCTAATTCTTCACAAGAGGAAATCAAGATAATTCATTTTTTACTAAGAGCCTTCTTGAAACACTTCTCCAAGGAGGGTCTTACAGATGCCAGACTACCAGCTCCTTGGGAGGTTAATAATGAAGAATGCAAAGCCGGAGACGAGCTGTTTGCGTAACAGCCCTCAGTGAGGTAGGGCAGGCAAACCGCAGCACCCGTGCTTTGGGCAGGCTATGACACGCTGTGGGAAGAAGAGCAAGGACACAGTGCAGCTTTTGCCCACCTCGTTGGAGCCTGTTACCTTGTTCCGATGGCTTCTGGAGCCCACAGCCATGATCCATATGTCCTTGGGACACAACTCCATAGGAAAGGGTGCTTTTGGGGCTCTTAGAGGCCACTGTCTCTACCTGTATGCCCATGGCAGGCTGCTGCACGGCGCTGGGTGAGGACCCACACTCCTGCCATCTACAGCTGTAGCTGTGGCCACTGAATCCCCCTTCGTGACTCGCCAGGTGTTTGGTCCTTACACGGCAGAAATGCGGCACTGCCAGGAGCTTTTGGACTTCAGGTGGGCCAAACTGCTGCTCTGTAGTTGCCATTTGTTACAGCTGCAACCCTAAGGTAAACATGCAGCTCCTGAAATATTCCCTGGTGATGGCTAGGAAGGTAAGGCAAGTTGTGATGTGCTGAAGAGAGCAATTCACGGCTGGGCTGGCCCGGAAGGAGGCCGGGGAAGGATCCATGACTCAGAGGCTGAGTTCACCCCTGCTGCAGAGAGATGGGCTACCAAGATCAGCAGAAATGCCATCGTGTCTCTGCTCTCCCTCCTGCTCTAGCCAATCATTTAGGGAGCAGGGAATCCAGGATACCGGGAGCCTGACTTGCTGACTGCTGAGAGGGGAAGAAAAGGAGGACAAGGCTTGGCTTTCTCCCATATGCACAAAGCTGGGATGTCTGACCGGCCATGCTGACCAGTCTCCTGGACAGGTCCAACATGCTATTTTCATACACCATGGCTACCAATTTTGCCTTTGCCAAGAGCTGTTTGTGCTTAGGTGCCCTGATACATAAAAAGATCTACTTATGATGTATTGTGCCTGATGATGATACAACAAATACTGAACTTTCCTTGCTTAGAAGAGTGCAGTGCTCCTAGCTTTTAATCTCTGAGCATCCCATTTGTTAAAAGCTATGGACATTTTGACTGGTTCCCTAAGTTAAAAACAGATTTGTTTACGCTCCCAATTAAAGAGAGAGAGTGAGGAGGAGAGAATTTAAAAGGTAATCGATGCTATTTTGATACCTTTACTGCTTCCCTACAGCCCATTCCCTCTTCTGACTGTGTTTGCCTGTTTTTGACAGACCGAAGGAGAAGGGACTGGGGGAGGAAGAGGCGAGAGGCAGGTTAGTTGAGACTTTCTGAAATCTGTGTTGAAATGTGTACAAGACTACTGAGATGACCATGCCACAGATGCAGACATCTCAGGATTGATGCTCTATGGCTTTCATTTGCAAAAGAAACCCCAAGTTAATTAGTGAAGCCAATATATAGATGGGAAACAGCAGACATCTATAGGGAAGATTTTCTCTTGCAGCTTCTGAGTACTAACAAGTAAAATCCTGTTTAATCACAGTGTAAGCTTTAATCCACCCCCTTTAATTTCCTTGCATGTGTCAAAATCAGCCCACTGCAAAATCATCTTTGCAAGATGCTGGATGCAGGACAGGTTGTGCAAATTGCATCCAAAATTTGTGGTTGCACTGGATATTGGATCTAGACAACCCTTGGACCTTCATGAAATCTTTGAATTAAGTTTTAGATAGCAGACTGAAACCTTTCCTGGATAAGAGAGAAGAATATATCTCTGTCATCTGAGGCAGAACTTTCTCTTCTACATTGCTCTGCCACTGCCTGGTTGCAGCAGTCCCCGGGGGCATTTTCTCCTTTAGATAATCCTAAGTAGGAACCTGGAGAGCCTCCTGACAAAGGCAAACAACAGAACCCTTACTGTGCCTTTCGCGTAATCCTCCCCGGGAGGGAGGAATGAGGCGCCAGCACAGAGGAAGAGCTAACATTTCTAGGAAAGGATGTTATCAGTTTCTCTATATGTTGATGCTTGAATTGCTTGGCACCTTCTGAAATTCCCTGTTTTAGACTCATGCTCCTTGAAGGGGGTTGCTGCTTGCTGCCACAGCACAGTCTGTTTATTCCTGATGCACTGATGAAATTATTTAAGACAACTTTAGGACAAAGTCTTTACAAGGCTGTGCTCCCTTTCAGCCTGTCAGCCTCAGCAAGACAAGTGAGAATAGTTTGGGTTCTGGTCATACACATTACAGGTCACTGGAGGCATTTTTATTTTAAACAACAAATTTCTCCATTCAGTGGGGAAAACTTGGTTCTGTCCGAATTAACTCCATATGCAGATCTTATTCCAGAAGAAATACCTTAGCTGACTACCAGTGGAGTCTGAATACATCTCTTTGTGTCACTGTATTATTAAGCATGCCAGGAAGGTTTCTGGACACTCAGCTGGCAGAGGCTGCCTCTGTTGCTGCTACCAGTCTGGGCTTGCAGTCTCCAAAACAGGCTATGTCTTCCCATGTCCCCAGACCAAGAGGACCGAAGCCAAAGCAGGCGAAGGGGCAGCGCTGCCCCTGCAGCCCCTCATCATTATCTGGGCAGTGCCTGGGGAAGGGCAGCTGGGCAGATGATGGGAAGAAACACACATGGAGAAGAAACCCCCATCAGATGTGAGGAGAGGTCAGCAGGGAGGAGTCCCCCCAGCACGGTCTAATCATGAAGTTACATTGCTCCGGTGCCGTCTTTCGAGTGAAATCCTCCTCAGGACATGTTCCCATGGAGCAAGCAGCATGACTTCCTCCAGGGCTTCCTAAAGATTTGGAAAATACAAGGCACTGCCTTGGCACAGCTGTCCTGTTGTGATAGCCTGAGGACTCAGGAGAATTTTGTAAGTTTAACTTATTCTTATGCTTTTTCTACGGTTTTGCAACCCGCTGTAGACATCTGATGACCTTCAGAAGGCCATGACCAGCACTGCTTGGGAAACACTTGTCTAAACTATAGGGGCCAAGGCTCTGAATGGGAACAGGGAGAGCTAGGGAATGCTAAACGCAGCCTTTTCCCTGAGCAACTTCTCTCTCTTTAGAAATCCTTTAAGGTAGGAGTCTCAAAAGCATTTTTGCGACTCAAGGGCACACGTGCCACTGACAGGAAGCAAGCTGTGCTCCTGTGACTTTCAAGTGCATTTGCAAATCCCACTCTCCATCACCTTGAGTGGCTCCCTTGCAGTTTGCAAGCCACAGGGTGAATTGTATGTGCTGCCGTTCAATGCCTGGATGAGGCCTCTGGAACTGCTACAGTTTGCTGCATTTTAACAATGCTAAAAAAAAAGAAGCTTTGTTCCTGCCTGGCAGTTTCGTTTCAAAATTTTCCCCTCTGATTCATCTGAAAAGATGTCTTAGAGATGTTTCTAATCGCAGCATGTCATATTGATCAGTTCCTGCAATTAGGTAATTTGCCCAGTAATCTTCCCTGTTTGCTCTTCCCGGCCCCCTCCCCCAGCGCCCGGCGGGTGTCTTCCGCCAGCGCGGGGGGAGTCTCTGCAGAAACACCTGGGTGCTCCTCAAGGCAGCGGAGCCACGGGGTAGGAGGGAAGCTCCTCTCTGAGTCAGCGTGCAGCCCGTGTCCCAGCCTGGAGCGGAAGAGCGTTACACAGGCACGAAGCTGCAGTTTGAGAGCTGTTTTTTTCCACATGCTGGATGGGATTTTCCAAGGTCACTTTGTGAACGCTAAGCATTGACGCTGCTCCGAAACTCAAGGGGCGTTGGGACCTGCGCTGCCACGGACGCCTTCAAGTAGTCAACCTGTAATTAACTCGTAGGATGGTGAAAAGCACAAAGGAAGAACTGACACTGCTGATACCCACTGCGGAGGGAAAGGACAAGCAGCATCGTCCTCCCGCAATGTGTCTTGTCTCCCTTTCCCCCCGCCCTGTTATTCTGGTGCACTTAGATCTAAGCTGAATCTTGACTTGACTCTTCCCTTTCCCGTGCTCTAAACAGTTGAGTAGTGCCTGAATCCGACCTTCCTCCATGGCATAGCCAAGCTCCTCCACTGCTTTCAGTCAGCCTCTTGCCAGCTCACACTTTCATGAGCATTGGCTCTTCCTTGCTGCCTTGTCCAGTGACCCCTTTGCTCTTTCTCAGATATCTTTCAGAATCCAACGGTTGGTGCCATTTCCCTGTACTCAATGATTCTGAGTAAAATAACTCCCATGCACCATTTTGCGAAAACATCTTTAAAGCAAATAGAGAAACATGTTGAATCATTATTTTTTTCCTTCTCACTTTGCTAAGGGTTTGAGTAATGGATCTTGAGCAGCAGCACTGTATATTAGACCTGGAAATGTCACTCTGAAAAGTGAGATTTTTGAGTAATGATGCTCGAAGCAAAGCCAGTCTGGTTCTGCAATGCTAGAACCATTAATTAACCAAATAGTGAAAGATTAGTTTCTGGGTGAGGGAGCAGAGCGAGCAGCAGGAGGATGTAACTATCTGCATCTGCAAGAGACAAAGAAAAATATAGAAACACTCAGCACATGTACAGAAATAGTGTGAACATTCATTCTTCAGTCACTGGGAATTATTTGAGAGCGCTCATACCTTGCTTCTCTCTGTTTTTGTTTGTTCGTTCATTTGTTTGTTTTGTTATTTTTGATTTTTTTGTTTTGTTTTTCTGAGAGATTCAGAGAAATTCTTACATAGAACCATAGGTCATGGAACAGAGTGACATTTCTAGTTTGAGAAACGGCATCTTGAAAGGCAAACTTGGGGCTCTTACAAGGAGCGGCCTGACCAAGGAATGTGTCTGGCCGTGCCTGTATCTCCCTACGGAGAGAGAGGAAGGCTGTGCTGCTCCAGCCAACTAAAACCAGTCTGGATAAATCTTCAGCAGGAGAAAAATCTTGTGAAATCAGATTTCCCAGGCCTGTTTCTGTCTCTTATGCAAAGGCTGTTTAATGTGAAGGACAAGAAGAACCTGACGATGGGATCCTAGGACTGCCTCTTGCCCCAGGTAAACCTGGTTCCCAGAGCTCCCGTGGCACCATTCCCTCATTTTCCTGGTCCATCTTGAAACCTCCCAGGGCACAGCTTCACAGGAGACTGGAGCAGCCACCTTTATCACTTGACAGCCTGGAAACTGCAGCACCTTGCAGGTGTTTCCCACCTCTGAGGTCAGTGTCCTCAACCGCATGCCAGCAACACAGAAAGGGGGTCCAACATCAGGCCATCCACATGGAAATAGGGGCAGATCCTCCACGCTGACCCTTCTGAAAGGGATAGCTGCAGAGAAGGACTGCAAGGATAGGGATGGGGCTTTGTGCCCAAAGCGTGTCTAGAGTTTTGGCTCTCGCATGGGACTCGGGTCCTGTGAGAATAGGGAATGTTTAATCTGATAGTCTTGATTAGATGACAAACCTTTTGGTATCAGTCAGACATTCTGCCTCTCCTGAGCTTTCAGTGCTTTTTTACAAAGCACTGAAAAAGATAATTCACTGACACAGGATAAAAAGATAGTTCACTGACACGGGAGTGGGAGCTGAATTAGGCTCTCCTTCCCCTCCCTCATGCAGAAGGAGCTCTCCTGGGACTTTTCTAAACTTGCCCCTGAGGAGAAAAGGACCCTCATGTTGGAGGCACAGTGAGGCCATGGGCAGACAGGTCCTTACAGCCTGATCAGAGTAATCTAAAGTTCAATAAACACTTTTAATTTAATGTGATTTGCTTTGCATTCTGCGTTTGGCTCAGCTATTGTGTTGGTAAAGTAATTACTGTATTACCTCATCCTTGGCTCCCAGCCTTGTGTTATCATGCTGCGCAAGCCTTTGGGAACATCTTTAGTAGACTAACTGTTCATTGCTTCTCTAGAGTCACCAGCTGGAGCAGTCTATGAAAGCGCATTTCTCTATTTCTCTGTGCTTTTGTTTTGCTGTAGAACCTGAAAGTTCTAATGGAGACTTCTTCGAAGGGAGAGGGAAGAAGGTACATGCTGGCTAGAGAATGAAGAGAAAGATAGATGTGTGGAGGAATGGATGTAGGAAAATGTGAGCCATGCAATTGCAGACTAGATAGAAGAAAAGTAGCAAGCATACACATGTGTCTGTATGTATACTTTACAACACATTAAATCATTTCAGTGGTGTTTACGGCCTTTTTTGGGACACACTGTACTCGTTTGCACAACTTGGCTTTCCTGTTTTAGAACTCTTACAATCTCTGTTCAAAAACAACTCTGCAACCTGCCTCCTTGCACTCGTTCGCGGAGCGCTGCCAAGCTGCCTGTTTGCTTTGCCCACTGCTGCCCTCCGAGACCACAGCACTGGCTCCCAGCTCAGGACGTCTGAAGCAAACCTGCTGTAGACAGCGTTGCCCCACAAGCCTTCCCGAGAGAATTTTGCAGTGCCAAATAACTCCTGGCTTTCCAACACTTCATATTCTACAACAGCTTTCCTGCTCACCAGCAGCACGACATAACAATCCTCTCTCACTTACAGCAATGAAATCATGTCATCAGGAACATACAAATATCTGAAATCAGTGCAAAACGCAGCACGCGCTCGCACACTGACCACACGGGAAGGCATGTTGCAGGCTCTCTGCTGGGAGGCTGGCTCATGAGAGGATGGTGTTTTAGCATGTCCTTGTTAATCGATAAATCTTGCAATGCCTGGAGAAATTACTTCTCCCTGTGTCACCATGTTGCAGCTCTGATAAGTAAGGGGGCAGAAGTAGCCACTGCCTTAATATGAAGACTTGTGCATCCCAGGTAGGTGTTTCCAAGGGAAGAGCTAGAACAAACGATGTTTTGGTGTTGACTCTGTCCTTTCTCTCAAACAATCCAAAATTGGGATATATGGAACATTTTGCAAAACATGTCTCCTTTTCAAGATATAGAGTAAGCAGCAGAATTCGCCGACTATTGGGATGGCTATTTCCTTTCTTGCAGGTTTTGGCTACAAAGATCTAAGAAACAGAGAAAAGAAAACGGCATTTTTTCATTGCAAGTAAAATACTTTGCATAATAAGCACAGAGAATCCAGCTGAGTCATTCCAAATGTATTAATATGTCCAAAATAAGTCCACAGCAATCAGTACTTGACTGGAAGTTGGGCATCTTCTTATCATTCACATCTTTATAACTTTTTATTATCAGCTGTCTCACAATGTTCTCAGGGATTTTGCAACAATAACACATTGCATAGGACTTAAGCAAAAAAAAAACAAAAAAAAAAAAAACAAAAAAAACCTGAATTCTCCTCTCAAGAGCATGGACAAACATTTCCCAGAGCTTTGCCATGGCATGCACCATAATAGTGCAGGTAAGAATCTGGCCAAAGCATTGCTTCTGCAACTAAACTGGCCTACAGGCTTTCTTCATGGAGCCAGAGGAAAAAAATGTAGCTTGGAAGGGACCTCTGGAGGTATTAGCCCAATCTCCTGCCCAAAGCAGGGCTAGATTTACACTGAGATGAAGGTTTGACCATATTGCATGCCCAGGGCAATGTGATTCTGTGATTCGGCTCCTTTAGCTGCAATCCAAGGAAGTGCTCACAGGTGTTCAAAAGGATTCTGGGGCAGACAAAACATTACATTGAGCTCATTGGTCTGGGAGAAGAGAAGATAGGGCAATGTGGAGGAGGTCTGAGACTCACATTACAGCCCTATTTATGCTTCACAGAGAAGCCTTTTGGGCTAAATGCTTCTTTAGTGTGGTAACACTAAAACTTTAAGCATCCAAGTGATTGGCCAGAGCCTATTTAGACATCTGGTTTTATGGATGTGTATGTGTATCCCTCTCCTGTGCATGGGAGAAGGGTGCAAGAGCCAAGCGTTTCCAAGTGAGAGCTGACACATGGAAAAGTGCAACGCCAAAAAGTAGGATGTCTTGGAAATCTCTTGGGCTCAAGTGTGCTTGTGAGGCCTTTTCATTTCCTTCAGTCCCCTATGAGAAAGGCAACTTCCACATCATGGATTAGGAAACCTTCCCAAGCAGCAGGAAGGTGGGAATGCAAGCTCTCTGAACGGTTTTGAAGCCCATCTCCTACATGACACAGGAATGCTCTAACTGCTGGAGAGAGGCAACTGGTGCTGCTGGGACCTGACTGAGATTAAACAAGGAAGACTAGGACTGCAGGCAAGACATGGGCTAGGCAAATGTGGGCATTTCTCAGGAGAGCAGAGCCCAATAACTACGTCTTATTAAAGAGCCCTTGCAGCAGCAGTAGCCGGGAGCCGTGCCCACACCTCACATTCAGGGTGGTCTAGCTCTGAAAAGAGCAGGATGGACCAGGTGTGCTCAGTGGGGATGCTCTCAGGACAGTACAGCAAATGAATCCAAGCTAAACGCATGATACTCATCACAAACCAACTAGGTAAGCAGAAGAGGTTTATACGGAAGCTAAAAGTCAAATGGTTGAGCAAGTGAAGAAACATGCTTACCGAAATAGGGAATTTATCTGAAACATCTGTGACAAGAGAGTGCCCCCATCCTAGGGTAAGCTGGGTTGCCCTTCATGTTATGTTAACTTTTAATGAGCTGTTACTGTTTTTTATGAAAGCTAACAAATCAATAGCTTACCTATAGTAATGGCTTAAATCTATATATCTGCAACTCATTTGACATAACCATAACATGTTTATAACAGACATTAATCATCAGATAAAGTCCTATAAACTGCTTGTGCACAGAGTCTTAATATAAAGCATGAGAGCAAACTGTTCAACCAAGCACAACCTAAGTTTAAGTACCATGAAGAGTTTAAATGATGCCACATTTCTCACCTGTCTCTCATCCATAACAACAATCAAGTCATCAGGGCTTCAATATGCACGAAACAAAAGAAGGATTTTTTTTTCCAGGGTTTTAAAAAGTATATGAAGAACCTCCTTGCCTTCTCTGCTGACACTGTATCCCATTACCCCTGATTCTGCCTTGTATTACCTCTCTTGCCCTGTAGGGAGGATCTCACACAAAAGAAAAAAATAGGCTTTTTATAAAATGGTTATGCAATGAGATACCTGTGTATTTATTGATAATGCTGTTGTAGCCTTGATAATCTAAGGACCTTGGACAATACAATTTTTATAGGTAATATCTTTTATTAGGCTAGCTTCCTGCTCGCAACAACATTCCCTGTGGCTGGACAGCAGAGAGGGTTGGAGGAGCCCTTCCTCAGGTCACTATTTACCTGCTTTTGCTGGAGGCAGGTCATGGGTCACTATACATTGCCAGGTGTCACAGTGCAAACTGCAGTGTTGTTTGAGCATAATTCAGCAGAAGGATTGGTTTTCATCCATATCTGCTCAGCGACCTCACGGACAGCTCTCCTTGCATACAAGAGGATGTGGCAAGGTGATGGGGAACCTGGGCAAGTGGGGGAACCAGGCCAGCTCCGTTGTGGTGGGCAGAGCCTCCCTGAGCTGCATCTCCGTGGTACAGGGCACCAAGGGTGCTGGAGAAGCAGGAAAAGCAGCACCTCTTTGGCACGTCACAGTCCTGCACTGTTCAGACCCAAGCTGATGACAGGAGCAGCCAGAGCTCTGGAGTGATCCAGGTCTAGCATCGTCTCAGGCCCAAGCGAACAGCTTGGGTCAATATTACTCCATAACATGGTCTATTTGTAAATGTGAGGTCATATACAGTTATAACACACATAACAGAACTGCTTCCTTTGTGTCTATAATAGATATGTTCAGCCGTAGACATTGCAAATGCTGCTCCACTTGCGAGTTTGCTGTTCTCTGGAGCACAGGGAGGCAGCTATTTACTGCTGTACCAGGCATCAGCCAAGCAGTTAAGTGTGGGGCTTCCCTGGCCCCCTCCAGCAGAGCCCTTGGCAGCAGCCGGTGCAGCCGGCATGCCCGCAGCACGTCACCCCACAGCAGAGCTCAGTGCGCTCGTGACACGCTCTGCCAGCAGCCTTCGACCTCTGCCTTGCAGGCCAGGGTGGAAGAGCTGGGCTGGCTCCGGGCTGGCTGCTCTAGGGCACAGTTCTCACCCAACCAAGGTTACTCTTGTCATCTCTGTGTAGAAATCAAAGCTGAAAAGGTCCCAGAAGAGCTCCCAATGACTTCAAGAGAAGCCATTCTCAGAGAGGATGAGACAACTGCAGCTCGTATCACAAGCAAGGAGCTGCCTTGCTTTGGAAAAGTTTGTCACCGGGCAGCTTCCCACCATGGGCTGCTGTCGGCTCTTGTACTGCTGAGTCTGATCATGCAGCGGTGCCTTGGCAGGTCTGTGCAATGTTATTTTTCAACTCATTACTCAACGCTGCAGCTGAAGCCGTCAAACCAAAGGTGATTTTACTGCCTCTCGGATAATCGAGTCAGTGTTTATGGAAAAGGCAGGCTTTTCAGCGAGGCTGCTATCGGTCTTTTCACTGAGTCAGACTCAAAAATGAAATGTTTCTTCTCAGCATATTGAAAAGAGCGGAGTCAGTATTTCCCCTGAGGACCCAGAGCTCAGCTGCAGGAGGTTGCTTCATTATGGTATTGCAAGCAACTTCCAGAACGTGCGCGTGCACGACTGTGTGCGTGCCTGCTTGCCCACACACACACAGATTGTGCTTATGTTTCCCATACACTTAATACACAAAATAAGCACTTAGAGGATGGTACTTTTTTACTTTTGGAAAATTTTAGTAAAACTACTGATTATGCTCAGTGTTAATAGTTCTTTTTTTCAGGATTTCAGAAGTAACACTAATAATGTGCTGCCTCGTGAATTGAGTTGAGCTTGGGCTTTTGTTATGCTGGTTTGTAAAGAATTAGGCCTACCTTGAGCAACTGACAATCTAAATAGACAAAAGAGGAATGAAAGAAAAGGTCTGCTAATCTTCCAGATTATCAGCTATGGTTTAGACTGATACAAAGGGAATTCCTTCTTGCACTGAAATCAGTGACAAGCTCTCAGAAAGACTGTGGATTTTATCCCAGTTGTGTAACTAAAACAGTAAAGAATCATAAACTTGCCTGCTGCGAAAAGCTTGACAGAAGTTTGTGCAGAGCCAGAAAAATAACATTTCTCAAGCCCCTATGTCCATACCTTAAAACTATTAAACTGTGCCTTTGAGTACCTTTTAGGTGGTTACTCCCAATCCTACTGTCAGCCGTCTTTCCCATTCCACCCCAAAAAGAGGGGGCAAGACAGACTGGACACGATATTGGGCTCAATAATATCATAAAATGACCAAAACAAAAGCTCAGTTACTGATTTCTTGATAAACTGTTCTGGAGAAGTGAGAAGGATCTGGTATTTCTTTATATAGGAAAGTGGTTCTTTGTACTGTGATGTGATGAAATGTTTGCAAACCATGGGCTGTTGCACTGCTTTCAATACCTTTTTCTGTTAATCCATTGCTTTCAGAGCACTGAGCATGGGGCTGGTGGAAGCTCCCTGCGGTCTTTAGATGCCTAACATACAGGTATTTGCATATGAGTTACTCATTTCAACTTTCTTTCTCATTAACATGGAGTAACAGGCACTTCTAAGGCTCAATTCTTCTCCTCCTAGGGTTGACATCTAAAGTGAAGTGATTGCACAACAACTAGCAGGAAAAAGCACATAGGGCTAACAGTCTGAAATGAAATAGAAGCAAAGGAAGGACAGGATGAGATCAAAAGGGAAGAACTTAGCCATGCTGAAACGCACAAGGCACCGATTGGAAACCTTCCAGCTTCTGTTTTCTGCCTTATGAAGTTGACTATAAACTATTTCACACACACAAAATGGATGGTCCTTGAGACAAGCCAGCCGCAAATTTCTTGTCTGTATTTGGATTATTTTTGGTAGACTGCTTTAAAGGAAGTCTTTACGTGGAAGAGGATGACTGGAAATAGTTTGACCTTTCTCCAGAAGTTCATCTCTAACCCCATTTGAAAGCTCTGCCTGCTGATGAGTGTCTAGTTGTTTTCAGAAGAAGCAAGAAGAGAAGAAAATATGTCAGAAGTAGAAAATGAGAAGTAAAGGTTGAAGATGTGTGTCAGCTGGCGTGGAGAGAGGCATTTGCCGGTTGCAAAATGGCTACTTTAGTTGTGGGACTGCTTGGTCTTGCCAGAGTCAAAGGGCGAGAACTTGAAGGACGTGCATAGGAAATAATCCCATACTGGGAGTATTAGAGCAGAAAGTGCTGTTAGGGTATGATCTTCAAGTTATGTATTTTGAAATTATTTTAAAGTTCAGAAAAATCCTGAAACCCAGATATTTTAGTTACATGTAGAAAGGTAAAACCAAGACATTCCTAAAAGGATTCTGATTTTGTTGTTTGCATTAGCTTCAACATTGAAGCTAAGAAGTGGGTGGATGCAGAAAATCAATCAAAGCCAAAGTGTTCATAAATAAGATTACTCTTTAGCTCAGAGAGGCCTATTCTCAGAAAGTCTGTTAGTTTTCCTAACTCTAGACCAGACTTCTGATTTTAAGATCTATTACAGGCTGATATTTTGCTTCATGCAGGTCTCTAATTTAATCAAGCTCCAAATGATTCCAGCAATATATAGCAGCATTCCCTATTTTAACTTCAAGATAAATCCAAAAGGCCTACTAAAAACCCAAACACAATTTAAATCCTAAAAAAACCTGAAATTTAATTCAAGTCCTACTGAAGACTGAGCTAAATCCCCACAGAATATAGAATATACTCTTCCCAAAATTACAAAAAAAAAAAAAGACAGAAAGAAAGAAACAGATCAAGCAGGGTAGTTTCATTTTTTCATATGATGCTCACTGTTGGAGAGATTTCTTTTCAGTAAATCTATAGTACCCTAAATTAATTTTTACTTCTGAAGTCCATAGCTTTTTATTACATTTGACACGCTGAGTCAAGACAACTTACTGTTCACCATAAAGCTTGTTCTGTCTTATTAGCTACAAGGCCAGCATTTGAGGCATTCAGCAGGATGGACAGCATGTGGTATAGGAGTGTCTTGAATGAACAGACACATCAGGAGGTGCATTCTTGGGTTCAGAACGAGCAGTAACGGCAGCTGTTCAGAGTTGCATGATAAACTTCTCCCGGTTTTGGGCGATTATAACAATGCCACATACCACACAACCCACACACTTCTATCTGTTGTTTTCTTCTCAGAAGCTGGGAACAGTCATCTTGTAATTTTATTTCCAAGCTATATTTTGGAGGATCAATTTAAAAAACATGTGATCTATTAATTGATTTTGACAAATATGGGCACTGAACATAATTACATTTTTTTATCAGCAGACTAATCATGGTCAGCCAAGGCAAATTTTGACAGAAGCCATAAAGCTTTCACATCAGGGTTATGAAAAGAAAATAATGCCAGAAGTATGGATAATTTTCTTTGAACTTTGACTGAAAAAGAGTTTTAAATTTCTATGCTATGAAAATTTTACTTTAGAGCTCTTGGATGCAGCATATTCTAGAAGAATTCTTGGCAACAAGGCTTTATGGAAAAATAATTCTATCTCTTCCATCATCAGTTCACTCTATTAATGTGCTCAGGCAAGGTAGCAGCTATGAAGGCACTTTTGCACTGGAGGCTGCTACCTTTTTATAAATAAGCTGAAGCACCGTTAACTTTCTCAGTGTAGACTTGAGAGAGGGATGCATTTTAATGCTATGTTTCCCGACCACGTTACTAGTTCTTTTGTCCTTACAGCAGTTCACTAATATAAGCATGAATTTGACTCATGCACTGAATGTGAAAATAACTTTATTTTCACATAAGTACAGCAGTGGGCATAGTTAAACAAGAACAAGCTGCTGTAAACAGAAAACATACTGAAAGAATCAGCTCTAAAACCAACAGGAGACTGAAAAGTGTATCATAATATAGGGAGACATTGTTTATAATTTGAATGGCTAAAAAGAGAAGGCAGAGCAACATCTGTGTCCTCTCTGCTAATTTTGCTTTACAAATGTCCTCCAGCAGCACAAGCCACAAAAGGATCTTACAGAGTAAGAAATGGTACAGATTAAAAAAATGGAATAAGCAAACATCCTTCCATAACTGCAAGGAAGGTAAACGGACAAGTTCTTCCCATAATTATACCCAGTATTTCGTCATTTCAGTGAAGTTATCTATTGTTAATGTATGATATTTTGCTATATATACAACTCTTATGATGCTATATCTAATTTACAGGAGTCACCAAAGGCTTGGTTGTGATCTTACTGGCATTGCTCAAAACAGAAGGGCCTCCATTTAAATGCGTCGAGCTGCACAATTTCAGCTTGAGTGAGAATAAATAAGATGAGAAAAGGGTCCATAACTTCTCATCCTGAGGATAACTGGCATTTGCGTCACATTTCCAAACAGTAGCCAAAATTGCTGTGAAAAGTTTGGGGAAACTCATGTCATGTCTCTGTTTCTGCTTCCCTCTTGAAAATCGGTGTAAGGAAACTTGCCTTGCATTTTCCTGATGTTTTATAAATCTGCAAAGCACTACTGAGAACCCAGCAAGGCTGGACTATGTCTGTGCTACAGCTAAACACTGCAAGGGAACATTCCTGGGCATGGAGCTCCATCATCTCAAGTATTAAGTTGTCAGGATGGTCCCTGGTGCGGTTTGGGTCAGAGCCAAAAGTCCGTTCCCAAGCAATTCCTGGGCATGGCTCAGGAGTTAGCACAGATCAGGGGCTAGGCAGCTGGCTTGGTGTCACCCTCTCCTAGGGATTAAGAAAGTCTTGATACACAAGCTGTCTGGGGCTAGTTGGCATCAGACTGCAATTTAATAAACTAATAAAGACATAATCCTGAAGAGTCCTAGTGGAGTTGATGGAAGGTTTGTCTAGCCAAGCTTCCTGTCTTTGACAGTGCCCAAGAGTAAAGAGCCAGGGAAGAACATGAGATACTCAGTGAATAAAGGATATCACTGTGTCAGCCAAGACCTTCCTGCTTCTGGCAGCAAAACCACTGCCACGGCAAATAGGACAGTGGTATTACCCTGCTTTCTCAAATGAAAAGTGTCACGAAACAAGTAAGGTGAAATCCATAGGTGAGGAAACTAAAGCAGCTCTCTGTACTATGCACTGTGCTTCTGAGCACCTCCTTACCACTTCTCCCCTTTGCTGCTCTACCAAGAATCTGGGCAGGTAGGAAATTGCCCCCAGAGTGGTCTTTTCTTCGGAATAACAAAATGAAATGTCTTCCATAATGCTGAGAAATATGAGCCAGCCCAGGTTGCAACTCATGGTATGACCAAGAACTGCAGGGTGCGAGTCTAGCACAGCATTTGGGCAGTTATTTTAGTGACAGAAGTATTTAGCTTTGGGAGCCAAAGCCAAGCGAGCTGCCTGGATCAGGAATGAACAAGCCAGGCTTATCACCCTGGTCCCTTCCAACACTGAGTGTGCATTATCCCCTCCTCGATATGACTGCGCCATCCCTGCCATTAGGCAAGGCCCTCGCCCCAGGCCCCTAGCCAGGTCCACACTGTCCAGCTGCAGCAGCCCAGCCCACCTGTGGTCCTGGCACCCCCAAGAACACGCAGTGCCAACGTGGGCACTGTCCCATCTCACACTGCTGCCAGAGAGCACTCAAAGGGCTCAGAGTGCAGGCCCTGCTTGCTGTCCAGTGCTCAAGCTCCTGTGCCTCCAGAGCTTAGAAAGAGTTCCTAAATTGTGGATCCTGTTGCGTTCCTTCTCCTCAGCCTTTCATCCATACTGTGGGTGCATGGCACTGACTGAGAACAAGCAGCTGAGCAAAGGTATCCTTTAGCTTTTCACAGAATCACAGGATAGTTGAGGTTGGAAGGGACCTCTAGAGATCATTTAGTCCAACCCTCCTGCTCCATCAGGGACACCCAGAGGACGGGGCATCCAGGCGGGTTTGGAAGATCTCTAGAGAAGGAGACTCCACAACCTCTCTGGGCAGCCTGTGCCAGGGCTCTGGCACCCTCACATCAAAGAAGTTCTTTCTCACATGGAGGTGGAAGTGCCTGTGTTTCAACTTACACCCGTTACCCCTCGTCCTGTCACAATGCTCCTCCTGATGCAGCCAGGATCCCATTGGCCTTCTTCGTCACAAGGGCACATTGCTGCCTCATGGTTAACCTGTTGTCAACCAGGACTCTCAAATCCCTCTCCTCGGAGCTGCTTTCCAGAAGGTCAACCCCTAATCTGTCCTGGTGCCTGGGGTTATTCCTCCCCAGGTGCAGGACCCTACAGAGGAACCTTTTATTGTGCTTCTCCCTTCCATAGGTCTATAGATTAGATTAGGCTGGAGCTAAAATACAGAGCCAGAAGGATCCCAACAACCAGTTTCAGAAGGCACCTAAGGATAAGTAGTAGCTGAACAATTTCAGCAATGAAGGAGTTCTATAGGCCCTGGCGTTCAGTTACCTGTTTCTAACCAAGCAGACATCCAAACCATGATCAACAAAAGGACTTTTTTTTTATGTCTAACACCAGATGCACTTCAGTGCTGTGGTGCTGCACGGTTCAGCAATGAAGCTAAATATGCTTCCCTTGCTCTCCTAGCTCTTTCTCTTCTCCGTGTTAACTCCAGCCTGCATTATAGTTACGCTTAATTATCTTCCAAATTTGGAATTATCGTCTTTATCCTTTATCCTGGTGCATCTTGTTAGAACAGGGAGTAAAACACATTGCTTTGCCCTTTGTCCCAAACTTTCATCCATGATAGTGAACTGGATCTCAGCCAAAACAGCCTTAAGCCATTTTTGCCTTCCTGCACAAGCTCCATCTTAGCCCTTTGGGCCTTCTAGAATACATATGTGTATCTAAACTATAAACTTGGCTCTCCAGCCTTCCTCTCCAGAACAATTCTAATCTCTGGCTCTGGCTGAATCTTAACCCTCACGGATGAAACGTGCCAGAAAAGACCATAAACTGGTATCTTCTCCAGCGAGAAACTGCCACCCTCGTACAGCAGCTCACCCAGCCTCCACCATCCACTGTTCACCCAGCCCAGATCACCCTGATCAGTGACTCCACTCAGCTGAGTGACCTTGTCTGTGCTGCTCTGCTCTGGGATGTGACAGACAACTGCCACCTGCCCTCATGCACTGCTTCTGTCTGTGCATGGGTGCTCTGGGTGCTCCAGGAGCATCAAAGGGAAATTTGAACACCACGGTACCTCTTAGTGACTTCTTTTTGTACTTTGGCTCATTAGCAATGTGGTTAACTAGAAGCCAAAGAACTCTTTTCTTTCATTTTTTTCCTCCAATATCAACAAATAGCTCATGGCATTGAAGTTAAACAAAAGCTTCACGTTTGCTTTCTCTATTATTTCAGTAAATCATACTGTCCTGTTGCTATAGCAACTGAAGCTATCACAAACATCACTCCATCGTGGCATGGTACCAGCTCCAACAAGTAGGTCTTCTGTTTTCACTCTAGGTCCAGTCCTCCGTTCCCTCAGCCAGGCCCATGTTTCCACCTCTTCTACAGCACACTGAAAGCGTTTGACCTTCATAAAGGAGAAGAAAAAAAAAGGAAAGTTTTATTCTTGTGATTGGCAAATTTTATTGAAGATTCATGGCAAAACGATGCTTGTTTTCTTGGCTCTGAAATACCCAGGACAATTTAACCATGGAGAGTCAGACTTAAGTGATATAAATTGCTCAGTTTACTCACATTTGAGAAAGACTGTGAAGAACAAACAAATTAATCACATGTTGGTTTGAAACAATCTGCAAACAGCTTTGGCAGAAAAGTTCGTTTTTTCCTCTATATTTATGCACCTAAAGATACAGATGGGTAGTGGGTGAGATTTTGAAGAGTCATGATACACTAATTTATATTCATCAAGGGTCTTGTTCAGAGTTTTCTATAGTAGAATTGGAAATCATTAGAACCTAATCCTCCAGCCCTCACTTTGACACATACCCCATTAATTTCACTGAAAACCTGACATAACATCAGTTTTGTCTAAACAAAGTGTATAAGAGCTTCTATATTGGCTTAAGTACAGTGCGGCAGGCTGCGCTGCTCTAATACACTGCTGGAGGAGATCTGATTGTATGGGCTTGCAATCTTATCAGTTTTCACTTACAAGGAAGCTTTGTAGTCACATCAGCATCTGCATTCTATGCAGCGAGTAGCAAAGATCATTTTAACCTTTTTTTTCAGGGGCCAGTAACGTGAGTTTTTAAAGACAGTGCTTTTATTATTATTAAGATGCCTGCCTTTTCTTTCATTTATTCTGCTTGTGCTAGCCACATGGTTAAAGTTAGGAAAACAAACAGCAGATACTTTCCAGTGAGGAGTATTTACATAAGGTCTAGCTTATCTGTGCAAAGAATAATCTATGAACTCTCTCTGGCCTTTTGGATAAGCAAACGTAAACCTAATTTCCCCTTATTGTCCACTCCTTGTAATAACTATCCTTTACAGAGGTCTTCACAGAGGTTGGTCAGCCCAGGATGTCTCCTGGAGATTTCCTTTAATGCCTAAAGGAATCACTGTATGCATTATTGAACAGTGATATTGGAGCTGTGATGGTATAAGGATAAAGCAAAAAAAGTTTTTTAGGAAGAGGCTATATTAAACTAATCAATATAAAGGAGAAACTCCAAGCGTGAGTCCTTTTCCCTGCCTGTGATGGGGAACTGATGAGCTCCATCCAACCATGCAGTCCTGTCCCGCTCTTGTGAACATTTTCACAATTTCTGAGTTAATTCAGCTCACCAAGGCACCAGAGAGAGGACTAACCCAGGAAAAAATGGTGGATAATGAAATGGTGGTTAACTTTCTTTGGTGTTAACGAGCTGGACTGGCCTCTTGGGTGCAGAGTTCAGTGGCAAATC
>JAWLRI010001085.1:721268-745055 GCA_034781795.1 Crypturellus tataupa
TGTGGAGTCTCCTTCTCTGGAGATCTTCCAAACCCACCTGGATGCCACCCTGTGCCCCATGCTCTGGGTGTCCCTGCCGGAGCAGGAGGGTTGGACTAGCTGATCTCTAGAGGTCCCTTCCAACCTCAACCATTCTGTGATTCTGTGTGATTTCTTATACTGCAAACTGCTTGATTACCTTCTGCTGCAAGATCTTTTGCATCTTAGTTTCCTCTTGTTTCCTGCCAAATACATTTAAAGAACTTTTCTATATTCTAGGCAACATAACATAGAAAGCGTTTTCTTGTCTCTTTGTTTTTTGTTTGCTTTTATTTCTGTTTTTCCCACACACATTGGCTTTAGGATCTGCAGGCACTCATAATATGCAGAGACTCATTGCATCACCTTTTGTGAGTATGGTTATGAAGTACTACCACCACTACTATCAGACTACTTCATCTTACTCTAGGTAACCACTGGCACGGAAAAAGCAGCTCCCGGGATTTGGAGCCTATGCCATGATGCCAAAATTCTTCTTTATTTCCCCTGCATTTAAGGTTAGTTTGTTGACCTTAGTTTGTATCTGCATTTCAATACACTATTCCAGAGCAACTGAATGTTTTCAGAGACATTATACTGCTTTCCTTTATTGATTTCTTGCCTACATACTGGTGAGAGCATCTGCACATAATGCTCATGTGGTGTGTTGACTGTTGGAATGAAGATCTGCGATGGACGTTAATAACTGAGCACCTCTGTAGGGCAGCAAAGTGTGGTAAGCTACACAGATTCAGTCAAAGGACTGAAGGGGATTTACCAGGAACGGGGCTGAAGCTGGGATGTAGCTCGTCATTAACAGAGGCTGCCAGGGATCAGGGTGCTCCTAAGAGTTGGACTGTAATCTTTTAAATAACAGTCTGATTTTCCTTAGTTACACTGACACCAGCATAATCCACTGATGTCCATGAAAGAGTAAAAGTAATCTAATTCACTATATTACTGCTCCATACTTGATTGTTTTTCTCTGCAGTTTATCCCTTTACAATAATAAAGAGACCTTTCAGATGGTTACTAGCTGCATGACTAAGCCACATAGCTATTCATCAATTAAATAACTCAAACCCTGCTATGAAATTCCATGCACAAAAGAGAAGGAATAGTGAAAGCCCACTTGAAAAAGCAAATATTCCATGTTAGGATATTCATTAATGACTGTCTCATAATCATTTAGAATTTTTGGCATATTATCATTATTTTATTCTCCAGCAAGACACAAAAATTGCTTGACAAAAAGCACATAAGCATATGTCTTAAATAGATGCTTTAAGTTAGTCATATGGCCCAGTGGGACCAGTGTTTTGTACAGCAAGACAAACAAGATTGTTGTAGGGTTGAGAAAAGCAATAGCAAACTTGAAATCATATAGATAATATGTAGTCTTAGTGGCACAATGGTTTGTGAATTTAAATAAATAAATATATATATATAACCAGTCATGACTTACCTATAGCCTTGTCATTATCAACTCATAAGCATGGAAGGACTTACTTGGAAAATAGGCAAAGGCCTCATAAATGGGAGAAGTGCAGGCAAATACAAAGATGATTTGGGGGAGAAGATGACAAATAGCATGACAAAGCCCCTGGCAAACTGGAGGGAATAGGCACATTGAGGAGATGAGATGCATGGGTGAAGCCAAAGACGAATACTGCAAGCAGAAGAAGATTTAAGTGATGGAACAGAAGAAGAGAGCAAAATACTAAGCAGCTAAGTATAATTAGTCATATGTAACCCTTAATGATTTGACCTGCTCTAAGTATGGCTTGATGTACGTGTGCTGTAATACTAGCAGTAAATCAAAGAAATCTGGCTCTCTCCCAGTCCATGACTCATAACTCCAGCATACACTCAGCGTCATCTCTATATTGTTTTGGGACATTTAAGGATAGGCATTTTATTCTATTTCCATACCCACATATATTTTTAAATTGTGTTCTTTTATCCATTGTTCAAAACCTATTCTTTAGCCTACAAGCCTAGCCTGAAATGCTACTATCAAAGCATTTTTGAAGCACTTTACAAAGAAAAGATAGGCAGGGCCATCTAAAACTGCTTAAGGACCGCAGCTCCATGAAAATATAGGTGCCCAAATAAGAAAGGGATAGGACAGGTAGGAAAATTCCTCTGCACCTTTTGATAGGAAGTTTTAAAAAGAAAGAAACTACCTGTGCTTTTATTTTTAATGTAGTTTTTTTAAAGAAAAAAAATCTGCCACACAGAGTTTAGCGTTTTTTTTTTTATTGGAGGTTCTCTATTTACTATTACCTGAACAAAGTGCTAAGTAATTATCAGCCTCTAATTATGCTATTTTTCAGTAGCTGAGATCTTTCTACTATGGCTCCCCTTTAAGAAATATTTTATGAGAAAGTAATTAATTTGGGGCAAATTATCACCTAAAAAAAAAAAAAACAGCAAGGGTTAGGACTGCTTCAGTTCAAATGTGTTTTCTCTTTTGGGATGCATGACTCTCATATTAATCATCACTGTACAGGGAAGTGAATTCGTCCATGAAATGAAGACTAAAGTCAAAATAAGGTGGGCCCAGATTCTTAACCTAAGCACATGAATTTAATAGCAAGGTGCCTCCTCTGACTTCAGTATAGTCTTGCCAGTTTTAAACGGGTATAAATGAGATGAGCATAAGACAGCATATAATATCCTTTCAGATGCTTACAAGGAAAATACTCAAATAGCAAAACTTAATTTCCAGATAGTTCCAGTAAATGCATTACGCTGGTAATTGAATGACTAATTGCAAAATCTATTAGCTTGGAAATGAAAAGATTCTGGAAGGTTTAAGATCAGATTTCAACTTCAAGAAAAGCAGGAAACAAAAAAGAACAATAAACTAAATCCTGGAAAACAAGCATGCATGACTCAAAGTCCTACAACAGAAATCGCTGTAAGCTACTATACTTGCTAATATGATTAAAGCTAATTATACGATATGAGGGAAAGGTTGAGTTCCGTATCAAGTGAGAACTAGCAACTTTCAGAGAACCACTGAAAAGGAAAAGGACAGAGAAGCATAAACTTGGCTTCGTGAAAACTGAGCAGCAAATGACCAAAAGGTCAAAGTAGCATCGCTTACCAGGCAAAACAGCAACATCTGGACGAGGCTTAACAGGCCAGTATCTTCCAAGGCCAACTATTCCTGCTGCCAGTCGTGTGATGCATCGGAGGTGCTGAAATGTCCAAGGCAACGTGCTCAGCAACACGGTTAATGAAGCAGGGGGAACCCCAGACAGCAGAACTAGGAGAGAAAACTGTTGCATAATTTGAATGGGTAAATGTGAGGGGGCTTATAAATATTGTGATGGGAATACAATTGTGTGAGGGATTGATCGTTACACAGTGAGACAAAACATGAGCTCTTGGTCAGTAAAATCCACCTCTGCACAAAAGGCCATTCTTAAGGCTCAAGTGGGACATAAATAATTCATGAGCTTTATGATGGCTCCTCTAAGTGGAGTGGATTTAGCCTCCTGTGCCTACCTTAATGATTAGGAGAGGAAAGAGAATATTGGGGGCAAGAAAAACAGGGCTGAAATAATCAAGTATTGTTATTATTGTTCAAGTTTCTGGACCAGAGGCTTCATGCATATTCTGGTGGGTTCCAAATTATTTTTCCTGTCTTTTATCTCATTCCCTTAAATAAAAATAACCTTCAATTCTTTGGACTGCAAAGAAGAGCTCAAGTGCCCAGGAGGCACAGAAACACACAAATCCTTGGCTTATCTGGGGCGAAAAAAAAGAAGTTCTGAGAGCAGTCACTGAAAAGATGGAAACTATGAGCCATTAGTGGTGTTGGAGCTGATACAGATAATGTAAACTGATAGCAAGAGACTCAAAAGATGGGTACTCAAGAAATAGAATTCTGCATAGCTGTATATACAAGGAAATGGTAAAAAAATGCTTAGCAAAGAATGGTAAGAAATGGTGCAAAGGATAGAGATAAATAAACTCTCTAATGGAAAGAAAGGGGGTCAAACAAATCCGTTGGTGCCTTCATTTTCTTTTGTTCTTATTAATACCCTTCTAGTGATGCACCAGTAGGTTATCAAACTACTCTTACTTCTATCGCCCTCAGAGCACGACAGATTTCAAGTAATACTGACATTTATACACACAGAGATAATAAGAACAGGAAGGATCTTCAGCATATACAAATCTGACCTCTGTTCACTAGGCTCCACAGTACAATACCAGCTACCCCTTCAGTAATTCTTGCCTTTACACAGGGAAGCAGAGTTGAGCTAACCAGTCTCCAAAGGAAATCAAATAGGAAGAGAGAGGCACATCCTGCCCAGTGGAGACCCAATCCTCCCCACTGCTCAGGTCACTGGGAACCAGGGTGGGAAGCAGTGGGAAGGGCAGGAGCTGTCGGACAGAAATGCACTGAGAAATCTGAGCACAGATCAAGGGCACGGGGAATTCTGCAAAGCCTGGGAGTTCCTCCTGCTCCATCTCTTCCTTCTCCAATCCCTTCGTACCACCTGCCTCATCTCCCAGTCCTCACCCCATCCCCGTAGCTCCCACCGAGCTACCCTGCTCTTGGAGCCTTGGAGGCTCCTGCAACTGGTTGGGAGAAATAACCCCCCGCTCTTCCTCTGTCTAGCATGAACAGGCGCCAACCTGAGGGCAAAGGAGAGCATTAAGAAAAAGTGTGAGCATCTCTGGTCTAAATAGGCAAAGAAGACTAAGAATGGAAGAAAAAGTAATTTAAATTCCATTCTATAGGAGGGGATCTAAGAGAGGTGAAGTCCAGAGAGGGTTGGCAGAGGAGCTAGAAAAGGAATCCAGTTCTCCTAAAACTATTTCAGTATCAAGTTCAAACCTTCCTTCCAGCATTTGATTTAGGCTTAATACAGCAGAAATTCAGTATGTGCCTAATATCTGGCATGCAGCAGGAAGCTCAGCTAGGTTTTAAGATAACAAAAATGTCTAAAAGTCTCGGTGACTTTGTACCTTTATCAAAAGCAATTATGGTTATTCAGCACTTTCACTTGATGTATTTAATTTGATCCTTGGAAATCCTTTTTTACTTCCTAAAAATGCATTTCAGGTGTTAAATGTTAAAATTGTAGTTTTTCTTTCTGTGTTGCTGAATGTTTTTCCTCACTGTAATGAACAGGCAGCAACTCCAGGTATTTACTGAGATCTACTTCTTTTCCTTCCTACTTATCCAAAATATCTATTTAAAGTCTAGGGAACTGTATTGCACTTAAATATTTATATTTGACTTTTGCCAACATCACTTCGTGTTTTATGCACATGCTTTTCTAGTCTCACTGTTTGAAACTAAGAGCAAAATTAGTGTCTACAGACAGATTTCATCATGATGCCCTTTGTGAACACCAACCCAGAGAAGGATCCCTAGAAACTCCCTCTGCTGTTGTCTTGTACGACATTCCTTCTTTGCTTAATTCGTCTTACTCATTTAGAATTACTTTATGATGATTTTTCAAACCAAAACAGCTTATGTTTTTTAGCTAGTCAATCATATTATTGCTTTGCAAGGGATAGTATGTTTACTGTTCATCTTCTTGAAGACCTACCACTACAGTCTCAGTGAAGATCATAGAATAGAATCATAGAATCATGGAATGCCTAAGGTTGGAAGGGACCTCTAGAGATCATCTAGTCCAACCCCCCTGCACATGCAGGGCCACCTAGAGCACGTGGCACAGGGCTGCATCCAAGCGGGTCTTGAAGATCTCCAGGGAAGGAGACTCCACAACCTCTCTCGGCAGCCTGTTCCAGTGATTTAAGGAAAGAAGAATTTTTTCCTTAAGTTCTTCTGGAACTTTTGATGCTTCAGTTTGTGGCCATTTCCTCTAGTTCTATCAGTGGCCACCACTGAAAAGAAGTCGGCCTCATCCTCTTCACTGCCTCCTTTGAGGTACTTATATGCACTGATCAGGTCCCCTCTCAGCCTTCTCTTCTCCAGGCTGAACAGGCCCAGCTCTCTCAGCCTTAAGATATAAGTTGTTTTGCTGTCACTCTTTCTTAAGACCTGCATTGTAATCAAGTCAAAACATAACTACCCCAAGTGTAATCAAATCAAAATACAACTGTATCACATTACACAAATATCAGTACAAAACTTGCATCTTAACTACACATCCTCTATTTAAGCATTGAAGTATTTTGGTGTTCCATTTTCCTTTGGAAAAGGAAATGTGTTCCATCTCACGTTGCATAATGCATTTTAATATCCCCAATTTTAGATGGAGAACTGAAGCAAAGAGGGAGAGTTTCTGAGTAAGGTTTCAATAAGAACATATCTAGACTTGCACTGTTGATGGAGATACGGAGCACGTGTGTCCCCTGTCCCCCGCACAACTGCCCTTAGCAGCATGCGCCCAGGCAGGAGGGGCAGCCAGCCGGGCCCACCAGACACAGAATGACCCGGTTGCCCTGTCCCTGGGCATCAGGCCCACCAGCTTCTGCCTTATGAAACATTTTGTTGCATGAAGCAGCTTCTAAAATACCTTTTGATGAACTGGTGGTAATTTGATAAAGAGTCATTTCTTCCACAGCATTTAATTCAATGTACAGGATGTAGCACACGATAATATTCCTCTTCTAGAAGTCTGTAGGGTGCTGCTGAGAAACCTGCCAAGTCTTTTTGGATATTGGCAATATGCTGAACCTCACAAAGCTGGGACATGGATCAAACGGGAGCAGTAAGCAGCATAGACCACTTCCTCCTTGTCACGAACAGCTACCATAAATCTGTAGTCCAGCTACTAAATCTTTTTGCACTATTTGACATAATTGATTGCGGGCTTCGTTATTTCTTCTTCTTTTGCCAGAAATGGAAGAGTAAGATTGCAGAGCAATGATTTCATTCGTTTCTTGCAGGATACCCCTGGATAGCAGTTCTACCTTTGTAGCTGACATTTCACTCTTCTGCAGATCAACCCTATGGGGATGGGGTTGGAAGCGTTTATGTAGCAGCATACACTGAAATCCAAATAATAGACTGCCTACACATATTTCCACAGACTTTTCTTAGAACACTAGAAAGTGGCATACATTAGAAGAATCTGGAAGGGATAAAGCAATAATTTTGGTGGAAAGGAAGCTCTTCAAAAATACAATCCCATAGTATCAAATTCTGAGGGAGAAAAGCTCCTCAGATCATTAGGATGGCCTGCAGCCTGACATTCTTCACTGCTCATGGATTTCCAAATAGTTGTGATCATTGGAAAAATTTCCTTTGCTATCAGTATCCGATCCTTTTCTCTGGATGCTGACTGGGCTAAAATCAAGTCAAGTTTTCAAGACATGTCCCTCCAAAAATACAACTAATTACTGTTAGATTTCTCTCTGGTTCAGGATGAAATTACCCACTTATGAACGCTGGTTCAGATCCCAGGAAACCGTCTGTTTTGGAGACATAGGCCTCCCAAAGTACCTCAACGTGGAATTTTGCTCCATTCAACAAAGTCCTATAGACTAATATTTGGAGAAAGATTTGAAAAAGGAGAATGTGTTTCCTCAGCTTCAGGGCCCTACAGATCATTGGCCCCAAATCTTCTCCCTGAGTTAACAGTGATGGCCAGAGAGCTGTGCTCTGGCTAAACCATGAAGTGACAGGGTATGAAGACGCAGATTACCTCCAACTCCAACACTGGCTTATCAACAAGTTGCAAAAATCATTACTAGAGTGAAACCAGGTTAGTTTCATACCTTCAGAGATACAAAAACCTTCTCCACCAATTTTTTTTGGAAAAAAACTCCAGCCTAATAGACAAGATAAGTTAACCTGAGCTACAGCTGGTGATTGAACAGGACAGAGAAATATATCTTAGGCTACTCCACAATTTTGAGAAGCCCAAAAGCATTAGGGATCATATAAAACCTATATTAAAATTATAGAGAAAGTAAAATAGTTATTAAATTGTACTTTATAGAATATCCGTACGATGTTCTTTTGGCTCCACAACTGTTATTTATTTTTTTTTCATGCTAACATGTTTACATTTACCTGGCAAAACTGATGAGACAACAAGAAAACTTCTATCAAAATGTCATTCTGTCACATGAGAAAGTAAGTACTTACAATAATGGCTTGGTTAAATTATCTCCCCTGGCCTTCTTGGCAGTAAATCTGGATTACTGGCCTCTAATGTTGTCAAAAGAGGCTTTGTAGAATGCCATACAGCTAAAAACATAATGAGCTTTACTAGAGGGGAGCATAATTCTAAAGTTCAGCAGAAGGTGTGTGTTTGTATGCAGTGAAGAAGCATATGCATGTAGGAGGCAATTACAGATGGCTGGAAATATGCTTCTACTCCAAAACACATATGATGTTTAGTATCCCAGAGCAGAAAGCAGAACTGGCCTTAACTACAGAAGCTCAGCTACTAGCTGATATTGTGATGCTGAATTTGTGTTATTTAGGACCACAGTGCCATACTCAGCAGCTGTAGATCAGCAGTAAAAGGTTGCTCACTTCTTTTAATTAAAAATCTTAAGCACTGGACAATGTAGAATTTGCAGAGATAAGAGGAATGGAGGAAATGGAAAATAGTTCAATAAATTACATCCATTCAAAGCTCCACTAAAAAAATAAAGGTATGCGTAAGTAAGAGAAAACATGTTTGGGGCCTGTAGGAAGTGCAATTTCTTAACTAGATTCAACAGAGTGGCTAACCTGCCCTCTCCTCAATTTTTGGAGCTAACTGGAGATACCTTATAATTTTTTTTTGCCATATTACAGTTCTCAGATAGATCTGAGCTTAATAAATACTGCTGTTGATTGTGAACTATAATTTGGAGGTGTATCTGATTCTTTTAGACACACTGTATAGGTACTTAAACGTACACCTTGCTTAGAGATGTACCCTTCTCTAAGTGATTGCCTGTGGGGTGAGCAGTCAGCAGCGCAGCACTGCCTAGTTTGTCTCTCCGCAAGGGAGGTGTCCTGGCACAGACTCATCAGGGAGACAGCTTTGGAAGCAGCGAGAACTTAGGGAACTTAGTCCGAGAATCTTTATGGCATCTTGTCACTACTAAGTAAATGTGGGGACAAAAAGGTGTTCTTGCCTCCTGTAGCGGGAGCGCAGGGTCCCTGCTCGCTCTCCCTCTTAGCTCCTGGTACTGTCACACACGTTCCCCAAACATGTGAAACGTGACGGCTCAACCCCCACCACCTGTGCAGCCTCCCCAAGAGGCCAGAGCTTGAACCGCACGGGAGGATGAGGTGACATGAGCTGGGCGCTCCGGTAACCACACAGTGGGGCGAGGGATGGGGAGCAGAGTCACACCTGCAGGAGCAGAGCACTTTGCACTCACTGCATGCCCAAAGCACACGCTTTTATCAGGCGTCAGAACGAGAACTAGGGTCAAGCAGATGGAAGTGTGTTTTACATTCACAGAATCACAGAATGGTTGAAGTTGGAATCTAGAGATCATCTAGCCCAACCCCCTGCTCCAGCAGGGACACCCAGAGCACGGGGCACGGGGTGGCATCCAAGGGGGTTTGGAAGATCTACAGAGAAGGAGATGCCACAACCTCTCTGGGCAGCCTGTCCAATGCATGCGCTGATGGCTTTTTTTTTTTTTTTAATCATATGTACAAGGATTGACCTATTTAAAAGGAACAAATCTGCAGAGAAAAAGTCAAGGGTGCTAAGCAGCAATAAGCAGTTGAATGGAGCAGAAATGCCAGGGGGATCTGTGCATATGCTGAGCCTGGAATGCAGCATTAAACCCTTTAAATACTAAAGTCAACAAATGTGTTAACCACGAACTAAGTATAGCAGAAGCTGTGAGAACATCAATTAATTTGTGGAGCACTTTGCCACATGATGACACTGAGATTACAATTTCAGAAATTTTTAAAAGAGATAACACAAATTTGGGTACAGGGAAACAGCTAATAGGGTTTAAAAGATTATTTTGTAACTCTCTACTGAATGATTTCTTTGTTTATCTACTGCAGTAGCAGAGACTTCTTAGACTAAAATTCTGATAACTCTTCTGGTAAATAAAATATCAATATCTGCGTTCTAACTACAATCCAACTCTGAAAAAGATGTCATTTTTGTTTTGTAAAGCATGCTTTGTTTTTACAAGATGTATGCTTATCAATCTGATAGCAATCTTGAGAATAGCATCAAGCTTATGTAGGCATTCTTTCACCATAAAAATTTCTATTAACTGCTTTTCAAAATGATCTGGATTAACTCTTCCTTCAATGTCACCTAGTTGACTGAATTTAAAATTGGAACTATGACAGGAATATAAGTGATATAAGAAGTTATCTGATTTTTGCTGTGATTTCTATTTGCTTATATTTTCATTCAGAAATAACGTTTTCAGGAAAAGAAATGCATAAACTTAGACAAAGATGTTACTTTAAATAAGGCCTGATCCAAAATGTTTTTAAGAAAATGGAAATTGCTTCACTGATTTAAAGGCACAGTGCTTAAGGCTTTATAGAAAACAGAGGACTACATATCAAATACCCTTTTCTCAAAACAGTTGTCCAGAAAATGAGCATAAGGATGTGACATACAAGCATTTCATATACAACTCTAACATGTAAACGTTTAATAAAATTCAAATGTAAGACGTATGATTAGGGATAAGGGGAAAGCCCCATAAACTATACATGTTCTTGATGTAATACAATTCACACAAAAGTTACTTACAATACTGTTACTAAACACAAACAATTCATGCAAAAGAGCATTAAATATTTGGACAGTAAGATTAGTATTTTGTGGAACTTCATTTTTAAACAGACTTGTTCTGTTTGTACATAGGCAAAAATTATATGCTACTGTCAACATATGAACAGGAAAGAAGTGGTAAGCTACTGCTCACAGCTGCCTGTTCCATTTACTTGAAATCTTATTCTAAAAATAGCTCCTAAAAATGTTTCTTCTATTTATCTTATAAGCTCAAAGCATTTTGATGATTATGTAACAATCCTTTGCTTTAAAATGTTTTGCTAAGCAACAATCTGTTTATAAGTTAAACTGTTAATAAAAAAAACTGTTTAATTCTATTCAACGGAACCAAACACAAGAACAACAAATTGCGAGTATGAAAATACTATATTACTTCCCAGCAAATATCAAAATATTGCTTATTTAGAAATTCTTCCAAAATAAAATAGTACAATTTAATGCTTCAGACGAAGGAAAACATTTGCCCAGTTTAAGTTTCAAGATCTACTCCCAGAATATACATACAGAGTACACAGCATGCCTATAGCGTGTGTGAATAAAAACACTTCTTCCAATAAAGTTAGGTATTTATGGATTCAGGACTTGTTAAAAATAGCTTGAATGTTTAAATGATGAGCAGATTTCCTTCACGGGAGAGCTACAAGATTCCCAACACTTCCAACTAGCAGAATCATAAGTGCATCAGACTCAAAGAGGAAAACAGTAAACCTTAAACCTTGTATTTCCAACAGATTCTTCTCAGCCGCACTATGAATAATTATTTGCATTTAATAATGGTTTCTGAACTTCATTTGCTAAGTCACCTTAATCCTGCCATGGACTATCTTATATATTTATATTGAATAAAAAAGTTTTTTTTTTTTTTTTTTTAAACAGGCTTAGCAATTCCTTTTCCAAAGGGAAAAGGTCTAAAAATCTCCACATTGTTCAGAGCATCCTGGAGTCTGTTTTCAATTATGACGGTACCTTTTGTTCAATAGTAATCAAATTATTACATTACTCCCTGACTCAGCTTTCTGAACCATAAAACCCAATCTTCCTAAGGAAAAGTAATCTGACATTTACGGATAAAAAAATAGTACATGATTCCACTTTTTTTTTTTTTTTTGGTTATCTAGACTACATGCATCTAAAATTTTCCAAAATGTGTCTCAAACTTTCCAAAATTTATTCTATATAACTACTTCAAATATTTTCATTATAGCATCAGTGTTCTAGCTGAACAGAGGGGACTATCTATTGTAACAGCAAACTGTACAAAAAACATTTATAGCCATAGGCCTTGAGAAAACGTGGGGTTTAAGCAGCATCTAGTGGTTAAGTTTATACAAGCAGCCATTCCTATTTAGCTCCACTTCCACTTTTCTAAATATAGGTTCTAGGCAATAAGGAAAGAGGTTGACTCCACCAAATTCAAGATTTAAATGTAAACTTGCTTCCAAAGAATCCCTGCATATTATCTTTAATGGAAAGCAAGGAGGAAAGGTACAATAGATCATGCTAACCACATCCTTTTTTTTTTTTTTTTTTTTAAAAAAAAAAGGGTTTGCTGCAGAAAAAGATCAAAATATCTTTAAGCCAAGGCCACGGGTACAACATTTCAAGAGAATCTTTCAAAGCTATTTTCTATCCAAGACAACCGCATATCTTCCCAGCAAGTGTGATAAGTAAGTACTCTCTCACAGGCTTCTGTGGATGTTATTGCAATATAAAATAAATAAATATCTTGCATCAAGAAAACGTTAATGAGTGCTGCACCCTGGGTCACATAAATCACCACCAAGCAAGCATTTTCAAATCTTGTTGGAATGATTTACAGCTGTTCACAGCTACATTTGATACCAAGCTATATTTATGGTCCCAGTACATGGTCACTCCAATTATACTAGATTAAGTGGTAAAATTCTCCTCCTTATATGAGGGAAAACTCCCCACTTGTAATACATATTCACAGTCAACAAAGTGAACCATCATCAAAAGCCTGATGTTAAGTTTGGTCCAAAAATATGGTTCTAATTTGGTGATAATTTAGAAGACGAAGTCTAATCAACATAAGCATAGAAAAAGATTTGACAGCACATCATAGCCGAGCAAAAACTCTAGGAAAAAGTATTATGTTGCAGAGAAATTTTGAACACATAAATGTAAAAGGAGAAATTAACAGATGCAATTCTGCAAAATGTAAAGCAGGATATAAAGAGCTGACAAAACGAAGTTTCTCAGGCAACATCTATGAACACCATCCACCGCCAAGATCTCTATCAAATGAAGGAAAAAGCCATGTATTGGTGTACCTTCTTAATGCAGTTTGTAACCTTTAATTCCTCATAGAAATAAAGCAATGAAAATACGCTTAATTATTGATTCAAATAAAACATCTTAAGGCTTTTGAAATTTGTAACTAGAGCTAAAAACCAAAAATAATAAAGATCAA
Source organism: Crypturellus tataupa (assembly GCA_034781795.1). Lineage (NCBI taxonomy): Eukaryota > Metazoa > Chordata > Aves > Tinamiformes > Tinamidae > Crypturellus > Crypturellus tataupa. The sequence goes on from JAWLRI010001085.1 coordinate 734,451, forward strand.
CCTATGCTGTAAATTCTAATACCTGCAAATGCCACGGTGGGAATGTATTGTATTCCCTTGACCCAACCCGTAACAAGGTCACCAAAAGATGTCCCAAAGCCATTCTGACCTGCTTGTTTGTCCTCAAGTCTTCTGCAATCAATACACATCACCATAAAATGAGACTTCTGCCTAATTGTCCAAGTCTGACCTTTCATCTGCAAAGATGATGGATCTTCAGCCTTCAGAATTTTTCATAAGTGGAAAGGCCTCTTTTCCCATTGAAAAATGAATGAACTCACTCATGCACTGCGAACATCAGAAAGCCTTAACAGAAAGAAAAAATTGGGACTCTAAAACAAGTCCCTGTTTTCGCCTGGCTTGATGAGCACATGGGCCTTGCATTGCAGGGTCCATGGTGTTTACACCCTACTCACTCAAAATGCAGAACTGCCTTCACCCACCAGACTTGGGAGGCACAGCATAATGAGAGATAGAAAGGTGAAAGCCCCAGGAATATGTCAATTAGAACAGGGCCACTATAATAACAATAGCAGCAACCCCCCCCCAAACAGACCTGTTTTCTGTTTGTATTAAAGCAAGCAAAAAGGTCTGAAACCCAAAGATTTCAAGGCCTCTAAATAAATGTCTAGACCCAAAGACTAGAGAATCTTATTCTAAGATTCTACCTCTACTTTAAGTAGTAGTTCTTCTTAAATGAATTCTTAAATGAATTCTTAAATGAATTTAAGAAGTTGTTCTTAAATGAATCCCTCCAGACTGCAGAAGGATAAAGATTGATATCTGAGAAAAATGAAGAGCTACTGATTATAACACAATGCTCTAAACACTAGGAGCCAGTGTGGTTCACAGCTGGCAACATATCAATATTGGTGCTTAACTTCTTACACAACAGAGAAAACAGGAGAAAAAATCACTTGCAGTTTCAGAATCACCTACCTTGTACACAATACATGTTAGCAAGGAAAAACCTGAGGATTATTAAACTATGACAGAACCTGTCATTTTTAAATGAGAGCGTTGATATTAATCTTCTGTCCTCCTCACAAGAATGTAAGCCTGTTGAAGACCTTATTAAATTTTACTACATTTCAGTTAAACCTTTTGTTTCTTTCTTCTATAAAGACGATAAAAATATTTCCACATATTATAATCCTAACGTAGAAAAAAACCTTTTACTGATAGATGTTAATTAAACTGGGGTTCTAACTTGTTGCAGTTTGCAGACAGCCTCAGGTGCTAATTTCCTCACTGAAATCTAAAGGCTAAATGCAAATATTAAATCCTGCCTTTTCTTGCCAGTTAGTACTAAAAGGTTTAGCATGGAATATGAATTTATGAATAACTGTAAAAGGACATATTCATGTTTTGACAAGTTTTTATTGTGAAACATTGGATTTAAAAAAAGGTACAAAATGTCAACGGGCAGAGGTGTGCCAGTACAGTATTTCAATAGTCTATACAGGTGGACAGCTGAAGAGCTTCACTGCAGAATGCATAATTTTACACACTATCTAAAAGGGGACTGCAATATTCACAGGCTTAAAATACCATAAATAACTTGAGCCAAAAAAGGCCATTATTGGTCAATGCTAATCAACATCTGAAAACAGGCTAAAGAAGCACAATACATTACAACAATCTCCTTGTAGGTCCACGTTTAAAGAACATCAGTTTATCGTGTCAATAATCTACAGCTCCAGGACACCATTTTTAGGGCTGGGATTCAGTTGGCTAGTTTACAACTTAAAAAAATTCAAGTTAAAAAATGACATTATAGAACAAAAAAGGGCAGATATTTACTTACAGTTAAGTATTGTGAAGCCTCTAAAAGTTTTTCGCACTGGGATTTATAAAATCGATTATTTCTTATATGGAACTTCAGTTTGTTACTTTAAAATATCCTTACTGCAGTTTGAATAGATATCATTAAATTATTCTATAACCAAACACATTTGCTATGTAGTTCTGTGTTTTAAAACACAATTCACCAAACATGGGTAGCAATTCAACTGGAGAAAACTGGTATCAAAATATTACTCTGAATTAATGAAAGTCCAACTTGTATATTAAAAAAAAAAAAAAAACTAACATCCTCAAAGGATAGCAGCATTTTCTACCCTAGTTTAGCAAGTTTAAAGAACAGCATTTACAAATGTATAAATTTGATTTTAGTGTATAAAAATATACACATAAACAATAGGAAACAAGCTAACTTGATTTTCAAATTATTCAGTAGTCTGTCACTGATGGAACTTATTTGAACTACTGAAAAGGAGTTCACAGTTCAGAACATGAGTGGAGAGCTAAGTCATTTTAGTTAATTAAAATGTGTAGCTTAGTCTACACAATTAAGCTTATTGAAATATAAGCAGTTACCCTGTTACCAGTCAATACCCAGAGCTGAACTAAACTTTTACTCACACAAGTCTGCTCCAGTTTGTACAATATGCAACTCTCTCTCTTTCCTGATCAGAAACCTTGGGATATATTAAGGGATGTTTAACAGAAATTTCTGGATATGACTAATGTCCTTTAGGAGCAGAGACAAACCTAGATTTATGCAATTTAGAATCAAAATCCAATCAAAAGATTAAAAAAAAAAAAACCACAACTTTAATTTGACATCTTGTCCACTCCTTTAACTAATTTCAAGACTATCAGTTTTGGCTACTCTTTTCTCATTGAGTATCTTTACTAGGGGATGAGAATCCTGCAGTTCATTAGCAGTCACCATAAGTTACAGCCAAGTACATTAAATCAGAGTAAAATAAAATAAAATTTAAAAAGAGTGTGTATCACTAATTAATGGCATAACATTGGGAGTGTGACAGCTGGTGTGGAATTAAAATTAGCACTGTGCCAAAGGGAAAAATATAAAACCAACTCCTAAACTCTAGTGTGGCCCAAAAATCCCACATTTTTTGTTCAGGAAGTGTTTGGCATGAGCAGCACTAACAAAACTCTACATCTCACATACACAATCTACAAGATCATCTACAGCCAATACTCATTGCCATCAGTCAGCTAGCTCCTAATGCTGCTTCAAGCACTGCACTAGCCTCTTTGATCTTTGTTTCAGGTTCCTCTGTACACACATTTATATTTACATAAAACATTTATTAAACATGATTTTAAAACATAAAAACCCCTATGTACAAAATACCAACATTCCTATAAATAAACAGTTGGAGAAAGGCACTTGCAAGAAAAATCTACAGTAAATCTTACAAAAAACACACTGCCTGTTATTGTACAATAGATAATCTTTCAGTAAATCCCTATCACAAGAATGTAAAACACTAGTTACTTGTAAGAACTAAGAATATAACCATTACAATTGTATTTACAAATATATACATGTCTTTTTAGTTTCACTTGAGAGCACCATGATTTCCACCCTAAATTTGTATGCTGATGCAAAGTAAAGGAACAGTTGCCAGAAACCAGTGTTCAATGTCACTGTAGTTCACAAACTTTTGGCTGACATCGGTTTAAAATACTCCGCTGCTGCTTTGTAGAACGTACTCCTGGTTTGTTATTGCATTTTGTCCTTTAGAGAGAGCACTGCTATGTTCTCTATGCAATTGTTTAATACTATTGCTGGCAAAAAAGTTTCCAATATCAAAAAAATAAAAACATTCTTCAAGCCAGTTGAAGTATTTTATCTGAACAGTAACTAAAAAAAGCTGCATATTAATTATAAAAACATGTAGGAAACATGCGAACTAATCTGGTGTGCAAAAATAATTTTCCACCACACAGGACTTTAAGGGCTTCACAAATTACTCAATTTTACATTGAGTAGTAAACCCCATGAATAACCAGTTCCTCAAGGAGATGTTAATATACTCCCACTTTTATCAAACTTTTTACCCTTTGACAAAGCTGCAACCTGTTTGAGCAGTTCTCTGTTTTTGGCCTGCAACAAAGGAAGAAAAAAAAAAAAAAAAAAAAAGAAAGAAAAGTTTTATGAATTACTTGAGGTTCTCAGGTAGGGATGTCATGCACTTATTTCCTGTTATACTTATAAAGTCATCTCTCAAAACGGACGTGCTGAGAATACTCAAAGACTCTATTGCTCACTTTTCAAAACTTATTTGTGCCATCAGAGAACAGACACAGAAAAGTAACATAACTTTTTAGAAACTTGAGGCAAGCCTCTAATTCTTGTAGTTAGAAATTCATCCACCCTAATTCACAGAGTATCTAAAAAACTGAGGTATCTATAAAACTGAGGCATCTATATATAAAACTGAGGTAAAAACATTCTAAGCTACATGTGGTAACAGACATTCAAAAAGTTGAATGTGAAAAGCTAAATGCATAATTCGATCTGAGACATATGTGAAGTAACGATAAGAAACTACTTACCTGCAACTGTTCCACAGCTTCTTTGTGAGCTTTCTCCATACTGTTCATCTTCGTCCTCAAGTTTGACTCCTGGTACTGGAAGTCTGCCTTCAGTTCTGTCAACTAAAATCAGAAATGCTATAAAGATTGCTGGACAGCGGCAGGATGTTTTGTAATCAGTCTGCATGATCTTTATGTAAGCCTCAAATCTCAGCAACACAGGCTTTCCTTACTAGTTCACTATTAACAGCTCAGCATTTGAGTAGCTTGAAAAACATGTCTGTTTTATATGGCAAAAAACTACTACAATTATATAATCATACTGTTTATTTAGGATTTGGAGTATAGAAGATTAATTCCTCAGGACAGGGGAGGGGCAAGCCAAACAATATGACACAGATGTATGAGCCTAGCTGTATTTTTTCAGATGTGAGACACTTACCACAATCTTCAGTAATGTCTCATGCAGGTTGCCTTTATACGGTATGGTAACACACGAGCACAGAAGGGCTGAGGTTGGAAGGGACCTCTGGGAGATCTTCTCGTCCAACATCCCTACTCCAACAGGGACATTTAGAGCATTTTGCTCAGTATCATGTCCAGGAGTGTTTGGAATATCTCCAGAGAAGAGGCTCCACAACCTCTCTGGGCAGCCTGTTCCAGTGCTCTGTCACCCTCACAGTCAAGACGCTTTCCCTCAAATTGGGAGGGAACTTCCTGAACTTCTACCCATTGACTCTTGTCCTGTCGCTGGGCATCACTGCATATAGTCTAGCTCATTCCTCTTGACATCCTCCCTAAAGATATTGGTACACACTAGTTACCCCCTCAGTCTTCTCTTCCCCAGGCTGAAGAGGCCCAACTCTCTCAGCCTCTCCTCATAAGGGAGATGCTCTAGTCCCGTGATCATCCTTGTAGCTTTTCAATGGACTCTCCAGTAGCTCCATAACTCTCTGGTCGTGGGGAGTTCAGAACTCCACGCAATACCCCAGGTGCGGCCTCACCAGAGCTGAGTAGAGGGGCAGGATCCCCTCCCTCCACCTGCAGGTGACGCTTCTCCTGATGCAGCCAGGATCCCATTGGCCCTCTTGGCCACAAGGGCACACTGCTGCCTTGTGGTTAGTATGTAGCTTACCAGGACCCCCAAGTGCTTCTCCCAGAGCTGCTTTCTAGCAGGTCAATCTCAACTTGCCCTTGGGCCTGGGATTATTCCTAGATCTCCTCTAGGTGCAGGACCCAGCATCTGCCTTCGAACTTCATGCAGTGTCCCCTGTCTATCTCTTCAGTCTTTCAAGTACCCTCTGAACAGCAGCACAGTTCTGTGGGGTGTATCAGCTTCATATATCAGCGGCTGCCAGCTTCGTGTCACCAGCAAACTCCCTGAGGGGCTGTCCCTTCAAGCAGGTAATTTCTGAAGAAGTTGAACACGATGGGACTCGGTACTGTGCCCCGGGGGCCGCCCCTAGCCCCAGACCTCCAATTAGATTCTGCGCCACTAATCACAACCATTTGAACTTTGCTATTCAGTCAGTTTTCAAACCACGTCCCTGTCCACTCATCTAACTTATGCTCCCTGAGCTTGTCCATGAGCATGTTATGAAACTGTATTGAAAGCTTTGCTAAAATCAAGTGGACAACATCCATTCCTCTCCCCTCATCTGCCCATCCAGTCAGTCCACATAACAAACCTCCCCCAGACAGATAATAAAAACAATTCCTTTGGATTCCTTTTTATACTGTCATTTGTCTTAAGCAGACTATAGTTTGTCCCGATAGAAATATATATTCCAGAGCTTCAATGCATCTAAAGCCACAGCAGCAGTAATTTAAATTGTATCAGAAATGTGAAATTAAAATTGTTTAATTCAGAATTTAATTCTGAAAATAAATTGTTGAATTCCTGCCATTAAATTTCTCCTAAGACCAGCAGAGGTCCAAATCAGCAAGTGTTGCTAAACTGCGATACATACTTTTATCCCAGCAGCTGAATGCTTCCTCTGGAAGCACATGCAGCCATGTGAACTGCTGTTACAGTTTGCTGTATGTGGATCCAGTAATTTTGGAAAACACCTTCTTTAAAACGTTCAATTCCTCAAAGTAGACACAATGCACCTTGCTCTTTTGAGCTTTTTGGGTCAATTTGGATCAGGAAATAAAGGCTCTTAGCTGGCAAAGAAGTTGGCTATAAAAACAGAAAAGACATTCCTAAAATAACTACTAAGATTGCTGTACTAACACTAGTGTGCCTTGAATTAAAAGTAATGAGAAAAGGTAGTCAAAATAACAGTCAACCACATGGTGCTAAAAAGAAAACTCAAATGCCTTGATACCCGGATATACACATTACTGTACCCAGATTGCTGCTCAAGATATGTACTTAGCAAAGCTCTTGTAAAATCCAGAGGAAACAGTACAAAACCACAGGTCATAAACCTCAGCTACCTAAAACAAACAAAGACCATCTAGTAATACCATAATAAAATGTGCAACTACACTACAAGGGGCAAGTAGCAATCTCCAAGTGCCTCATACTAACTTTTTGTCCAAACAGTGAAATAATGTACTACTGCAAACAGCGAGCACTGGTAACAAGTCAAGATCGTGACTCATGGAAAAACATGACAAGTGAGAACTGCATAGCTCTATAGAGCTGTACTGTAGTATAGCACTAGCTTAGCATTTCCTGAAGTTACACATTTCCAAGATACTACTTTTTGATTTGTAACACTCTAAACTGGCCAAATGCTTGTCCCTACACAAAACCAGGAACAAAGTTTTAACAGGCATCTCCCACAACTTCTGGTTCAGGACTGACATTTGCAGACCTCTGTCCCAGCAGCTGTCTTTATATTTACTAACTCACAGGCAGAAACTTTGGCAGTGCATTCATTTGTTGCATTCTGTTCAGCTATGCAAACGCTGGATGTGTTCTCTTCCTTCCAGCACTCAAAGTCATCAACACTCTAAAAAAGATTAATTAATGCCTGAAGGAGCGTTTAAGTTCCAAGAATTCTGATACCTAAGAAAGTTTTAGCAGAAGGAGCATGGAAACTATCAGACACTCCTCCATGGAAGCAGCATAAATGCAGGTTACTGCAGTGGATACGCAAAAGTAGGTGATGTTTCCCTTTTGTCAGCTTTACCAGTACTAAAAAACAGATATGGCAATTTCATTTCATATAGACTCCTGACCTTACACTGGCTTTATAGGAGTAAGATCAGAGCCTTAATGCTTGTCTTTTCAAGACAAACTCCCCACACGGATCCAAGACAGACTGTTCAGTTCTTTCACATTAGCAATAACATCAGCTATACTGCAGCAGGGATGAACCTAAAGAGTTTCAAAATGCTATTCACAAGAGCTTAAACAGGTGCTGACCTACTTTTTTTTTTTTTTTTTTTTTTAAGTGGAAGTAATTTCCTTCTAGGACCAACAAGATGTTCCTAACCTTCAAATTTCTAGTAGGTCACCATGCACCTACAATCAAGCTTATATTTGAGAGTATTATAAATATTTTTACCATAATTCCATGACTTACTTAATCCCGCACAGACAGTCTAGAGCCACAACTACAGACAGTGTCATGAAAGTACCTCACAAATCAGAGTGCAAAGAAAATAAGCTCTTATAAAGGCCAAGTTAATTGCATGCTTGGGGTTGCTTTCCTTTCGTTGTAAAATTTAATCCCTTGTATGAGCTTCACTGTAGTAATTACAGGCTAGACTTTACTGAACTTTTGCCATTTACCAAACACCAAATTCATGCTATTCTTGTAGTCTTTGACCACAGACAAGTCTACACCACAGATAATCTACACTATACAAAAAAAAAACAATATTTTAAAATGATCAAAACACTTCTCCTCCCTATGAGAGAAAAAAAACCCAAAAATCAAAAAAATACACGCACCTCTAATTCTCTTATAAATTATTACTATTGTAGCTTTTATTTAAAGTAAAAAGTAGGTTACATTTGGAACGTTTACTGGTTTTATTCCCCATCTTTCCATGCCTGACAGAGTACATAGGTATGTGCAGGGATCTCTGTTTTGACTGAATTAAAAATACTTATACTACTGTCTGGCATTTTAGCCATCACCTGAGGAATGAGACAGGAGGAGCAGTGAGCTAGCTGGCTAATTCACACATGGCTAAAGCGAGGTGAGATTAATTCCTCTGTCTAAGGGCCAAATTATACTCAAGATATGAAAGCTGAGAGTTTGTCATTTAAAAGGCAAAAATTTGATTAGCTTCTCTACAATAAAGTATATAATTTTTGTTTCATCATACAATTTGACAGAATTGTTAGGAATCTATAAAGTAGAAGATAATTTTATAAAAGCCTTATTAAGCAGATACAACTTTTACCTTTTTATCTTTTTCTAAAATGGTCTGATCTCTTTGCTGCAGAAGTCGCTTAAGGGACATTACTTCTTCTTTCAGCTGACTTATGAGGACAAAATTGTCGGTTCCCCCACTGTCTGCTGACTGATTTATAGAGCTACTAAAAAAAAAAAAAAAAAAAATACTTGTAACATCCATATAAAAAACATATTTTTTAAAGTTCAAATGGGATAATTAACAATTCCACAAACATCCTTAAAGACTAATGCAAAAAAAGTATGTACCTGACAGAAATTGATGGAACTGGCAAATTACCTTACTAATGGCACACAATACATACACCTGCAGAAATATAATTAAATATTAGCTTTCAGGGGGACAAATACCTTTTGACTGAAGCAGCCACTTTTATATTTATACCAACTTTTTGGCTAGAAACAGAATAAAGATTCAGTCTCAGCACATTGATGTACAAAAGACTTCTTTTAGATACTAGGTCAGCTTAAAGCAGCGGGTTCAACCCTGTATCCAACTGAGGAAAAACACTGATGTCATAGAACACAGTTTCTTTAATATCTGTTGCCTCCTACACACACATTATTTAATTTTGCCCCAGACAGCTTAAAAGCAGGAACACAGTGCCAGTTTGGTGCTAGTGAAATCATTTAGCTGACCAACAGCACTAAAAATGCCACCCAATAATTTGTTTGGTGGGACAGTTACTTTTCACCTCCCTCATTCTCCAGACCAAAAAAGAAAAAAAGAAAAAAAAAAGAAAAAAAAAGTAACTGGCCACAAATGAGTGCTCTACTTGGCTGAAATGGCTCAGCTGTACAAAGATGTAACTTTACCTATCTCCATTTGATGGCTTGGATTCCAGTTTGGGCTTTTTCTTTGGAGTTTCATTCTGAATAGCTGCAGAGGATTTATGGCTGAAATCAAACAAAATGTAAACCTAAAGCCTCATACTAAGTAACTCTCTAACATCACCATTTGGTACACATAAAATAACTAACTCATGCTGCTAGCTGGGATGATAGAAACTAATCAGAAACGTGAGGAAATGGATCTTTTAAACACAATCTGCAAGATAAATTGAAAGGAAATTAACGTATGCTATCATACTTACCTCTGTTTCCACAGTCCCTGATCTTGTTCTGGACTCAGATTGCTGATTCTGAAATATGTGAAATGTACTTAGAGAAAGCAATTGAGCATTCTTTTTTTTTTCTTCCGAATTTATGCAAATAATATCTGTTTCATAAATAAAATTACTGATTATGAATTTCCAGTGGGACAGCCGTATTGCCTCTCATATTTGCAATCACTCTTTATTTACTAAGGTTTAAATGCTGCTGTTAAAATATTTTAGCTAAATATTTACATTATTATAAGACACAAGGGGAAGACTTTAAGCCTGAGAGCTAAATCTTTTCTAGCATTTCCTCTTTTTTGTCAGCTTTGTATTACCAATCTTGCAATTTGGTCTAAAACCATACCATACTTTGTAACAAATGAATACTGCCTAAAAAGATGGCTACTTCTATAGTACTACCGCCAGTAAAGCAGGGAAAGCTTTGCATGCCCAAAATGTATCTTTAACTGGAAAAAAAAAAAGCATAGGTCTTCAATAATTTCAAAAGTAACTTTACCAAACCCAATGGTTACAGGAATCACTAATGGCGAAATATAATTACATTGAATGAAATATTTCATAGAATCATAGAATGACTAAGGTTGGAAGGGACCTCTAGGTTGTCTAGGTTGTGTGTGCAACCCCCTGCACACACAGGGCCACCTAGGGAATGTGGTACAGGACCACATCCCAGCGGGTCTTGAAGATCTCCAGGGAAGGAGACTCCACAACCTCCCTGGGCAGCCTGTTCCAGTGCTCTGTCACCCTCACTG
>JAWLRI010001085.1:751135-781282 GCA_034781795.1 Crypturellus tataupa
CTCCCCGCCACTCGCATGCGCCCAATTGCGCCAGCTCCTCCCCCGGTCAAGTTGGTAAGCCATCTACGGTATAAGTGTCCCCTACTCCAGCTCCCCTCGTTCCCTTCCTCGCACCATCACCATCATCAACTTGTCAGCTGCTTCACAGACAGTCGGCAACAAGACGATACACAATGTTCAACCTTCGTCGTTTCTTCGCGTCGGCCCTCATCTTTGGGCTCGGCCTCGTGCTGCTCGCACCGATAAGTGCAGCGACGTGCGGCGCTTCGGCGCCTTTTCACCGCCTTGCTGCCGCTGTAGATCGTTTATGAATTATTGCTGCTTTAGCTGTGCACGCTGCTAGTCAGGTTAAGCGCGATGAGAATAAAAGCATGGAGCACTTCTTTCTGAGCTCCTTTAAAAGGGACATCTTGTTTCAGGGGTGTCCTGTGAATGACAGGGCTCCAAGGCGCTTGGTGTAATCCTGAGGTTAACAACTCTCTGGGCAGCTTTTCATAGTGTGTCATCTTTTCTGCATCAGAGATATAACAGAGCAATAAGTGGCCTTTTCCATGTAAAGGGCCTTCAGCTGAAAATCAAGCACCTGCGTTTAGTTTCTGCATCCTCTATTTAAACTTTTCTTGTGCTGTTCTGGCCCTTAAACCATGTTTACTCTTGGGTAGCTTGAGGAGCTCCCTGCTTACGTGTATCCCTACTGCATATTCGGTGCTCTGTGGCTCCTTCTGGCCATCCCACTATCTAAAACATAACGGACTTTTGGAAAGCAGGTGGAGATGGCCTGAACATCTGCGGTCTCTGCAGCTGAGTTTTTGAGGCTAATCTTAAATTGACTCAGTAATACATTGGCTGCTCCAAGGCCTCTAGAGGCCTCTTCCTGGCCATGATCTTTTGCTGCTTTTCTGTGCAGGTTGTGCTGATTAAATCCAGTGTAAAGAAGCTGAGATACTTTTGCTGAAGTTTTGAAATGACACTCTTTGGGACCGTGAGGAAGGAAGTATCACCCTTGTACTATAACGGTTTTATACAGTGGCATTTCTTCACATTGCTCAATCTAGTTCTACTTGTTTGTTGTCATGGGGAAATAAATATTCTGAGAAAAACTTTGTTTTGTTTTTCAGAGTGATCTACACAAAATTTGTAAATCTGCATCAGCCACAGATGGACTCTCTGCATCTTCGTTTATAGATTATCCAAATTGTAAGCCGTTTATTAATTCTGATTTGCTGCGCTCCCCACGGAAACCTGTCATTCCGTATCCAGAAAGTAACAGCAGAGGTAACAAATAGTTCAGCTAAATTTTCTTGCCTATTTCCCAGCCACCTGATTCAGGGACTCAGATATAATTTATGAAGAGGATGTTATCTTTTCATCCTTTCTTTCCTCCCAGGAATATGTATTTTAGTTCCTTACTACTACTCTTTCTTAAAAAGATCATCCTATCAGTTATAAGCTGATGCTCCATTTAGGAGTGTGGACTGCAATGTTGGCTGAGTTCTTTGAAACTGAGTTGATGTGTTTTCATTGCCCCTTCTTCCATTGTCTTTCTTCAAACCCACTTCATCATTTCACATCTGAGCTTGATATAAGGAGCCCTGAGTTCCCCCAAATGACTTGGGACTGAAGGGAAGGTTTCATGTTGATGAAATGGGAAGACCCGTGTACAAAGGGTGGAGGGGCAAGATTTATCAGTGAAGTTCTTGGAACATACAGAAAATAATATCATGTAGCGTAATGCTGAACTCTCTGTTCATTATCACAAAAATCACACAGGAGACATTACTCCAATTTCCTCTTCTCTATTTCTAGTCTCTTCTTTCTCCCTCCTTTCCTACTCTGCTTCTGGTCATCATCTCCAGGTAAAAAGATTCATCTTGCTTAGAGACATGGGCAAAAATATTCTTGTTTTCTCTTGTTCTAGTGATTTGACTTTTCATGCAATGAGACATTCTCCAAAGTACAGGAGGGACTGAAGGGAATTGGGGGGCTAAAGCAGGACTGGTTTCTGTCATGGGAAGTCTTTGGCTTAGGGTCAGTGTGAAAATATTTCCTTATGGCTAGAATTGCATGGTAGCTTAAGGCTATAGAAAACTCTGTTTTCTTCCTTATTGAGGCAGAAATGAGTCTTAAGCTGAACCCTAATGTAACTCCAATTAAGTAGAAAATCAGTTTGATATGTTCAAGTTTCCTAATAATTTAATTCATTCCTGAGTTATGAGAGATTTGCATGTTAACCATCTAGTGGATGAAACCTGAAATCTTGAAATGGCATTTAAGATGTAGTGTATACTCTGGCATGCACGATATGGTCAGTTCTGAGAGAGCTGTTGACACTGAGCTGAAAGAACCTTGTGGCACAGATGAGCATTAGCTGAGCAGGAAGGAAGGCTTATGAGTTCGATGTAGGTGTATTTTTGCAGGTTGTGTTCTGTGATTCAATAGAAAACTTTTGACATCCAACTTTGATTTTTTTGAGCGGGGAATTTACTAACTGCAAAAGAAGTACTTGTAGAGGAATAACTGGTAAATTATTTTTATAGATTTTTAAGATGTCTTCTCCATTAAAAAAGGCAAATATGAATACATGCTAAAAATAAGATGCAACCGTTTATAAGGTATCTTGCCTCTTTTTGCTTAGGTTTTAAGAGTGCAAAAACGTTTTTTAGTGCATATTTTAATAAAGGTAAGGATTTGGGAACTAACTTAAGAGATAATCATAGATTTGATTGTTATTGGAGACCTTTCTCCCCTGCTCCCCTATGTAAAATCATATTTAAAAACCCTGAAATTGAGTATAGTACATTCTCTTTATTTTGATTTGTCCTTCTGTATTGCTTGTGTCAGTCACGTATGTGTCAGCATACGTGCTTTTAACACTCTAATAAGAATTAACTGTTAGATGTATCTGTTATTTCACATTTGTTTCTACATCCTGAATAATAGTTGGCATCCTGTTGGGTTCCACCTTCTGTTTGTTGCTCAGATTGCTTCATTTCTGTAATTTGTTAACCATTATTGTCAATAGAGATTTTAATTTAGCCTGAAGACTTATGCTACAGAGCTGTTTGTTGTACCTATGTCAACTGAATCCTGATTAAAAATAATATAAATAAAGAAAAGGTGCTGCACTTACTACTTTTGACATGATGGGAACAAAGACCAACTATCCACAGTTTTGCTTTAGCCTGTAACTACTGTCACATTTGCTTTCAGTTGCCTTAGTGTAGATTTACCAGTTGCCTTAGGTTTTGTGTAGATTTCCGGTTACCTTACTGTATGCTTTAATTAATATGATAATAATAATAGTGGTTTGCTCTTCCACATTCTGAAGTTTTTTTTTTTTTAATCATAGTCTGTGATCCTGTGATGTTATGAGTCCATGAATTTACACTCTGTAAAACTCATTTTGATTGAAAGGGGCTATTTTCCCTTTGTTTGTCAACTGAGCCCTGAACAGATATCAAGCCTTTCTTGGCTTCATGTGTTCTGTAATAAAGGCACTTTCCTTCTCTGGAGTGGTTTTAAGCAGAAAGGTAACATGACCTCAAAGATAAGCCTCCTATATGACTTTCAGTACAGATGTTCTTGTGTTTCCCTTTACTGGAACTGTGTAGGGAAGGAGCTTATGGTTCTGATTCCCTTTGGAAATATCAAACAATGCAGCTATGAGATGTAATATCCCGGATTACCAGCAGATAGTCTAATCGTAAAACAATGAGAGTACTATTAGAACTACCTTTTCTGTGGTGGCTTTACAGGGTAATTGTTAGAGCAGGAATTGAATGGAAGGAGGGAAAGTTGCTTGGCACAAAGGAGTTGCGGGTCTAAGAGGAGGAGAAGGAGCACAGGTGTGAAAACAAAAGTAGAGAATCAAAAAAGAGCAGCTGTACAGATTAATAATCTGATAATCTTGCCCTTTTTCCTGCTCTGTGCTAGTTCCTGGGAATGTTGTGTTTGCATCTTTGCCATGTTGGCGTGCACTTAGAGAGAGAAAATAACCCTCTGTTGAGCAAATAGAGGACTGCGACTTGCAGATCTTCAGTTGAGAGCTTTTGTTTCCTTCCCATAACATGAGTGAGAACATGTACCCTTTTTTGTCTATATTTACCTATATTATGATGAGCTATGGATGCATTTATTCCAAATGCATCCATACAGTTGAAATGATTTTTAGAATCAGTTACAATATAGGGTGAAGTGTATTTTAATTCCCATGAGGAGCTCTGAATGGTGATCAGGAAAACTCTGGCTATCTAGTATAGCCTACTTGTTATGCTTTCAGCATAATGTTTTCTTGAAATGGTTGTTTATCACCAACTAACAAAAGATACTTGTTTAATTACAGCAATATTTTCTGCTCTGAAGAATCTCCAGGAAAAAATTCGTCGGCTAGAGTTGGAACGGCTTCAGGCAGAGGAGAATGTGAAGCACCTCAGCAGAGAAACAGCAGACTATAAAAAAGTGCTAACTGAACAAATGCAACATAAAGACCATGACAAGACTGAAGTGTCAAAGAAAAATCAAGGTTGTTTGTAAACTTTATGTAAATACCACAGAACGTTTCTGTAGATGGAACTCGTGCTTTATCCGTGCATAAAATTGCATAATTGTAAATTACTTTGTTTAACACTTCTTTCCATTTAGTGACACACAAAGCTTGAAGAAATCATTTAAAAAAACATTCTTTTTAGGGATTTGCATGTAAGCAAAATTTGTTTGATTTTTATGAGCTTCTTTAAATGGCTTTTTTTTATGGCTTATTTTGGAGCTGTACTGAAAACACTTAAGAAATCCCAGGAATGAGCAGTGCCTGATTTCCTTTTTCTGCCTTCTCTTTTCTTCAGAACTGGCTTCCCAGCTGGCAGCTGCTGAGTCTCGTTGCAGCCTTTTAGAAAAGCAGCTGGACTACATGAGAAAAATGATCCAGCATGCAGAAAATGAGAAGACTCATCTCTTGGAGAAACAGGTGTATTCTCAGGACTGTTTAGAGCTTAAGTCTATAAAAGTCATGAACTACATTATGATTTTTTGTAGTTACCGTAATAAGTGTAGCTGCCCAGTATTGATCTGGCCTTTACATACTTGCATGTAGATAATTTCATACCTGCATGTTGGCGTTTTCCCCCTTCTGTGCACCTGTGTCTTAAGGCATTATTGTAGACTCTGCAGTTACAAGGATTATTGACTGTTTGGCTCACTGCAGTGGCTCATCTGCATCTTGAAGTGCTGTACCCATGTGCCACTGAAAGAAAACTCCCTTTTCTGTTTGTACTCGCCAGATCTTTGGGGGTTTTCTTTATGAGTATTTTTGCTAAACCAGGGCTGAAATATTTCTTAAAAAAATATATATATATGTGTATATATATGCACTCCCCTTTTGCATTGCAGACATAAAACTTCCTATAGGTGTCCTTTATTGTCTTTATTTTTACTGTTTTCTTCTTTTTTTAAGGGTACCTTAGAAAGAGATCGTCTTGATCAATCACACGTCCAATCCAAATTGGAAAAGCTGGATATGCTGGAAAAAGAGTACACCAGGCTTAACACAATGCAGTCCCTAGCAGAGGTCTGTTATTTCTACTGTGTTAGATCAGATTTATATTGAATGCTGTCATTGACATATTATAGTTAGTTACATGTCAGTAATAGAGTTGAGTAAAACTTTGGCTTGTAGAGAATGATAGCAATTAAACATTGCTTACTTTTTTTTTTCCTTCTTCAGTTTCTTAGCTGAAGTGGGATAAAAAAATCAAAGAGTTTTCAGTGAAACTCCACATGGCCAGTCAGGCCTTGGCTTGACCATACACTAAAAGAACTGAAGTTCTCTTAAGCCTTAACAGTGTTGAGTGATGTTCCTCTTCTGTGGTTACTTTGTGACAGACATATAGGATTGAGTACATCTCTGAACTCTGATTTTGTCTGAATGGCCTTACATAATGCTGACTATATGCAATTATAGTCTTCTGTGGCACAGATTTGACTTAGCTTGTGGGTGTATGTGCTTCATTTTTTTTGCTTTGGTTTGTTTTTTCCCCACTTAGGAAGCACAGTTACTGCCAACTGTTTCCTTGCCAGGTTCTCATTTGGAGTTGGTAGCCTTGGCCCTGTAACAGCAGCTGTCCTGTTAGTGTATTTGAACCAAATTGCCTTTTCAGGATTCTCTTTAAATCAGCAGCTTTTAGACGTTCATTGTGACCGTATTCTCTACGCCCTCTATGGTCAGGGCTCCTGGAATCTAGTGCATAGCTCACTTCTCTCTGCAGAGAGACTGCAAGACTCTCAAGGATGAGCTACAGAGCTCAAGGAAGGAGAGGCTTTCACCTGCAAATATATACATAGTATTTCCATATATTGCATAAAGGAGGCGATATTACAGAATTGGCCTGGTGTTGGGGATAGCTTTGAACTGTCAGAATTGTCACTCCGCACAGCTGCTTTTATCGGGTGCCAAAGTAAATGTTTTTTGTCCAGGAGCCCATAAGGACATGTCTACTTGTAGATGTTCAGCTAGGCTGCTGCAGGACTCGCAGGCCACACAGTGGTTCTTGGTAGTACCTGACCTGCGGCAGGTGAGCTTAACTTCAGCAAGGAGATCAGTTGTTTTTTGTTATTCTGGATTGTGCTAGATGTCTTTGCTTCTGTGAGATCTTTTTGATTTGGTGGCCACCACAGTTCAATCCTTACAGTGGAGCTGTGCTAACTTCCACACAGTTAAGTTCTAGGAGCTTGGAGAAGGTTGGATTTAGCTCTAAAGTCCATCTTTGTGATCATTTTACCATTCTGAGTCTGCTTTCTGGTCCATCTGTCTCTGTACATGCAGTACTTGCAAGAAGTTTACCTGCTTGCTCTCCAGAATTTCTAGGATACCTTTAGGATGGAAGTTTTTCTGTAATCCTGTCTTTAAGGAATTTACATTCACCAGTCCAGAGTGTTTTTTTTTTTTTTTTTTTTTTTTTTTTTTTTTTTTTTTTTTTTTTTTGATGTAGGCTTATAACTAGAAGAAAGACCATTTTCATACCTAGTCTACTGAGATAGATAATAAGTGATTAGATACTTATTTATAAGTAAGTCATGATTTAACTACCTTTGATTTTAGATGCTTTCTCAGAGCGTAAGTTGTCAGTGGGTGTTACTGTGCGTATTTAATCTGCATGACATGCAGGACCAGAGCCTGCCCCTCTAGTAGTATCCTCACCAAGCAGTTGCCAGTATTGATACTAGCTGTCAAGAATTGCTGCTGACCCCTCCCTTACTCTTGTGAGAGCTCCTAATTGGAGTATGTATTTTGGGATTTTGTTGGCAGGATCTGTACATTTATTGCAACTGTAGTTGTGCAGTGCAGGCTGACATTTGTCTGAGTAGGACCAAATGCATCTGTGCGTGGGTACAGGGCTGTTTCCTCAAAGAATGGCTAAGATTCTGGTCTTGTGTGTGACAGATGGCCACAATAGGAACTTATGGCTTAATCACACATTTCGAAGAACTCTTGTTGTCAGTAATTGATCTTCTGAATGTTAACAATGAGACTTAACTTCCATCCCCCCTGCCAAGCCCTTCTTGGAACAAGAGCAGTAATGAATCCTCATAGGGATTGTGCCCCTGTGCTACCCAACACCTCAGGCTGCCCATTAGCCTGCGCCTGCCACCTGGGGAGAAGCACCCTCTGTTCTGCCTGAGCTGGGTCCGCGCTGACTGCTGCACCAGGCGGCAGGTCGGGAAGCACAGGGCTACTTCTGTGGTGGAGCCAATTTGGACTTCTTTCCCACCAACTTTCAGAGATTCTGCATCTTGGAAGTCTCATACCTTCTTGTATACTTTGGTTAAAGTTGCTTTAAATTTTTCAGTGACAGCCAGGAGGATGTGCAAGGTGGTGATTTTTTTGTTTTGTTTTGCTTTTTCCTTCTCCTGTTTTATAAGCAGAAATATAACTTTCTTTTGGGAGTACCACTCAGATGGAAACTCTCGAGCATGCTCTGACACAAGCTCTGAGTTTGAGCTGTGCTTGCAGCTAAGGCAACTGCCTGAGTGATTGCTTAGTCTGTATCACACAGAAGCAGAGGTTCAGCTACCTGTCAGACTCGGGTTCAAGCACAAGATTTGCTTCAAAATTTCTGTACTAAAAATCTTTTCCTACACAACATGCTAAAATGAGATTTCCGTTTGTGTGACTGTCCCTGTGGAAAACAAGAGTTGTGACACATACTGAAAAGGGCAGAAGGCAACTTTGTTATTTGTAGTATACCTGACTTGTATGGGAAGTCATACAAGTCTTATCAAAAAGGGTTCTTGTATTTAACAGGAAAAGCTAGTTCCTTTACATAGTGCTTCCATTGTGGATATTTGCCTTTTATCTCTGTATGAAGTCATATCTTAGTTCTGCTTTACTGAAGTATAATTAGCTATCATCCTTTTCAGCATTCCGTGTACTGAGCTTATAAATAATGCAAATAGAAGTGTGCAATTAAAGCTGCTATTGAGTTGTGTATTTTTTCGTAGTAAAATCTGATTAGTAGCTCTGTGAACAGTGTTCAGCCTTTGAGAAAGAGAACAGGCTTTTTGTGCAGTGCACTGAGTCATTTTCACTCTCCTGTGATCAGAAATCAGAAACTTATTAAATAACTCCTACATTAGGAGTTTAACTGAAACCTGCTTGTTCAAGGCCTTCATTTTGTCGAAGGGTCTGCAAAGAGAAATGTGCATCTCTCCTGTTCCCTCTTTTATTTGAAAGGAGCTTTTGAAGGACTCCTGGGCTGCTTTTAACCATAAAGATGGTATCTCAGATTTCCGTGAATGTCTTGGATACATTGGATGCAAACTTTTATCCTTGCTCTTAATAGAAGAGTTAGATGTTCAAAATTTTTTGCCCATCAAGAGTTTGAGTTAGGGATACTAGCAAAAGGCATTTTAATAGTCTTTGATAGTGTTCTCTGTTAGCTATAATGCTAGGTGACATACCTGTATTATTAGCTCTTTGTGCAAAATCTTTCACGTTAATGTGCACAGAACAGTCTCCTTGATTATTTATACAACTGAGAAAGATATTGTTGTCTTATTGCTCCACTTTGAGGCTGATTTAAGGTTAATAATTACTTACTTTTGCAATTGGTATCTGAATTTAAAACTGGAAAAATCAATACAGTTTTAAATATAAACAATTGACTTGTATTTATAATTACACAGGTAAAACTCCAGAAATTATTTGAATTCTGAAGTTTTTTACTTGAAGTGAAAAGTAAAATCAATACACTAACTCATAGTATTGTGGACTTTATTAATACTGATATCATTTTCATTTAACTTTGACTAGAAAAAGATGAAAGAGCTGGAACAGAAACTCCAGGAGGAAGAACATGCAAGGAAGCTCGTTCAGGAAAAAGCAGCTGAGGTAACCAACAGGAAATTTCTTTTGTACTAGTATGCGTTGCAGTCTGCCCTTTGTTTCCTTCAACTTTTCAACAAAACGTGCTCATATGGTCTCCCATATACAAAATAAAAACATATAGGCAGGTGTTGTATTTTTCTTTCTTTCTTTTTTTTTTTTTTCTCATCTTTTGGTCTGAAGTTCAAAATACCAAGAGTAGCCCCCTTCCACACCTTTTCTCCACTTTTTTTTTATTTTTACCTGAGGAGCATGGTAAAGAGGTGTGTGCACTGAAGCTTAATTTACTCAGCAAAAGAAGCTAGTGGGAAAAGGGGAGTAGAAATTCATACTAATTCATAGTTGATGCTGTGTGAGGATCCAGTTAATCACTCTTCCAACAGAACTGGCTGTTCCATACAGTTAATTGTGTAACTTACTGCTTCACGCTAACAGCAAAACTGAACTTTAAAAGCACATCACTGTGGTAGGTGGTTATTTTTGAGGGTTTTCAGAGGAGTGTTGATATGTACCTCCTTCCAGAGAGTGTGTGTGTTTCAGTGCTGCTCCCAGGAGAACAGAAATTTGTATTTTTGACTCCTGCATCGTCAGGAACTTGTTAGCACCCTTTGCCAACTCCCTCCTGGTTTTAAGTCTGTCTTTATAAGCTTTATGTGCTTCAGTTCCTAAAGTTCTCATACTTGGTGAACTAGATATCTAAGCCTCTGTTCTTGGCAAAACACACTCGCAAGAATCCGCTGAGCAGTCTGAACAACTTGGGTTCATTTGGTGACCTGGAGCTGTAATTGCTTCCAAGAGTCCTGCTGGAATTCCCTTCTCTGTTGTGAAACAGAGATTATATAGGATTGCTCTAGGGAGGGCAGGAAATGTTTAAGAATTTCTGCTAAATTTATTATTGCTCAGGTTAATCCGTATGTGTCTTAATAGCATTTCACCAGTTGCAGTTTTGTAGAACTACTCCGAGTAGTTCTAGAATGCACAAATTTTAGTCTACTTCATGGATTTTTTTTTTAACGTTCTAGCCTGATAAGCTTAATTTGGACTTTGGCTGAAGATGACCTTTTCTTTTCAAAAGTGTTATATTTTCATAGGACAAATTATTAGAGGATTTTGATTTTAAAAAAACAGAGTAACTGCTTGGACTCAGGCATGGCTTTGGCTGTGCAGTGGAGGGAGCCATGCAGCTTTACCAGCAGGTTTTTACTGGTCATATAGCAACAAGATGCAGTTTGCTGTTTGCAGTAGTAGTTTGTTCTGAAATCAGTGGCCTAGTTAATGGGGAACACTGTGAAGTTGTTCTTAGGACTTTTTTCAGAGGGATTCTCTCTCAAATAGATCAAGGTCAAAAAGTTTGTTCTTATTTTCAGAATTTTAACTAGAAAGGTGGTAGGAGGAGACAGGTAAGATGCAATCTACTACATCTACTCCTGGTTATGAGCCTACAGTGACACTGGGCTTCTAGAGTGTCATGTTCATTACATACCTGTTGGTGTATGCTGAAGTAGTATGTAGGTAGCGTGTCAAAAATTGATCCTTGCAGTAAATTTTTTGGGGAGAGTCTCAATTGTGAAAAGTCTTGTGAATGCTTTCAACTAAGGTTGATTAGGAAACACTGATTTCCAAAGCTATCCCACAACTTTTTGTTGGAAAGAAGAAGTATGTGTATGTAAAGAGAGTTCATTTTTGACAGTGGTAATACTAACATTAACTCTTCTGGTAAATAAAGCCAGGGGTGTTGATTTTTTTTCACTGTATTTAGTTAATGATAAAGCATAGAGCTAATGTTTCAGCAGTTGCCTGTATGGAAGTAATTCCATGAGATTAATTCTTCAACTTGCTAGGTTCAGTGGTGAGAGGTGTTACTAGAGGAGGTATTTAATGTTTAAATTGAACTCGGACTGCAGAAGCATTCCACATGCTGGCAGCCTTGGCTTCCCCAGAGCCTGCTTTTTAAAAAATTCTGATTTACAAAATCTCAAATCACATTTTATCTCTGATTATCTATTAAAGCAATCTCAGTATCTTCTCTCAATTATAGCTTCAGACAGGTCTGGAAACCAACAGAATTTTAATTAAAGCAGCCTCACCGTTACTGTCTCCAAAAGCAAGAAGACCCAGGAAGAAAACCAAGCAGCCAGATAAGGTAAGATGGAGGGAGAGAAAGATACTGAAGAGTACCATAAGGGCTCTGTGTATGGATTCAGGAAGAAGGCTGTCTCTTGTTACACAGCAGCTGTAAATGGGTTTGCTTTAGTGTCATCTTTGATAAACATTTCTCTCTTCTTTCCTTCCAGAAATGCCCTCTTACCAGCCATCTCCCTACGCAGCCCCATTACAGACTGTCTCTGGGTGATGTCCCCTTTGTAGCTGGGAAGGTGAGCTGCTCCACACCGAAGCTAATGCTCAGTAGATGCAGCTCCTCAATGGCTGTGCCTCGGTGCACTCCTGACCCGCTGTGGTCAGGTGCTTTTGGGTTCTTTGCCTCTTTCCTTCGAGGTCATCTCCAAAAGCCTTTCTCCCCCGCAGTAACGTGCCGAACTGACACTTCCAAAATGGGCTGTCTCCATGCTGCTGGGCAAGCTGTTCTTGTTAGTGCATATTCATTCAAACAAATACAATCCTGGCAGCAAATCTTTTCTAAATGTTCTCCATTGTTGGCAATGCAGTTTTAAGGAATCTATTCACATGTGTTTTATTTTTTCCTTCCAGTCTACTAGCCCCAGCCATTCGGTTGGTGCCAATGTGCAGCATGTGCTGCACCTGATGAAGCAGCACACCAAAGCACTGTGCAACAGCCGTGTGGTCAATGATGCTCCCCTGGCAAAACCCATCAGTAGTGCCCATCTTGCCAGCAAAAGCCAAAGGTCGTCAGTGCCAAAGGAGTCGTCCTCATCCCAGGAGGAGCTCTCAGAAGTGCTGCTGACTTTACAAGATGAATTTGGGCAGATGAGTTTGTGAGTTTGGTATATTCTCATTGCAGATACTGTGTAGTGTGCTATATCTTTGCCTTTTACGTTAAAACTGGGTGTTTTTTCCTGAAAAGGATGAAAGTCAGGGATGATCTGTGGCACGTTATCTATTATTTCCAGTTGTTACAATGGTTCTCTTTTCTCCTAGCAATTAAAGCTTAGTTCTAATAAATTGTGTAGATATTATAGCCGGGTTTGCATGCTGCAGCATCAAGTTTGGTAGGAGAAAGTGTAGGAGCAACCTATGGTGGCTGAGTGGAGAAATACTCATTTCATGACTCAGTAATTCTGCTCCTCCACGTTAATGAAACACGACTTGTTATCCTATTGCACAACCCCAGGATGTACCGGTCTACAAGTAGCGACTGAATGAGTGTTGGAGACCACCTCTTTAAGAAGTTGCTTTGTAATTCTAAATGAGTGTGTTGGAAGTTTGAAACCACTCATATTATTGACAACTTCATGTTGCAGTAGCATCGCCAGGATGTGCTACTGTAATAATGCCAACCAGGCAATCTGTTCTTCCTGATTTCTTAACCCTGAGTGAGTGTTTCTGGCTACTTGTTGTTGTGCTGTTGTGGCGGCGGCATTGCACGGGGGCACATGAGCCTCAGCAGTGGAGGGGGCTCGTGTGAGCCCAGTCTCTGATTCGCTTCTAGTGATCACCAGCAGCTGGCAAAGCTTGTGCAGGAAGCACCGACGGTCGGCGTGAGGGAAGAACTTGAGCGCGAGTTGGAGGCGCTGGTGGGAAGGATGGAGGCCAAGGCAGAGCAGATCAGCAAGGTCCGGAGGCATCGGGCACGGGTGAGTCGCTTGCATGGGTTCTGTTGTCTCAAGAACTCTTAGCTTGTTCTAGTAGGAACTGAACAAAGCAGAAATACTTTTTAGGGCAGTATTTTCCAGGTTGAATTTGGAACTCCTGATTGTGTTCCTCTCCATCTTTCTATCCCAGTATTTCTGCAGCAAACTCTTTCCGTCTTCCTAGGATTCCCTTGTGCCCCTCTTCCTCGTATCCTATGCTATTGCTGCTTGGAGAGGTGACCCACTGGAGACGAATGTACTCAGATCGGTTGTGCTCTCCTGCTGTGCATAGGGCAGCTCTGCTGAACTAAAGCAGTTGCTTTACCTGGAGCTTTACCAACACCCTGTTGGGTTAGATGCTGGGGAGAAGCCCTCATGAAATTCTGCTCTTTGCATCAAAGAAAATGCCGAGCTTTTAGCAAGTGAACTCATATTTAAGAGATGTCTGAATTCCCAGGGTCTTCCCACTGTTCAGCTGAGACTTTTGGCAGCTTCCCCTTTGTTTGGCATAAGTGACCTACTTCATTGTGCTTAGATTTGTTTTATATAAAAAAAGTGTTTCAAACAACTTTATAAATTCTTTGAGTAGTGTAGCTGTTCATTTAAAGCTGTGAAACTTTTTGATTCCCTGTTTTGTCTAATGTTTGTTCATTTTAATGAAATTTTTTCCAGAGAGTTCAGTCCTCTGTTTTATCTGGTTCAGTTTACATGAACCAAGAAGTTTCACCCTGATCATATGTAATGTAGTACACAAAATATGTGCCGAAAAAACTGTTGATCACATTTTACCTGCATCCATTTACATGTCTTAAAAATAATTAAAAACATCAGTTACCTTTGATCTCTTCTGTGATCTTCAGTGATACGACTGCAGCAAAACAGATGTGTAGGAATTACTCTATGTGGGAATATACTGTGTAATTCTGTATGGGAATATACTATATAATTCTGCCTAGATAATGAAAAAAGTTTTTAGGGCTCAGCTGCCAGGAAAACTGCTCCCTAAAGTGGGAAGACAGACCACAGAATCACAGAATGGTTGAGGTTGGAAGGGACCTCTAGAGATCATCTAGTCTAACCCCCTACTCTAGCACGGACACCCAGAGAACAGGGCACAGGGTGGCATCCAGGCAGGTTTGGAAGATCTCCAGAGAAGGAGACTCCACAACCTCCTTGGGCAGCCTGTGCCAGGGCTCTGTCACCCTCACAAGAAAGAAGTTCTTCCTCACATGGAGATGGAACTTTCTGTGTTTCAACTTATGCCTGTTACCCCTTGCCCTGTCACTGGCCACCACCGAAAAGAGTTTTGGCCCTATCCTCCCTACATTTACCCTTCAGGTACTCGTACGTGTTAATCAGATCTCCTCTCAATCTTCTCTATTTTAGTTATTTGGGACTAGATGGCTTAGAAATATCCTTTTGCTTTGCTGGGCGAGTTGAGCATTGGAGTAGAGGAAGGACACAGCATGAGGCAGATGTTTCAGTCTTGTAGGGGCAATGCAAAATGTATCCAAAACAAGTTCCCTGTTGAACTCTCTTACTTTGGACTTCTCTTTCAGCTAGAGAGACTTAGGAGAGAGTGCAAGTCCAAAAAGACTTCAGCCAAACAGACAAAGGACAGCAGGTTTCCTGTTAGTGAGGTCAAAGTGACGACTACAGTGACCACAAAAGGAAAGGATGCTGGTCCCATCAAAGTCCGGCCTGGAGAGAAGAGTCGTAGGAACCTGCAGCTGTTGAGAGACATGCAGACCCTGCAGACGTCGCTGCAGAGAGATGACATCAGCTGGGACTACTGAGGGCACTGCCCTGTCTGGCATGTTCCTGATCAGTCCAGTGAGCAGCTGTCCCTCGTTCCGGGCATAAAGCAGCTGCCTCTCTCACCTTGTGGAAGAGACTGCAGTGTCCTCAGTGCACCTCTGAAATATGGACCAGTTCTCTCTCTCTGGGTTTGCGTGTATATATTCTGCGCACTTAAACATATTCCGTTCATAGAGTGTCCAGCTGCTGGCTCTGAACATGGCTGTCCAGCAGCTCCCCCTCTTCCCTTCCAGCATGCCAGACAGCAGCATGTCTGTGTGGGTTGGCTCCTGTGAAGTGCCAGGGTGGTTTCACAGGGCTCTGTGAGCTCCAGTGCTCTGGGGTGCTTCAAAAATGCATCTTCCTGAAAATGATGCTGCATCCCTAGGCCCTAAGGGGTTTTGTCAGTTCTATTCCTCAGGCTTTGAGTGTGCAAGAGAAAGGTGGTGAACCTCCTGAAGGGGATTTTGCTTAAGTTCTCCTCAAATCTTCCCTAGCTCTTGTTCTGCCACATCCCACTAGTCAGTATTAACAGCAATGGGTGTTGGAGTACTCGAGGAACAAAGTTATTTCTGAATGATTTTGTTTAATGATTTATTTTTTTATTATTTTATTTTTTTATGTCCGAAGGGTGAAACGTTTCTTTAGAAATCATACTTTGTGGAAAAAGCTATAGGATATTGGGGATAAAATCCCCTGTCTTAGTCCCTGCCTTTGAGTAGCAAAGGGGAGAGATAGGCCATAAGTGTTTTTAAATTGCAAGTGCCTCAATCATGCCATTCCTTCCTGGCACCTTGCTTTTAACTTGAACTATGTGCTTTGATGAGTTACCCACTTGGAGAAGAGTGCGATGCATTTTGCACTCTGACTTGCACAGCTGAGTAAATGTTATTTATTATGTTAATAATGTAAAGAATTTCCTATTAATGGAATGTATAGAAGACAGATTATCTGTTTATAAAGTTGAAAGACAATAAAGCCAGCTTGCTTGTTGAGTTAATTGTGGGAGAGCTGCCTTTTCTCCAAACTAGCCCAGCCCTCCATGGCTTGTGGAAGAGTTGGGGAGAGTGCTTTCATTTGGCTTTTTTGTCCTGGGAGCATATTGTGTAGACTGAAGAAACTAGGGCCAGCCTGGAGCTTGTCCCATGGTCCAGGTTGGTATCATGGGGCTGCCCTCCCTGGGTGACATGAGGGGGGTAATGGGGCTTCCCCTGCATGGAGCTGGGCAGACAGGGAGCGAGTGCTCTGGGTCAGCACAGGAGTCTGAGCTGGCTGCTTGAGGGATGCGAAGTCCAGCCCAGGTGCTCTCCCTGCTTCCTCCTGGCCATGGAGTGGGTTCTTTTAGCTGGAAGCAGCAGCCCTGCTCCATGCGTGCTCCCTGCAACAGTGACCCAACTGCCCTGCCTGGGACAGGGCCAAGAGGGCCCTTCAGCCAAGAGGCCCTGTCCTGGGCTGGGCAGCTGGGTCACAGTTAAAGAGTCAGAGAGGCACAAAAAGCCAACAGCAGGAGTGAGAATGAGGCTTTAATTCTACCCCTTGCTTTGACATGCTGATATTTTGGTGGTATCTTATTACTGTTTGTCTATAATTTCTTCAGTTTTCATAACCCCATAGCTTATACCAAGTGCACAGCAAAAACTTCATCCATTCATCAATTTTTATTAGTGTTAAGGAACGCCCTCAGCCCTTCTCAGGACACACAATATACACACGCACTGTCTGCTGAGGGGGGAGCAGGGCCAGGATCTGCTCCAAGCGCCTGTCCTGGGCTGCAGCCCTCCTGGGCAGTGGGACGGGGGCGGCGCAGGCAGAAGGGACTGCGGGAGGGAAGCACTGCTGGCACCTCCCAGGGCCTGTGGCTGCTGAAGGGCCCTTTGCTGTATGAAGAAAGTGGCTGTCTTGGATGATATTTCTCGGTCCCTGAAGAAAGGCTGGGGTGGAGTGTAGAGGTGTACTGAACAAGCAACTGTAGTATGAGATCCAATTGTAAAAGACCACCCTAGGAACAGAGACTGCAGCCATCATGGTAGTCCAGGAATGAGGCAGCCTGGTGTAAGTCTTGCAAACACACCCCACCTGTAAGAGCCCTATCAGCTACAGGCTAATGTGCTTGGAAAGGCCAGCTGATGTCAGGATTCTACCCAAGGTAGGGGGTTGGGTGTTTTATCACTGCCTCTACAGTAAAACTCCTCTGTACTGAACTTGGACCAAGTTTAATGATAATGATGGGATACTAATAGCTGAAGTACACTGCACTGTGAGTAGAAAGACTTCAAGCTAGGGCTCAAAAGTGGTTGAGCTCTTCAGTATGTCGAAATAATGTTACGTTGCAGTTGTAATGCAGGCAGAAAGGCTTCTTTGGTTGATACAGTTCCACTAGTTAACAAGAAAAATTAAATACCTTAAGCATGCCACTATGGTCCTGCACAGAAGCATTAATCACTACTAATGTTTACCAAACAAGATGCCTGATCCCAGCTTTTTACAGGTTCCTCTTCATCTTCCACCACCTTCCCTGCTCCCTGCCTGTGAGGCCCAGGAGCCCAGAAGAGCTGCAGGAAGCTGAGGAAGGGTCACACTCTGCTCCCCCACCATGAGGAAGAAAGGTACTTAAGTTACTGTCCTAGCACCACTGCCGTAAACCATAAATAAGAACTTAACTATGGAAGTAAAGTTTGTCCTATAACATTAAATGATGCAGGTTGCTCCTCTACCACTGTGTTTTGGTGGTAAAAGATGCCGTTTCTTTAAATAAGGCATCGTTTACATGGTTTCCTATGATGTGTGCAAAGTGCAGGGAAATGCAGCAGGAACAGTGCATTTCAGATTCTCTAACTCCTCCTCTTTCAAGATGGTGGCAAAATGCTTCCATCAACACTGCTATGTGCACATCATACAGAGGGACTTGTGAAGTAGCACAGTCCTGTTCTAGCACCCAGGATTAAGTCAACATCCTCCCGCCTCAGCCTATGTTTCCTTTCAGCAAAGGGGAGAGTTTTCCAACTCCTGAGGAGATGTTTTCCCCAGACTTGACTCTAGTGCATGGACCCTCTTTAAAGCAAAGTGACTTCCAACACAAAAGTGAACAAAAAGAGCTCTAGGTTTCTTGTAGGTGGCAAGTGCAATCAGCTTGCGTTATAATCTTGCCACCAAGACGAGTAATTGCATAAGGGGGCCTTTACTTTTTTTTCTCACTTAAGCTTCCTCTAGTGCTACAGTACTAATAAATTACTCTGGAGAGAAATAAATAAATAAGTTGGCATCTCCCAGACACCACGATGGGAATGGAGAGTGTTTCAGAACAGCTGCCCTGATGGCCCCAGGAAGGGACCCAGTGAAGAGGTCCGTGTTGTCACACAACGGTCTGCACCGGCGCAACGCACTGCGCGGGAGAGGCGGCGCGTTCCGAGGATGAGCTCGAGCGGCTCGTGATCTCCCTCTGCAGCTCCTCCACCTTCTTCTGCAGCTCGGCCCGCTTGGCAAGAAGTTCCTTGTAGCGATTGTGGACAGGTTCCTGCAAGAAAACCCCAAGCTGAGTCTGGCTGGCCAGCAGGGGACACGCAGCGGAGCCGCTGACTCCAGGGCTGTGGGACAGAGCTCTCTCACCATTTCCAGACCAGGGTGAGGAATTAGTTGCTCTGGGAGACTCTTTTCTTACCCAGGACACACAGCCTGATGTAAGTTTCCACTTTGTGGTTGCTATTTTTTTGTTTTTTTCTAATATCAGATTAGGAATAATCTAAATTACCAGTTAAAACCAAAATGAAAGTTGGTATAAATGTAAATTTTGAAGGCTCACAGCTACAGAACTCTTGATATGCCTGGGGGATACTCTAGCATCTCAGCCCAGCCATAATTTCAGAGATGTGGAGAATATAAAAGTAATAGAGATATTTCTAAATATTTTCAGATGGTCTCTCCACTGTTAAACAAAACTTGTATCCAAAAGCATTTGTGACGTTGCAGTATTCAATGCCCCAGATTTGCCACCTGATGTTGGACACTGGCAATCTGGAATTTTTGAAGCTTGAAGTTTTGAAGATTATGATTAAAAAGTGATTTCAGCACCTAGGAGTATATTCAGGCTGTTTTAGGTGCCTTGGGCACTCTGACACGCTTGAGCTGTCAAAGCTCAAGGCCATAACGGGACTGCCGTGAGGGCAGCTAGAGCAAGCAGCACATGTCCAGGCAGCCCAACATAGCCCCACACTCAGAGCTAGACTCCATCCCATCACTGAAATCTCAGGTGGGCTCTTTTGTAAAGAAGAGAGGCTTCAGCTAATGTTTACCTCTACTCAAGGTGAGAAGTTTTCCAAACTCTTGAGTGTCTTCAGCTCCTGCAGATTTCCCTCAGCTCACAGAAATGGACCGTGAGTGCCTGTTAATTCACAAGGCAGTGACTTCCAGCCGAACACTCACTCCTACAAAGTGTAAATGCTGCCCCTTTCATTTGTTTACATTTCAATTTAGGCTTTTGGTTTTAAATTTAAGCTGCTGCCATGGAAGTGTTGCACACTGCTGCTTTCATTTTGAAGCCTTTGAGCTCCAAAGTGACAGTGCTGCTACTGCCAAAGCGGGAAATAAAAGCAGGAGCTTTTGAAGGGCCAGGAGCTGCTGTTACCTGCGGCTTCATTCTGGGGTTCCAGCGGATGTAGTAGCCGACCCAGAGCTCGAGGTGGCGCATACTGGCCACGGGGTAGAGGACGTGGTTGGCGTAGCTCACGTACAGTGGGTTCGTGAAATCCTCCAGCTGGCTGTTGATGTAAGACCAGAGCGACACTGTCTTTTTTGGAAGGCTCTGTAAGGGCAAGGGGGCAGGAAGGTTTATTTCATGTATCCTGACGTTCATCTACCAAGATTTGCGAGTGTCTGCTACAGCAGATACAGATGTCTGGCATTAATACAAATCTGGTTGCCTTTTCACAGCGTTAAAAAAATCCCTCTTTTGCTGTGCTTTCTGTAATGGAAGCACATGGAGGTGGGCAGGAGCTCGCGCCCTGGCACAGAAACATCCCCTGCTGCCCCTCGGTGCCTGCCGTGCTGCAGGGGGCTATGTAGAACCGGCCCTGGAGCCCCCCGTGCTTTGGTTAAGCTTCCCCTCTTCCAAGTGCTCCTAGTACATTAACTTACAAGGAGAAAGTAGCGGTGTGACCTGGGCCTGTGAAGAGTCCCACTTCTAGATGAAGTACTTGGCTAGGCTGAGGTTCTTAAAAGCATCATGAAAAAGTACCTTTTCTTCTCTGGAAATGATAATTCTTCAATCTGTGGACACTATGAAAGCGGGAGCTCTGCCTTCGCTGCAATACAATGCTATCACTTTCGTTGCACAGTACCTTTCTTCCACGTGTGCTGCCAAACACAGCCCATCCTGTCCCAGCTCTGTGATACAGAGCTGCAACCTGTTGCTGACAACAGCTCAACTTCTTCTAGGCCCACGGGGGGCCGAAGGCGCTGGCGCTGCTCAGCGCTCACTGCTACTTCCCATCCTTTGGAGCTGGGGGAACCAGCCGAGGCCAGGCCAGGGCAGGGGGAGGCAGCTCCAAAGGACGGGTCTCTCCCAATGCTCCAATTCTGCTCTCTCCCACCTGGCAAACACACGTGCTGAGAGCAGTTATGTGCTGTGGTCTGTATGTACAATATGGCAATGAACACGTGTTAGGGAAAAGCAATCAAAAGGGAAACTGAGGGCAAGAAGTTACCAGATCCTGCACAGAAATTCACATTAAACCAGAGTTCAAAGAAAAAGATGGATACCCAACTATGTGGAACCACCAGGGGTTATTCAGGCACCTGTGAGTAGCTGAAAGCAACATTGAAAAGTGTCTGTCTGCCCAGAGGGGAACAGTCTTGCACAGAAATTAGAAGTCCCCAAGAGAGAGCAGTTTGCACAAAGAGGAAAATAACCTGAATCCCAGCGGTTAGGAGGAGAGATTGGTAGCACTCAGATGTGCTCCTACCCCTGAAGCAATTTCATTAGCAGCCTCTGGCCACACAGAGCAACCCTGCAGCTGGCAGGGCAGGGGCCTTACCTCCTTCACTCGCTGCTGCTCGCTGCTGCACAGGAATGTCCCAAACAAACAGCTGTACAGGTGGTCCAGGATTGTTATCAGGAAGTACTCGTTGAACTCAAATGCTGTGGGGAACTTCAGACAGAACCAGAAGAGAGGTTGGGTTTGGGTTTTAGAACAGGAATTGCTTGTTGCAAATAAAGTTTTTCTCTATTTTTCCACTTGTGGTCTTACTAAGGAGTTGGCCTCCCTCCTTTGCTTTTAAAGCAGGATTTGTCTCTGTTCTCTGCCTGGCTGGATATTCAGCATGACGTTGGCCCTTTCCAGGAGCAAGAGTTTCTCCCTTGGAAAGCTGCTTTGTATGTGCAGAGAGGAATTCTGAGTAAGAGCCAGAGGTCTGAAGGGTTTGACCACTGTGTTTACATGCAGAGCTGCTTCAAACTGAAGCTTGCTGGATTCTGCCTATCCCTAAAGACAGACCTTGAGAGGAGAATGTGAACAACAGGCTGCAGGCCACATGAAATAATGCAGAAAAGGGGATGGAAACCCCCTTGGGCCCGAAGGAAACAGCCTGCGTGCCAAACAGGCTCATTCCCAGAGAGGAGGCCGGCATCACACAGCACACGGGCAGCGGCAGTGCGGCCGGACAACATGGGTACTCAGGGTCTGTGGCTGCCCTAGGCCTTCTCAAGAGCTGGAGAAGCTGGAGCTGACGGGATCCCACCAGGAGTTACAGTCAGAGCAAAACTCTGAAACTCTTGTATCACAGGGATCAAGAGCACAAACTGCAGGACTTGCCAGCACCTGTTTCAGTGCCCAACGAGCCAATTTTTTCTTCAGAAAAACAGCATGGCTGAAATTTGCTTGAAATTCAGCACAAAGATCACAGCAGACACAAAGACCCAGCTCCTCCATGCAATGCCAGCCATAGAGGATTTCTCTAGAACCTGCCTCTGCTTTGCCTGGCCTGAAGGGAAGCGCTCAGCTTCTGCCTCGGTAAATCACGTATCAATCAGGAGCCTTCATAAAAAAGGAGCAAAAAGGAGGTGTTTAAATGGAGCGAATGCAAATGTTCCCTGCAGTCCCGGTTACAGGATTGGCTTGGTCAAAGAAAACAGGGATCAGTCTGTACCCACCAATGCCAGAGACTCCCACGGGCACTTCAAGTCACTTATGCTCCTCAGGGCACAGCAGGGAAAGCTGCTGTGTGGCCTCCCCAGCTAGCGAGGTGGCTGTGGGGGCTGCTCCTCCCTGTGTTAAACGCAAGGCGGCTGCCCTCCCTTCCAGAGCGAGGGGAGCCTCTTCCCTCTTCCCCATGCTCCCATTTCCCATAGCAGCACGAATGTAAGCAGTGCCCTACACCCAGCTAATTCAATGCAAGTCTG
This sequence comes from Crypturellus tataupa, assembly GCA_034781795.1. Taxonomy (NCBI): domain Eukaryota; kingdom Metazoa; phylum Chordata; class Aves; order Tinamiformes; family Tinamidae; genus Crypturellus; species Crypturellus tataupa. The sequence continues at coordinate 773,472 of JAWLRI010001085.1, forward strand.
CATCACAGCCTCCCCCTTCAGTCTGTGCACTCAAATTTAGGCTCTTCACTAATACAGACTCAAGAAACTTTTAGCTAGAGTCAAAAAAAAAAACAAAAAACAGAAGAAAAAGCCTGTGTTCTCATTCAGCAGTCACCGTGGCCATGACTCCAGTGTCCAGAAATCGTACAGTGTCCCAGAACATTTTGTGCCTCCCAGCAACTTACCTGTCTTGTCATCTGCCAGACGCAGTCGATGAACTGGAGGAAGACAGGCGAGCGATCTGCGTCTGCGTGATTCTTATCCCCATGGCCAACCCTCTGCAACAGAACAGGACAGAGAGCAGGGGTTGCACAGAGCTTCAGGAACCTGCTGGGGTCTCCCTATACCTCAGCCATCCATGTCTTTACCAACAGCTTTAAAAGCTTGAAATGAATCTTCTTTTTGGTCTGTCCATACTTGTGAGTAAAGGATCATTCAGTCTTTGAAGTGAAAGCTCTTTATGGGGACATTTTCATGTTAAATTAAAACAAGAGCTGTTGGAGTAGAGGCTCCAGATGCTACGCTGGCACTGATTTCAGTTAATAGCTAAAGTTCAGAAGGAGAAAAAAATAGAATGTTCCTTGCTTTAGCTGCAGCTGTTGTCCTGGCTACCTCAGCAGCAGAGCACGCTAGATGGAAGCACTGCTTCCAGCTCTGGTGTGTGATGATATCGGCCACACGGCAGCTCCCTGCCCCACAGCAGCTCCCTGCCCCACGCACTGCACAGCACCCATGAGCCCAACTCCAGCCACCGAGAAACAGGCAGGTAGGGAAGGCTCCCCAGACGGAGCGTGTAGGTAAGAGAATTTGGAACAGGCTGCCCAGAGAGGTTGTGGAGTCTCCTTCGCTCGAGATCTTCCAAACCCGCCTGGATGCCACCCTGTGCCATGTGCTCTAGGTGACCCTGCATGTGCAGGGGAGTTGGACTAGATGATCTTTGAAGGTCCCTTCCAACCTTAAGGATTCTGTGATACTACAATTCTCTACCTCTATTGTAGTATCACTCTACTCAGTACAAAAAAAAAGGAAGTTAAAATATTTACAGTTCTAATACCAGGTAGCAGTTCTCCTGAAGCAGAAATTTGGTTGCTCTCTACCTTGGTTTCCCCATCTTGCTTTGGGGAGTAGCATCTGAGTGTGCAACTCACTGCACGTGCTGTGAGGTGACACTCTTCTAGCCGTTGCCAGACTCAAACAACTATAAGAGAAGGGCTATGAGTGAAGGGCAATGAAAAGCCACTGCTGAAACACTCCATTTACATCTTTGCAAATCTTAACACACTGCTAAGTCACAAGACCGCCCCTCTGCAGACTTCAGCCATGAGATACACTTGACCCAATCTCAAACTGCTGGTCTTTTGACTAAATAATCAAAAGCCTCCCTCAAAACTAAGTGTATCTGAAGAAAAGGTGAGATCAAGGCCATCACCCATTTTCCCAGCCTGTTTAACATGAGGCCGTTTGTTAGGTGGCAATGTCCAAACAGTCTCAGAAAATGGTCAGAACTGGAAAGAAACACAAAAAGGTCACAGCGGTCCCTGCCAACTCCCAGCAGAAACATCCATCCTGAGTCCTCTGCTAGTTCAAGCCTGAGCATGGCCATATAAGTCATGCACCTGCAAGATTTAATACCATTTGTTTCTCATAGACAAGTAAGGCTGTTGCCCAGAAGAATAAGAGCATGACTGGAAATATAGGCAGAAAATAACAGCAGTAGCTATTCACCTTTCTTGGGCGAGTTCAGCTGGGAGACTTCTCACAGGCTAAACTCCTTTGAAATCCTTCAAGGTGGACAATAACTCTTTCTGTTCAGTGCCTTCCAAGGGCTAGTGACTCACCAGCTGAAATCTATGGCCAAAGCTCAGCCACTCCTTCTCCACCAGTACTTCAAAGCCCCTGATAGTTCGGTAGTAGCCATCTAACATGAGCAGGGAGAGAGAGGTGAGCTGGGCTGTACGGTCCCAGCCGTCACTGCAGTGCACAACCACGGACGTCTTCCCGGACTCCACTTTGTCAGCGATGCGGAGAGCTCCAGCGAGAATGAGCTGGGAACATGGGAAAAAGGTTACAAAGTCTCTGCCGAGCAGGCACAGAAACTGCATGAAAAATGGCTAGTGACTACCACCAAGGACAAACCAAGAGTCCTATCTGCTTCCCAAAGACTGGTAAATCATTTCTAGCTATTTCATAACAAGGATGGAAAACTGGCGAGCAAAGTTTTTGTTCCAGCAAGATGACAACACATTTGAACTGTAGTGTAGCCTCTGCTCTGAAGAGCTCTTGCATTAAGCTCAGTACTTGGACAGGGTTTAAATCCAGTAATAGTCTCTGTCTGAACAGGAACAAAATAGTCATTCTCTTGCAGTCCCAGGATAAAACTGGCTTTCTTCTTCATTAATAGACAGAGAATATCTCAGCTGGATTTTTTTAGAACAGAAAGAAGTTAATTTGAAAACTGCCAGTGGTCAAAGCTGAAGTGTTTTGCTCAAATTTTATGCTGCTTGGAGTAGCCTGAAAGGCTAATGGGACACGTACTCCCAGTATCTCCTAGACTGGACGAGGATCACAAAGGCAGGAGCTTGGAAACCCTGGTACTCCTGAGCTCTAACCATGACTTTCACAATTGCACAACACCCCCACACACATTTCATTCCTCAAACGCTGTCTTTCAGCATTTCAGTTCCTTTCCCTCCTCACAATTTCCCATTCTAATAAACTGTATTTTTAGCTGTTTCTAAATTGAAAACAAATTTTAAAACTTGAAATTTCTCATGAATCCAAAACCCTGCATTGCAGTTAACTTTGGATACAGTTCCCTATGAACAGACTGGCTCAGACTTGTGATTATTCTGCCACATTCAGTGGATGCAGACATGCTTACCTTGATATGCTCTAGCCAGTGAGTTGACTCTAAATTAGACAGCCAGTGAGTCTCCTCGATATTGGGATACACAATTTCCTTCAGTTTTCTCAGTGATTCCCTCATAACATGAATATTGTGAATGTCCAGGAACACTAATTCTGCATTCTGATAGGCATCCTCACTCTCATAGCCCCCTCCTTTAGCCTGCAGAAGAAAAAAAAAATCCCCTCCAAGTCATTAAGCAAAATCCCATTTGATATTTTATACTAATGCCTTGTTCTGAGTAGATATCAGCTGACAAATGCTTGTGGTATTTAAAAAAGGCATAAAACATTGGATTTATCTTACAAACAGAGAACATAGATATACAAACACAATTTGTATCTTTGCTGTATTATTAGTGAATATTATAATTTTTAGGAAAGAATATCACACTACAAGCATTCTTTTTTTCTATAATAATCATTTATTTATCCCCATTCATGGTGCTAGTTGATTAGATATGCTACTCTCTCATTTAAGTATACACCATACCATTATATAGGAGGATATATTATCCCACATATTAATTGCCTTTCCTAGGCAGTAGGAAATACAAGAAAATAAATCCAGCTTTAGGGCAGCAAAGCAGTTTTAACAAGAATGTAGAACTTAGAGTGATGCCTGATTTTTAGAAGTGCTCTCATCAGAGTTAACAAAGTTCTTATTGCTGTTAAATGAAGCAGTTTTGTAATCATGTGAAGTGAAAAATGGCGGTATACAAGATCCATAGCACCGTGTTGCACAATGGACCTCAGTACCCAATGCCTTTTTTAGCTGCTTTGATTTCTTCCCCCTTCCAAACTCATTTAAAATTTAGGATAATCCAAATTAACCTTTAGTAGTCACATTCATTTTTACTGATATCAGTGCAGTGTAAACATTTGCCTAGAAAGTCACATCTCTGCAAATAAATCCCTTCTTAGTTGAAAATGCTTTGTGATCCTCAGGAATAATTTGAAAGGGTGGTCAGAAACGCCCAACCTTATTGGCTACAGCATTCACACTGGGCCTTGCATCAAATATGAAGATTTTATGGGACTGAGCGTTGGAATCCATGATGGCCTGAAGGTATTTTTCATCTTCCTTGCTTCGCTTGCCACTCACTCCCACCATTGGCTGGCTACAGCGAGTGATGGTTGCTTGACTTTCTGGGTGAATCCATGACAACACCTTTGGACACAAATGAGAAAGGAATTAATGAAAAATGGGATTCATTAAACCAGTGAAGTGTACTACAGTGAAGTGCACTACAGTGTTACCTGTAGTGGCTTGCTCTGTGATCCTGCCATATATTATATGGTTCCAAAAGGCCGGACAATATTAAATCATCACTGAATTAAAAAGGAGGAACTCAAAAACTCTTCTGTACTTACACATTTGCTCTGCTTATATTCCCAAGCTTGGAACAAACAGAGATGAGTAAAAATACTTAAATCTGACATTTAAATAGGAGACAGACTGTTTGCTTCTTGTGAGACACACGGACTCGCTTTATCCAACTGCAGTCACTGGGCTATCTCTTACCCTACGTTACACCAGTTAAAAATTAAGCATGTTGGCAGTCAATTTAGTTTTTTATAAGCTTGAGAATTATAACAGCATGTTCTCAATTGCCACTGAAATAATAATCATAACAATGGCCATGTCTTATTTATAACTGTATTTTAATAATTATTTTCACTAAGAGGTTTATACACACTAATAAAAATATCTCTCTCCCCTAAAAGTTGGAGTAGGCTAGACAACTGAGAACAGCTAAATAAGGCTATTTTGCTTTTCCCAGGAGCTGAACTGAAACTCAATCTTAGGCTCTGTAAAGTTATCTTATCTTCACGTTTTGGTTTAGTCTACATCCCTTTCACAACAGTAGTTCCAGCAGATAATGCTGCCTGCTAATTCCTCAAACATATTGCTGTCACTTCCATTATCACTGATCATTTGTTTGCTCCCTAGAATGCACTCAGCCTGATTTTGGCATTTTTTTTGTGGCCCAAACGTACATGCAAAACCACATCAAAGTGGCTTCTTTTGTCACACTCACTGGGATGCGTCCTCTTGATCTGAAAGATGCTACTCTCTTTAATTCTTCGTCAGGAATGTTTACAGGCACAACAAGATTGGCAGGGTATGTATCACATAGCTCGTAGCGCTCATTAATCTTGGTCAGTCTCCAGCTTTCATTGGGAATTCCCTAAAGAGGAAGCAAAAGCAGGTTAGTAAATGAATTACTCAAGACCTCAAAACAGTCAAGTTCCCAGACCTGAAGTTAAAGGCAAAGTTTTTGTTAATGAAGGACATTTACGGCCAAAGGCAGACCTCATTATCTTGACAACTTGCATTTTTTGCCTCCTCCCCGAAGGGCAGACATTTTGCAGAGGTCACTGAGCAAAAGGACAAGACGCTGGGCAGGTTCATCCTTAGCAACTGATGTATGGAGGTTACAGGATTTGTAATACAAGAGAATCCCCTGCCAGCATCTCTGCTGTTTCCCATTCTTACCTCAGGGTTTACAAGAGAGCCAAGAGCAGGGCAGAATGGGGCCTGACTGCCACCACCCAGCTCCTGGCACCAACATGGCAAGCGGCAGCAGTGAGTGGAAGGGGAGGGGATAGGAGACCAGGAGAGAGAACAAACAGTAGAGTACCCCAAAATCAATGCCAAGGGACATGAAGAAATCACTAGGTTGACTGAGACTTCCCATAAGGAACTGAGAAGTGTTACACAGAGCAGTCCCCCAGCAAGCATTGCTTTACTCAGTGACATTTGGTATGGGAAAATACTGGAGGTACTTCTCTGTATTGGGCCTGGTTGGTACAGTTGTGAAATCCCCTAAAAACACCAGAAATTTAATAACTGTGTGGCTGACGTGATCTGGACACAGATCCTGTGCCCTTCCTCATCTAGGCTCTCTGGTTGTACCAGTCTGAATTACGCTAGGAGAGCCACGAATCTGTGTGTGGACATCACTGACTTTAGCACACCCCGAGTGCGAAGCTTCCCGTACAAGAATCTCCAAGCACCTGCGTGAAAGACAGGGAGGCAGAACCTGGAAATCTGAATGTTTAATTTGGCCAAGACTGAGAATTAACAGATCAAAAGGACATGATTCCTACTGCATGCCTACAAGGAGAGATGTAAGTACGTGCTGAAGCAAGTGTGAGCATTACTACAAAGAATCTCTGTGGAGAAGACTGTGAAAAGACGGATGTGCTAAAGTTTCTACATGCAATGAAATGGGCAGACTGTTCAGATGAAGAGTCTGCTTTAGAGGAACCCCAGCTCTTAAAACAACATATACTTCTGTTCTAATAAACAGCACTTCATCCTAAAGAGGATGGTGGGATAATGACTACCACCATCAGGACCCCCAAAGGAAACAAATGGCAAACCTAACCCAATCAGACACGCTGTGGTAACTATGGTTGACCCACACGAAGCGCAGCCGGTTTCCCATCAGAGCAGTAAATCATGCAGTCAAGACAGGTCACGATCAGAAATCTGAGGAGAAGTTAGACTTTCTGTTTAATACTGGTCACATCCAGCCTCCAAACCACCTCAGCAATGGAGTCCTCGCTGGGAAGGAAATGCTGTTTTTGCAAGGGATGAACAGAGCTGCCCAGGACAGGAGCACCATTGCTGGCACTGTTTGAGCCCAAGCTGGGGAGCTCCTCACAACGGAAGGGTGCTCAGATGGTTGTGGGCTACCTGCTCTACATAGCAAGGACACGATCTCCTGGGTCCACAAGCTCTGCTAGCCAACCAGGGAACAGCAAGACTTGCTTTTAGCCACCTGCTTTTTGTCAGCTGTGATCAGATTAGCTACTGGCTGGAAAAAAAATACGGTGAATGCCAAAACTGGTCCCAAACTAACCCTAGTTAGTTTGCACTGCACTGCAATGAGTCCATCAACAACGTTCAGAGACTTCCTTCCAGTCTGAATTTAAACTACACTGTTGGCATGCACAAGGCAAGGAAAATGGGAACTGATAGCAGTTATGTGGAAGAAAACTCATTTCCCTGCTACTCTGCAACTCAACCACCCAGCAGCTGGATATGCATCCTCTAAGGACACTTGCCATCAACAAGCAATTCTCCTTCAAGTTTGCATGTTAGAATCCATATAAAGCTAAACATAGTTTAAATCTTGGCTGCCAGCTTTCCATGTAGGTGACCAGGGCACACAGCCTGACCTCTCCTGATTAATTAATGCTGCTAATGGATGTGGCTTCAGGAGAGCTCGTACTTGCTTGCTGCCTGAGGATGAGGCAAGGAAGGCAACATGGACACCCCTCTGCTGGCAAATTCAGTATGTCCCCATCTGTTCTCACTGAGACTACCTGGCACTGAGCACCTCATATCCATGCTATTAAAATCTCTTATCCTCAAAACGTTGCAGTTCTCCCAAATTATGTACTGGAGGGCCCCTTGGCTTGCACCAGTCTCTGAACTGTATCCAAGGATAGTTTGGGAAAATGCTAGTCGGCTTTGCACGTTTTTTGCACTTTTAAAAACCCCTCTTTAATATTTTCTCCCCAGTGTCTCAATTGCCTGTTGCAGGGCCTGGCTCTGACATGGCCCAGCTGCAGAACTTCGGCTCGGACTGCCAAGAACATTGCAAGGCTGTGAGAAGGAGCTGCGAGAACGTCTATAGGAAGATAAGAAATGTGAGATCACAGATTGAAGACAAGGCTTGTTGAGATGGGGATCACTCATAGCTCAAGGATTCACCACAGGATGGTTGAGGTTGGAAGGGACCTCTAGAGATCATCTAGTCCAATCCCCTGCTCCAGCAGGGGCACCCAGGGCATAGGGTGGCATCCAGGTGGGTTTGGAAGATCTGCAGAGAAGGAGACTCCACAGCCTCTCTGGGCAGCCTGTGCCAGGG